>VWZT01000195.1:179419-198936 GCA_013397055.1 Pachycephala philippinensis
CGGGAGCTCCGTGCTCCCGCGGGGTGCCGGGCATCCCCGGGACGGGACGGGGCGCGGGGCCGGGGGGACCCGAGGAGGCTGCGCCGCAGTGAGCGGGGCTGTGCCGCTCTCGCCCTAGGTAGGATGGACCTGCCCCCCTGCCTCTGCCCCCATGTCCAATAAGAAGAGACCCGGCTTGACACCTGCCTATATACAGAGGAGGAGAGCAACATCTTCAGCGCTGGGCTTTGGAGGGGGGGGACCAACCCAAAACACAACACAGCATCAGGGCAGAGCGGGGGGCTCGGTGGTATTATAAAACCCCCCCAAGACTATGACTTCCAGTAAAATTGAGATGCCAGGGGAGGTGAAGGCAGATCCTGCAGCTCTGATGGCATCTCTGCATCTGCTGCCTTCTCCCACTCTCAACCTTGAAATCAAATACACCAAGGTAAGTTGTGTTCGTTTGTTCTGGCAGAGAAATTCACGGTTTTCTCTCCAAAGGAGGGATTTTGCTTAAAATCAGTCTCATTCTGCCCTACTCAACCTGAGTGTAGAGATTAAAAAAATAACTGCTAAAAGACTGCCTTGAATCTGTAGTAAAAGAAACAGATTTTTAGCCCTGTAATCATCTGAAAACCCACAGGATAATAGAAAAGCAAATTGGATCTGCTGGGACTGGCTTTGCCACTTCTCTTTAAATATACTGTTATCTACAGAGCTGTTGGGGTTTATTTTCAGTGCAAAATCAGTAGTTCTTGAATATGTTTTGGTTGCTTTTGATGTACTTCAGAGAACATTACTATACATACCTGTGTATCCCAATCAGAAAATAAAAATGTTTTCTTTCTTGAATTACCCTGTGTGCCCAAGGGACTCTTTTACAATTCCTGGAGGACTCTTAATACTACCAGGTTGTTACAGCACTGGAACAGGTCTCTACTAACTTCCGTGATTCTTGAATACACCCTTGAACAATATTGCGAGAGGGCATGCTTTTCCTACTAACCTTTAAGACTAATTTTCATAAAGAGAGAGTTAAGAACAAACCCATTGTGTCAATGTAGAAAAATCTGCTGGTTTTCTGTGGTGTCTTATGAGACTATATTGGTTTTGTCGATTAAAATGGGCGTTAAGAACAGTCATTTGTTTGTAAATGCATTTTGCATTTTTAAATTCGTTTATATATTTTTAATCTTTGCATCTTCAGTATCTCTAAAGAATGTTTTAATTTCTGTTGGAGAGGTTTCAGATCTATTGCATAAACAGATTACAATGTGTCAGACTTTGTTTCTAATTACCAAGTAACTTAATAGGAAAATAAGCACATCAGCACTGGAAAAAGGTGATAACATTTTTATCTACTGGAAATACAACTTCAGGAGCTTTAATGTTGATAGGAGAGTCACTTTGGCCGATGTAGTGTAATTTTTTCCTCCATATCATCACTTTAAAAGCTTTTCATCTTTTCTCTTTTTTTTAGCGAGTGCCAAAACTAATTTGTCTTCTAATTTGTTACAGCAATTCCTTGTTCTAGAAGAATGTTTCAGAGGAAAGTCAACTATTTTAAATTTCATTACATTTTGATGCAAGCTGCAATATGCAGATTGAAAAATGCGTATGGTTTCTTGCTCATAATTTCTTTTTAAATAGATGAAATAAGTAAGGAATGCAGTTATTGGATGCTGTGTAGTGCTACACCTCGGGAGCAATCATAGTGTGCAAACAGTATTTGGCATGAATTTTGTTCATTGCTGGTTTCAGTGTGAGCTGTGCTTCAGGAGTGTTTGGTGGGAAATACTTGAGGGTAGTATCACAGCCAATTTGCATCATAAGTGTACTTGCATTTCTCTGTTTTAAAACTGAAGAATTGGTTCTAAAAATCTTTGAAAAATACAGCAGTCATCAGCAATCACAGCTTTCCTTCTGTGAGAATGTATAGTGACCTTTAATAAATCAATACACAGTGCCATCATCTCAGATCTACGTTACACATTTTATACTAATGGAACAATTAAAAGAAAGTTATTTCATTTCAATATTAAGCCAAAAACAATGGCAATGTGTTTCTTCTAAGCCTGGGTTTGAGATATCAGGTAACTCCTGGTTGCTTTTGAGAAAATTTTGGTTTAGGACAGGTATCAAATGTTTCACTTGGCATATCCTCTGTCT
Source organism: Pachycephala philippinensis (assembly GCA_013397055.1). Taxonomy (NCBI): domain Eukaryota; kingdom Metazoa; phylum Chordata; class Aves; order Passeriformes; genus Pachycephala; species Pachycephala philippinensis. Next base: position 181,571 of record VWZT01000195.1, read on the forward strand.
CTGTTTTTCTGTCTGTCTCGCTCTTTCCTCCTTTTTCTCTTTCTCTGCAGGAAATTCAAGTGATTTATAGATAATTGGAGTCTTCAGCTTGGAGTTTTGTCTTGGGCAGGACTTTTATCCAGGATCCACTTTCCCACCTATTACAAAGAAAAACAATCAAAAATGAAATAATGGATTGTAACTTGATTCTTTCTTTTGGGGGAGTGGTCACTTCATGTCCTAAATGACAAACAACTTCCATAAACAATAAATAACATTAGACTAAAGCACTTTGGCAAGGAAAAAAAAGAAAACAACAACCCCAGACCTTGTAAAATCAGACATCTGTAAGCATTCCTAGCAGTCTCTCTCCTGCTTGTTAGCTGGGAATTTTAAATACACAACCAGGACACAGAATTCTTGAACTCTTTATTACAGCTGTCTATGAATGTAAAAACTTAACCATTTGGGAGTTAATTCTTAATGAAAAATAGAGGTATCTATGAACATTTAAACTTAGTGAAAAAAATTTAAATATATTTTGGCAATTAAATTCTATTTCTGTAATTCTGAAGTTGGTAAATAGACAGGCTCTTTAGGGTAGAACATGTTAAAATTCCAGGATTCCCTAAGTGAGTTTTGTTAAAGATTTGAAATATGTACCGGAAAAAAGAAAATTATTCATTAATCATTTAATAACTGCATTACCCTTGGGGTTGCTATGAAAGCTCCTTCCAACTACATAGATAAAACAAATATCACCTGTGTAATTCTCGTTTATTTGATTATATAGGAGAACTATTGAAATTTGTGAAATATTACTCTGGTAAGTTTATTGAAATGAGCAGAAAACTGCATGTGAAGTGCTTCTGATCCGTACACCTGACAGAGCACCCAGAGGCAATGTAGGTTTGGATAGGTCAGAAAAATATGATTTAGTGATGAAAATTACTCGATGCCATGGGTTTATGTAAGATGTGCAGTAGTAGCTATTGGGATTGCAGTATTGGAAATCAGCCTATGCTGCTTTAAAAAAAACAGTCATTAGAAATATTTTTCCCAGTTTTTTAATACTTTGGCATGGTCTGTGAAAAAGAAAGTGTTGTAGATGTGTATAATAAGAACTGGTGAGCAGGATGTGAACCAGACATGCAGGTGAGTGTTCAGGCACACAGGGTTAAGTTTTTTTGTGTGGCTGGCAAGTACTAGAACTGCTACATTCAGGATTATCTCTCTTTTCACTGGGATGACTCCTTAACTCTTTACTTTTTAACATTAACATTTGGGGAGGGATTGCATCTGCAGAATAGGGCATCTTGGAGTGTTGCATGGAATTAGGTTGCTCCACAGCCCGGTGGCCCAGCAAGCCCTCCTCAGGCTTGTCAGGAGCGTGCTGGCAGTGCTCTGCTCCATATGTAAGGGGGCACGTAGGTAGGAAGGGGATCCAGCCCTCCGCCTGGGAACAAGTCACGCTTCTACAAAAGTCAACTTTGTGCTAGAAACTCTCCCAGAATGGGCTGTTCCAGAAATATCAGATGTGTGAGAGAAGCAGTAGCATGATGTCTGCTAAGGACATGTCATTAGCATGTTTAGTATAAGGAGCACAGCCCAGAGAACCTGACAGCTTCTGAGGGTGGTCAGAGGGTTCGCACTGTTACACTGATGCCTCTCTTTTTAGGTTTTACAAAACTCCATTTTCCCTTCTGAGACTCTCTCCCAAGTATCTGACAGTAGATATGGAATCAGCCCAGTGGATTGAGCCCGTTGCAGCATTTCCCTCCTGCTGTCTGTGTTTGAGGGGCTAAAGGTGTTTCTGCAGGATGTGGCTGCCCTTCCTTTGTTACGGCATAATCACATCTGCTTTACAAAGTATTTTCTTTGCAGTTTTAGTAAGTCATATTGACTCTTTAAAGGACAGCTTGGTATAGAATGAGGAGCCCAGGGCTCTGTCCTGTCACAGCTCTGTCAGGTAGCTGAGTGAATAAACATTCTCAGTTTGCATCATGTTGGGCACACTAATCCAGATGGATGTTTTAAGTTTTGTTTCTTGCTTGCCAACTGGTTTAAGTCTGAGCAAGAGCTGAACAACTTTAGCTATAAGGAAAAGCTGAAGAATTGTGGTTTTGAGAGCTTTTCATAAAGAGGTGCCCTAAAGGGATGAAGTTACAGCGCAGTGGCAGTGAGGAGGTACATGAAACATTTCTGTATTAACAGCCTGTGATTTAGCTGACAACCATATCTTCTTTGTCCTGCGTAAAAGGGTTTGTCTCTACCGTTACACCACAGGCTAAAATCTGACCAGTTTCTACACACAGGCCAGGTAAACTACCCAGCACTGCAACAGAAAGCTGTATACAGGAGTTTGTGTGAAGTGTAGGCAAACTGCTTCTGGGTAGACAAAAGCTAACAAATACATCTCAAATTGTCATATGAAAAGCATCTGGGTTTGAAGTATTTTATTGCTAGGTTTCAGTATTTTCATTCCCTTTGTGCTTCCTTGGCATTACCTTTTTCATTAAAATTTCCAGCACATGTACTCCAGATAAAATTCTAGACTGACATTACGATAGGAGGCAGAAAATCTATTTTATTTAGATGAATATGCAGAATCTTTGTTATTTTCTGAACAGAAGACAAGCTTTGGCAAAACTCAGGTAAGTGATGAATACATGTACTTTCCCATCTGTCTTTCCCTGAATGAGCTACTTTAGTGCCTTTTGAAGTCAGATCCACTGAGTGATGCCTGAAAAAAACAGCTTGGCTTTTGGGTCACCTAGGTGAGCACAGTCCTGTTGCAAAAGATGGGGCACAGAAAATTAGAGATGTTTGCATGAAGAGTAGACAAATAGAACAGCTGCTTTACCCCTTTATGGAACACTTCAGCATCTGATGCTGACACTAGGGATGCTACTCTGTATCATCACATATGTTTTAGTGTACATACTGTATGCAGATTTACTGTTGTTTAAATCTGCAGTTTGAATTCTCTTCTAGTGTATTCATACATTGTGTTTAGTATTACAATCCATCAACTCAGATAGTGATTGCAAAATATTTATGCACTCCTTTCCAATTAGCAGCCTAAATATGGGAGGATTCTTTCCTCTCAAACCTTTATGGTCTTCTGCACAAACCCAATTTACCCAAGTTTTGCATGAGGGAACAAGAAACAAGCGTAGCCTTACGTGTATCCAGTCCCTGCCTTTGCTTATCCCAGTCCAGCCGCTACAGCCATGAGCCTTGAAAACACAGAAAGCACCGGGCTGAACTAGCCCCAGCTAGAGAACTACGGCAGACTGCTGTGTTACTGAGGGGTAACTATGGTAGCAGTGACCTCTCACTGTGCTGAATCTGCAGGGAAAGGCTGGATCTTTAGGGAAAATGCACCCTGGTTTAATGCATCAAGCTGTACAATAATACATTGCTGGCTCTGTCCAGTTGGTACGGTCAGATGATGCACTGAAAGAATTTCTCGTTGCTTTTCTCATTGCAAAAAATGTTTAACGTTTCAAGTATTCAAATGCAAAAGATCCATATATTTATTTGCATACCAAAATCAGAAGGCCAGTAATAATCAGAGCACTTGCCTGAGTTGAAAGGCAGACAAATTCATACCCCTGCTCTGAAGCAAACAGTATAGTAACTCGAATATGGATCCCTAATTTCTGATGGGGAATAGGTCCAAATTTTGCCAACGTTGACTGTCTTTGGAAAGAATTTCATGTTATCTGCTGTTGGATAATTCACTTTTAAGTATGAGGTCTCAGAGGCATCAGCTTGAAAGCCCAGAAGGCAGGACATTTATGAAGGAAAAGCAGGATTCAGGTCTTTGCTCCAAGAATAATCATGATGTTGGACAGAGCAAGGAGTAACACATGCTCTCTCACTCTTTCATTCTGACAAAAAAAATTTCCCTCATTAATTCTCCATTTCATTTTTTCCTTCAGAAACATTTCCCGCAGAAGTTCACCAATTCCAGTGCATTTCCATATTATGTTTCTATCTTGTAGATCTGCATTTTCTGATAAATTCCACAGTCCAAAAATTCTTGATGCAGTTTGTCGATCTCCCTGTCCATGCAAAATTTTTCTTGGTGGATCTTAATGGGCTCTGCCAGTTCGAAGTTATTCAGTGCCATAAACTGCCTGGGAGGATCACCCCATGGAACCACTGGATCCACTTGTCCTCCTTTCTTTACAGTGCACATGAACAGTTTCCTTCAGTGAGCTGTTCATGGACATTGCAAATCAGTGGGAACAGATCAGCATCCAGAAGTTGTCTGAACCCTTCCTTCCAAGAGGCTTGGCTTTGTATTTCCTGCCTTTGGCAAATTTCGTCTCCCCTGAGTTGCCCAAATGTCATTTAACTTCAGCCCCAGTAATATTTTCTACAATACTGTGATTAGCCTGAACATTTTTATCTACAAACTCTGTACCTTACTATTAATGATCTGCAAAGGCAGGTGAGCCAAGATATCGATTGCCAGTCACAGTAATGAAGGGGCACCTTGCTATTAACCTCTTTCCAGGGAGAATTATCCGTTTATTTCCAGTCCTTTTATCTTATCTCTTAACCACTTTTTAATCCATGGCAGGACTTTATCTTTCACCATATGGTTACTAACTTTCCTTAATAGCCTCTTGCTAAGGACTTTATCATCAAAAGCCTTTTTAAAGTCTAAATAAATTATATCCACTGATTCATCTTGGCTCCTCATTTGACTAACTATCTTCCAAGAAATCTCACACATTTACAGAGATAAATGACAAAAGATGAGTTCAGTGGTCCATATCATAAATTCTTTGTCAGGTCTTGCATAAAGCCATTATTTCTTCTTTTACAGTTTTGCAGCTATCTTTTGTAAGGCTGGACATTTCTCTATTTATTTTTTGAAAATTCTTTAATTCTCCTCAATTCTAAAAAAAACCCACAGCTTTTTATCTGTTTGGAGTTTTTTAGGAGTAGAACTCATTCCCTGAAACAAGTAACCAATATATGAAATCTAGTTCAGCTGAAAGAAATGACAGACAAAAAATGCATTTAAACAAAAACAAGATCATTAGGAAGCTTTGTAAATGTAATATAAGTATAGATGTGTATAGGTTTAAAAAATCTTCAGAAAGTTGCAGTTCTATGCAGTTCTCTAATGAGGAATCCTCAGACAGGGGCTGGCATCCCTACTTAAAGCACAGTAAGTGCATGAATAGCCGTGTGAAGATTTACTACTAAGTATCATGCAGAGAACGATGAAATCTAAAAATTGATTGCCATCCAAGGGCTCAATCGTTCATTACTGTTGTGTTTACTCAAATGAATTCAAAACTGTTCAAACTGCATATTCCAATCTGGTTTTCTCCAAAACACAAGTTCCCTATTTCAGAATTTTTCTAAAAACATATTTCTATTCATCAGTGTTTTCTGTAAATAGCGATCTACCTTTGTGACATGAGTGCAACACACCAATGCTAAGTGAACTAAGTTTTAGGAGCACTTCATTACTGAAAGTGTCATATGTGAAGCCACATCGAGGTGTTGCTGCAATAGCATTGCCGCAATAGTCTCCCCAATGACAAAAGAAGAAAAGGACCTAATCCTGGATTACTTGGGAGTCAGTGCCTTTCACAGTGAGCCTAGTGAACTATATTTTTATCTATGACTTGAAACATAATGCATTCCAGCTTTGTTGGACTGAAGTGGGAAAATACTGCAGAGAACCATCCACATCACATTCTGTGACCCAAGTGAAAATGTTTAAGGTCAGCTCAATCTCAATTGGCCTCAGCTGGAGGCTAAAACATGAGGACCACACTGACCACTAGAGTATATAGACCTTAATCTGTGAGGGATTCGTAGGTAATGAAGACTTTGAATTGAACTCAAAACCTAAGGGGATGCTGTGGGACAGCTGTGAGGGGCCTACAGCAGGTGGTGTGGTTACAGAAAGGATATGTTTGCTAATTTCCATGTGGATTTATAGTATGCCCTAATTTAAAATAAGTGAGTTACATAAAAATCCATTTGGAAAGTCACAAAGATACCGGAGGTGTTGCATGGTAAAACAGGCTGCAGCCCCTTTGCTGAAATTGGAAAGAGGGTGCCGGGGGACACTGTCTTCTTACCATGCTCTGGTCCTGTGGCAATGATTACATTAAATCCCAGAGGTTTTACTCAGAAACTATCAGAAAGTTCCTTTCCATACAGAAATTCCAAACATGAGTATTTACACTCTGAAGTGAGACTGATTTCTTTCCAAAGTAGAGCTATTTACCATTTTGGGTAAATACAGGTATTTTTAGACTGTCTTATAAAGGCTGATCTTATCCTCTTGTGAATAGGTCAGCATGCTTTAAATTTGGCCCCAAGTGACTAGAGCTGGTTAGAACCTCAGGTGTACATTTCATCTGAAATAGATCTCTCCAATTGGAAGATCCTTCCAGGTCTGTGCTGTGGCATTGTTTTCTCATGCTTCAATGGGAAAACCACCACTTAATACATCATCATCATCATCATCCTCCTCCTCCTCATCACCCCACCATCACCCTGCTACACTCTTAGTGGCTTTTATGCAATTCCTGATGCCTTAGCTTTTGAAAACTGGAAGAACTGAGATGCATTTGCATTCAGGATTTCTTTATATTTTAGGAATTTTATTTCAACTCCTTGCAGCACAATTGGGAGTGAAGCACTGGGCCTGTCCTGGACACGGCCCTTAAATGATTTTTGGTATACTGCTGTTGTTAGATTTTTAGTAAAGATGATTCCCCAGAACAACTGTTTTACCTGCCCTTTTCTAGTGTTCCAACTAGTGGCTCTGCTTTTCTAATTTTTGACCAGAAATATAATCTACTTTGGGATAGCCGAATAAGGATCTCCCCAAAATGAGCAGCCACTTCTGGAGCTATCTTCAGTCTCCCTTCTGTAGTCAGGTTGTTTTCAGAATCCAGTGACTCTCCCACAACCCGTATCTGCTTATTTACTTAATTTAGGCTTCTTTTGGCTGTTTTATTTGTGTTACCTTTTTGGTAATTTTTTTTCAAAATATTTAGTATATTTAGTATCAATTTTTACTTTTTGTGTTTGCAGTCTTTGTGTTTTCTAGCCTACTTTTCCTCTCATATCTTCCTTCTTTGCTACCCCATTTATTTTCTTGCTTGTGCTTCCCGTTTTTAGCCTTGGGAATGCAAATCGTCTTTGACTCTTTCACATTCTTAAGCCTCCATGCTGATTCTATGGATTTTAATTTCCGAGCTTCAAGCAGGGAGTTTCTAAGTCACTTCCTCTTTAAAAAAAATCTGCTTCTTGAAGTTTAGTATCCCAGAGAGTAGGGCTTCTTCATGTGTTTCTCTCCTGCAATGAAGCTGGAATTATTTACATGGTAACCATTTCTCAGGGGTTCAGACACAATTTTTAGTCCTTGACAGGACTATGTCAAATGTTGTTTACATTAGGATACAGAAAACTCTGTTCTCTACACACTATTTCAGTGCAGCTCTCACTGAACTAATACGGAGTTATTTTGGCACCAGCCTTAGTGCCTTCATACTCTTTTTCCTCTTCGGTACCACTTCAATGTCACTTCAGTTGCTCTTATTTAGAAGTCGGTACCTCACTCCTGCTATTATTCTTCACGATCTACACTGCTTCTATATCCGTGGGTCTGCATTTTGTGTTATTCCTCTCCTCCAAGCAGTGCCCACGCAACGCGTTGCACACAGAGCTGCTCCCCCCTCTGCAGCCTGACTTGTCCTCCCTACACAGCTTACACGTAAAAAGTGTGGTATGCCTCTGATAATTCTCATCCCCTTATGCTCAAAAAATGCTCGTTTTTTTCCTCTCCATGATACAGTCCAGATCACCCATTTTCACACTCAGCTTTCTTAGGCTGGTTTATAGGCACTTGTGCTTTTATTTCCCACCTATAAGATGACCTAGATGAAAATTGTGATCTAGTTAGTTGAAAAACCCTGTAAAGTCTTTTCAGCTCAATCGCAAAAGCACTTCCCATGACACTGCACCTCACTTTTATTTACCACTCTGCTAGTGTAAAATGTCCTTAAAATAGAATTTAATTTTAAACTGGGTTTAATACTTCTTTATATTGTCAAATTGATTTGAGAAGGCATTTATGTAACTGACAGGTGGATACATAGATTTCTTTTTTTTTTAAGGAACCACTTCATTTTGTTGTCTGAAACATATTTGGAGTATATTTTAAACATTCTTTGCACCCAGACATAAAAGCACTGCCCTGATTCCACTGGATATTTTCAAAGCTTACCATAACATATGCATTTTACATTTGCTTATGTTTCTTTTCAGCTGTAACAGAAATAGTTTAAGTTCATTCTTGAGTTGTTCAAAACTAGCAAGAAATTACCACCCACCTTCCAAATCAAGGGACTTATTTTTTTTTTCCAGTTGCTTCAGTTGTGACACACTGTTGCAGCAGTCCTGTACCAGAATGGCCTGCATGGACCTTGAGAAACAAGCACAGTTGTTTTTCAGGACATCTGGCTAAGCCTTTACCCCCTTTTCCATCAGTACTTGGCGTTTTGTTGGTCTTCCTCTTTTTGTCCTTATCACACTTTCTTTACCACAGCTACTTAACGGCCTCTTCTCTTTTGTGATGTTTATTGGATGCTGTTTTCCTGAGAGGTGACAATCAAGCTCTGCTTTTTCACTATCCATTTGAAACTGTGGGCAAAGACTAACACTAAATGTGCTCTAGCTATGCTGATGAGGGCCTAGGAGTCTTGGTGGTCCAACCCTTTGATAGTGATTTTTAAATCCATTTGTTACATTACTAAAGATGTTTTTAGCTGGCATCACTCAACTGCAAGTGTTAATATTCTGCTCCATCACATCTTTCAGAAGGCATTAATTGATTCAGCCTCACTGTAAAACTGTGACAAGGTTCCTTCGCAGATGGGGGAGTTTAAATTTGTGGGAGTGTAACCATGACTAACTCAGACAGTAGGTCAGTGTCAGAGGCAGGATCTCTTGCTAAACCAGCCAGACTACAAGAAGATCAAGCCTCTATTTTTGTACGTGGTATTCTGGGAAATGGCAATACAGATGAATTTTGGAGCTGGTGTTTACCTGTGGATGCATGTCTGCATTTCTGTATGTTATTAATTGCACGCTTCTCTGTGTGCTCACCTGTACCTGCACACATGGTACAGATGAAAAGACCCCTTTCTTTGTGCTCTTTGCTCTCTTTCTGTGTCACTTTATCAGGAGTTGTGTCTGTTGTTGTTCCTCTAAGTGTTGTCAGGGCGGCAGTGCCCTCCTTGCTGCAAGATCTGCATAATGAGTTCAGACGAAGCTGGAGCTGGTGATGTTGCTCCCCTCTGTACTTCTCTTTAGGAGGAGGAATATTCCATCAGTGCAAAGCGGTGACAGTACTGGAACTCCAGTTCTGGGATTGCTTCTATTCACGTCTCAAAGGTTTTGTTTTAGTAACACACTCCGGCATGGCGGGAGGAGGCCCTCCTATTTAGATGCCAAGCAGGAGCCCAGTGCAGAACATGCCCACTGCCTGGTGCAGCACAGCTCTTCCTCCCAGCAGCCAAGACAATTGCTTTTAATGTTTGGATTCTGCATGAAACATAAATGTGTTCATGCTCTTGCTCTCTGTCTCAGTTCATTTCTTTCCTTGAGGGAGCAACAGGACAAATCCTTTGATAACTTATTTCCTGGTTAGAAGCCTTTACCTGCTTTCCCGGAGTGGTTCCTGTGACTGGGAACCTTTGTAGTCAGCTCCTCCAGCTGTTTGCCTAAATGGTCTTTGGGGAGACTAAAAGCAGTGAACCAGGAATAGCAACATTTGACTTCAGCCAGGTCCCGTGGGAATTTAGTTATTACTCACTGGATTGGATTGGCAACATACCTTGTACCAGGTACCTGCCAAAGGCTGCATGCCATGAACCTTCACAAACAGCTGTCGCTGGGGTGCTCCTTGCAGAGGGGGGTGACACATTTGCTGTAATTAATCCTGGCCTCCATACCTTTACATACCAATAGTACTTGCAATGTCTGGGTGAAAATTTTCTCAGATTAAAGTCTTGATAGTGATTTTAGCCATTTAGCAATCATGTGTCATTGTGTTCACTACAGGCATAAATCCTGTAATGTAAACAGCAGGGAAACTAATGAGGTTTGCCCATATTCTGGCATCATTACAAGGCACTCCAGCAGAGAAAAATGGAGTTTGGTTAGAAAGGGGAAAAGAAACATGAATTTTAAAGGAAATGAGGAGAGGGGGATCTTGGGACTGTATATATGAATATTCAAATTTTTTAAAGAAGGCTCTTTATTGCAAAGAGTTGTAGTGCACTTTGGTCATTTAAGGAAAGCTCAGTATAACCAGGTTCTGGGTTTGCCCTAGTCCGCGTTTTTAATACTGCATGTTTGGCAAAAGTTTAGGGTCATGTTTTTCATTTACATACTCAAAGTTACTAGTCTGTTTCTATTTAAAGGTAAATAGAAGAGCTCATTTTTCATGCAGGCCTTCGTCTCTATACAGAATAGCTTGCCGGTCATATATATAAAAATGTTAAATTCTATCAATCATTGGCATAATTTTGGTATATCCTCAAGTGTTCTATTTGACTGAGACTGTAATCAGCTCTTGCAAGAATGCTCCACATCCAATTTTAGCCTTAGCACCACAGTGTACTTTGAGGTGTAAATCTCTCAGGTATCCAAGCACAGCAGGATACTTTGACAGTTTAAACCCAGTTCTCCCCAATCAACCTTATGAATAATAAAAAGCAGAATAGCCTATTCCAGTTTTGTATATGTAAAGGCAATGACTTAATCAACAGAAAGAACTGGAGGAGAAATCAGAGCTGAACTCTGAGGAAAGGGAGTCTAACGGTTTCTTCTCTCCAGAAGAATATTCTAAAGTAAATAAATCAGTATTTTCCAAGACTTTTTATTCAAAAGAATTTCCAGCCTGAGAGATTTCATTGCAGCTTTGAATGAGAGGTGTTGGGTTTCTTTGCATCTTCTTGAAGAGCAAAAAGACTTTATAAATCAGACTTCTGGGAATTGTTATCTCACAGCTTCTTCTAACAAACACAACAATTTGTTTTAAAGGCTTTCACCAAAGATGTCATAAGTGGTAATCCCTATGTTGTAAGTGGGTACTTAATGTGATTTAACTTAATGCTGATGATGCAAAGCTATTCTCCCCCAAAGCCCATTAAGAACATCCAATTTTCTGGTAGACTAACACTCCTGCTTACTATCGTAGAGATAAGTGACTGTTTAACCAGGACAATAAGGAATACTTTCAAACCAAGGCTGCAAAACTGAATGGCCACAAAACTGTTCTTTGTGAAAGTTCAGGGTTTGAATGTAAATGTCACAAGCTGAGTTTTTTTCTTTTTAGGAGTAGTTTGAATTTCTGTATGTGGAGACATGTACATACAGGCACTTTGCATCATCTTAATGGGTGCACTGGTGAATATCATTATTTATGATATCAGTAGCCATGGTCTAGTAAGAAAAAGGCCAGTGCAAGCCATTTGTGTAAATTAAGTAAAGAAACTGATAAATAATGAGTTTTATTTCATGTCTCTCTAAAGTGCAGATAATTCTAACAGTTTATCCAAGATAAAGCTTCTCACACCACATGCTTTTTGTGGATTCTGTACATGCAGAACGGCACAAAAGGAAATGTCTCTGGAATCATTAACAAAACATGCTAACAGTAATATTTGAAAAGCTTCAGGATGCAAAGTAGAAGCGAAGGAAAACTTTTCAGGAGCTTAAGGCTGCTCACTTGAGTCTAATATAGACTTAGCACTTTGCAGGTCAGTGGCTCTGCTATTTGTCTCTGACCTAACAGATCTGGAGTTCTTCACATCAAAACCAAGTCTTGCTGAGCTGAGATCAAACGTGTTAAGGTAAGGATCTTGCCAGTGATTTATCGTGCCAGGGAGGGTGATCAGGCCATAAGGGGCCACTGCAAATGAAGCTGACATTCCAGCAATTTCTCATGTGTAGTTATAAGGTAATTTTCTCAGGCAGAGCTTTTAAGTCAAAATAAATTTGCTCATTGTATTTTTCTGTGTTGTCTATAATGTCTGAAATTCTAGGAGGAATATTTATTTATGCAGCACAGCTAATTTCTAAGTAAGAACTTGTTCTTGGTGATGAACATTTAAAATGGCAGTTACCTACAAGGGAGATTAAATTCTTCCAAATGGCAGAGCATGTTTCCCATGTACAGATAAAAAGCTCACCCTGTTTTCTGTCACACATAAGGAGCACACAGGACTTGCAATGCACAAACAATGCAAAACACAGGAGAACTACACAGAGTAACACGAGTCTTGTTTGTACAAACCCCTCCTCATTCCCACCATTTCAAATGAGTGCTTGTGGAAGGGTTTCCAGGATCAAGTTCTTACTAGCCACAACTTCATTAAAGCCCAGTGACAGCCCAATAATTGATTCTGTAAACAAATACTCCCTCCTCTCCACTCTCAATTTAGTGGATTTTTAAAAATCTTTCATTATTTCGTTTTTTAAGGTGCAATAAGTGACATCAAGGATCATACTCCATAAAAACCACTGCCATCCTTACCCAGCTCATCCACTGATGGCTTATCTTTGTTTCCAGTGGAAATGGAGAGGATACTTAATTTTTTAGTCATCCTGGTTTCACAAGCAATGTTTTCTGACGCAGTTAAAGAGAGTGACTGTTCTTCTCCAGCAATTAAAGAGTCCCACTGATGAAAGGATAAGTAAAGCTTGGGAGCTTAGTTTCTTAGGAATACATGAAATATTACCTGAGCTATGTTATTGCTCCTGTATTGTTCTACGAACAGCAGATAAATTCCTCATTAACTGAAAAAGTAAGAATTACTTTGAGGAAAGCCTTTAATGTGCTGCAAGCAAAGTTTCTTCCCACAGGTTTAATAAGGCAGCCAAAAGGAGTAAAATGTTTGTGGTGGGTATAGTTCAACAGACAATACAAGCTGAAGTTTCTTCTCTTTAGATTAATTTTCTTGAACAACCAGGCGCAAAATAATCCCTTTAATGAGTCTGAATTGAAATAACGGATGCTGTATCAGCATGTGGCACAGTGAGAAACTAAAATAGAAAAGGGTATCATCACAGTTTGGCAGCCTGGGTTTTGTGCAGGAAATACTTGGCGGGGGGAGGAGGAAAGTAAGCACGCTACTGCATGTTGTTAAGACTTATTTAATCTTCTTAACTAATTACTCACACTTCCTAATTCAAAATCATACAAACAAAAATGTTTAGATAAGCTGGGAGTTTTTTCAAATGTGTGCCCCCTACAGCTTAGAAAACAAACATGACAGGTTTCCCCTGTCTGATGTGCTGCCATTTGCAGAAGAACAGACCCAACTCCCAGAAAGACAGAAGACTAATTAAGACAGGAAGACAAGCAGGTCAAACATTTGGTGTGAGGGATGTGGGACATAGGGGAGAAAAAATCATGTTACATTCAACTTTCACAGCAGACTGACGGGAGGCTTCAAGCCCTTTCTCTGATTCCATTTGCTGCTCAGAGACACTGGATTCCTCTGGTTTCTCCTCCCATTACACCCCTTTCCTAGCATACCATTCCCTAAACCTCTTCCCTCTGTGAGCTGGCTCAGTGGGGGACTTGCCTTATCTGCCTTGAAGCACCTGAACAAAGCATCCAGGTGAGTGGAACAGGGCAGCAGCCCCTGCACACAGGTCTTGCTTTGTCCTCTCCTCCCACCTCTCTGGGACTGAAGAGACCGAGCTCCTGCCACCATTAGGGCTCAATCATGGGAATCCTCCTTCAGATCATGTTGGCCACAGTGAAGCCTGACTTCACTTACACAGGCTGACGTCACTGAACCTTGAGGTATTCACCTCTTTTAAATACCTGGCTTCTGATCCAAAGTCCACTTGTATGAAGGACTGGCTTTGATTTTGGAAGAGTTGACTCAGGCCTTGCTACTTGGGATTTACACCCAGAGAAGGTAAACACCCTGGTCCTCTCATCAGACACCTACCCTTGGCACAGGACTGGGCTTGCACAAGCAGAATTGTACCAGAGCTGGCCACACTGCTGCACTGACAGCGAAACCAGAGCAGCCCCACTCACTCCTTGGGCATTTTATTTCCGATTCCACTTTTTTGGTCCTCCTGCTATAGTATGTTTGTAAAGGTTTAAAATGCTCCAGCCCTCTCAATACACTCACAAGTGTGGACTCTTGAGTGAAATTTCAAGCTTGAATTTATGAAGGAAAGCCCCATTTATCGTACACCATATCCAAAAGCCATGACATTATCCTTCAGGCTCTGAGGTCCAGACGAGATTCGAGATTTTAAAAAAGAACAAACACCCCATAGCACACAGAGCTTTAGAACAGAGCTCTTTTTCCTTTTCAATTTTTTTTTTTTNTGTGGGGGGTGTGAGTAAGGAGAGAGAAGGACAACCCAGCAGCCAAAGAGGAAAAAGAAAAATCAGCATATTCTGGTTTTGTTCAGCCTTTCAGCTCTCAGAGGCTCTTGAGCATGTGTCAAGTTTCCAGTGAAACAGCTTTGTTTCCCAGTACAAACATCCCTCTGGAGGCTGTTGCCACTGATTCCTTTTCCTCAACTGGGGCCTGATTCAGCTCCCACTGAAACCAGCTGGATTTTTCCTTTTGTTCTATTCTGGACCTTTTGGACCTCTTGTGGCTGAAAACCAGCTATGCCCAAGGGAGCTTGCTTGGCAGAGTTAAATTTGGTGCAAAGTTGTTCCTGTACAGGTCACTGTTACTCTCATACAATTACAGTTCCTCCACAGCTGAAAGGCATCTCACTAAAGAACCCAAATCTGGGTAACTTCTGAGGATGATTCTGCTCTGGGGTACTTAATAACATGAGAACCCCCTGTGCTTGGGTGCTGGCCCAGCCAGGCTGCCTTGGCTTGTGCAGGCGGATCCACTGAAAGCACTGCAGCCACTGGCACTGCCCAAAGAGGTTAATTCATGGCTCAGAAGCAGGGTTCTGCACTGACAGTGCTTGGGGAAGTTGGCCTTGAAGCCCATTGCTCACCTTTTGTGAACTGCCAGCGAGAAGCAGTGACTCTTGCTGGTCACCTGAACAATCCTCTTAAAATAAAGTGGCACTGCTGATCCATTGCTGGTCATTCAGCCATTGGACTGCTGGCACTGGCTTTTGCTTTCCCAGTGCCTTCTTACAAACCAAGTTTTCACTGATTCCATAGCCAGCTGTTGGCTTCCAGTCACTCCCAGGAGTGCCTCACAACACACTCTAGAATGTGAGAGATTTGCTGTATCAAGACAGCCATAAAAGTGAAGGAAAACAAGGCTTGTGAAAATAAACAAGCTGCACCTCTGATTGGCAATCCCACCTAGTTCGTTCCCTTACAATCTTACTAATCGTTAGGACTCTTGCAATGTTTCCCAAGGAGAGGAAATGAAGTTTCTAAGATGGGAAAGGATATGAAATTTCCTGACCAGACTGAGGCACAGGTGCCCGGTATCTGGGATGTTATGCAGTATTTACCAAGGGAAATGCTGCTGCTGGATTTTTTGCATGCCTCTAAAATTGTTGTCCGTCCCCCCTTGACAAAGAAGTGCCATTATGCATTTCCTAATGCCTCCAGCTCTGAGAAGATGCTGAGGGCCAAGCAGCTGTGATTCTCTTATAAAGTACTTTGGCATCTGATGCCCCCTCCCCCATCCCTGCAGATTTAGTGTCAAAAGCTCTCTAAGGAAAAAGCCACATATGAAAAAAACATCTTTGATGGAATGAAACTATAACCAGCTACTAAATCAATTGAGTTAGGAAATTCCCATTCCTTCCTCCATTCATCCAGAACCAAATCTCCTGTGGGAAGCCATTATTATTTGGATGTTAAAATCCTCTTCCTGTACCAAAAAACATTTCTGGAGCTGCAACAGCACAAAAACCTTGTTTATTAAATCCATGGGAAAATAATTCCACCTCCAAAGAGCTGAATGCTAGGCCACTGTCTGTCCACTGCCTGAAGTTCTTAGTGAAACAGCTGGGGAGCCTGAAGAAAATGTCTTATGACATCATCACTAAGCAATATCGAATTAAGAATGTAGATCATCATTTCACTCACACATCATTTGAGAACATTTTCAAGAAAGGAAATGAAAAGTTACATTGTTGCCGCCTGTGTTGATTACTCTTATGAATTAAGAGAGCCCAAATTACTTTTTTTTTCCTGTATGTTTTAAGGAAAGACAGTACAAAAAAAGAGAGGCAGTGAGCATGCAGGAATCCCCAGTGAGTGTAAAAATCTGTTCCATTTCCCAAATCCAGGGCTAGCCCCTGGCTCAACAGCAGAGGGAATTTGTAGTGCCATGAGGCCAAAGTTCCTTCAACTAAGAGCTGCAAAGGAGGTATTAGTTCTGTGCTGTATTTTAATTAATTATATTTATACACACACTCATAGATAGTTGTTTAGTACTTCCTTGGTGGTACATAGTAATGAAAACACAAAATATGTTTTCTCTCTGGTCTAAGTTTTGTTACTGCTGCACTGCAGATTAGATTGTCCAGCCTGGCTTTGTACACATCCCTTCCTCTTCAAATACTTACCATTCCAATTACCTGCATGGTTTGAAATGAACATTAAGTTGCTAATTATTACTAAGCCAGCTGGGACAGATGGCTACTGAAACAAGAAATTGTAGTTGTTTATTTGCAAAGCTAAATTTGCTTTGTGTTATGCTAAAACTTTTACTCTTGGCTTGATTTCAAAACTGATGAGCATCCAAAATGCTATTGAATTCCATGTGTAATGCTTGTGAAATGCAGGTCTTGTGCAAAATGCAATGTATGATTTTCTTCCAACTACGTGTCAGCAGTCTCAAAGTAACTTGGAATTTTTACACGGTAACTTTGGCATTTACTTTTCCTTTGTATACTTTTTGGTATGATGTGGTATCTCCAAGGCTCTGAACAGTCACTTGAGCTGTAGGATGAGTCAGACTGCTCTCTTGGTCAGCCCTGTGGAACTCTGTCAACAGAGGCCATATATAATTAACCACAGGAAGGATTTGAACCTAGTGAGGACATGGTGGGACCATTATCTTGCAAAGTTCTAGCAAAAGATCTATGAGAACGTGTGTGTGTGAGCAAGAGGTTATTGTCAGTACCAGGAGGGCTGTTCTTTTTAGGAAAATCCATGCCCTTTCCGTCTTTCCTTTGGAAAGGAAAAGAAATTGCCCAGAGACCTTTGTGATGAGATCTCATGAGAATGGTGACACTCCCAGGGGCATCATGTTCACAGGGGCAACTGGGAGCTTCCCCCGGGGCCTGTCACATTGCACTGTTTGGAACAGCCCCTCCTGCCCTCCCCAGCCTCACGTACCCCAGCACCTGCACCCCCA
>VWZT01000195.1:199115-369886 GCA_013397055.1 Pachycephala philippinensis
CCCCCCGCTCCCCAGCTCCCCAGCTCCCCTGCTCTGCTGGGGAACAATCGTATTTGGTTTCCTCCTTAGCCCGCTGCACACCAACTGCAGCCAGACTCCTCACTTACAGGAGGCCTTGTGTGCTTTGCCACTGGGTTTGTTCTTGGCTAAATCTCTGCACTGACGGGGACGCCTCAGTACAGCAGCAAAGTTTGCCTTTTATCTTCTTGCTCTGACGTTACTGCCATTACTGGCTCTGCTGAGAGTAAATGGCAAACAAAATGTTTGTGTATTCCAAGATGTTTCAAGTGCTCCCTTCTTCCCTATGCCTTTTGGCACAATGCTATTGATAGCACCCCACAGGCCAGATTATTTAACTACCACAATACCACATAGCAAATGCATGACATACTATATATAGACTTTTTCTTCTCCCTGCTGCATATCACAAAAGGTAACACTAGGACTCAAACAAAAACAAATTACCTCAGTAACTCCTGGAAAACTCAAGTGGTTAATCAGTTACCTTTTATTTACATATATATGCTTAATGCTGAATTAAGTTGTAAAAACCAAAGGCTGATTTATAGCCCCAGTCAGCCTTAATTAACATTGATTCCAGGGGAATAGTAAATGTGAATAGCCTTCACAATTGAGGTTGAACAATGAACTCACTGGGTGTTGTCCAATTTGTAGCATGATTTACATGGAAGCAAGCCCTTCTTTTTCTAGGGTTACCCCTTTTTATCTGGTGTTTAGGATGGGTTATATATAATCCATAGATAGGAACATTTGCTGTCAAATATTCTCCCTGATTTAGAGTTGGCCTTTACCATGGTCACTATAAATAAGGGAGAAAAAAACCCAATTTGAGGCTTTGCAGGGATTCCTTGTTCTTGCAATGTGTCATCGCTTCTCCATTTCATGGCATTTTTACGAAGTGGCCATAATGAAAGTCAGATTAAATGTACAGGATATATACGTTTAATCAACAGCCATTGGAGTCAGTAGTGCTGGAAGAGTTATAAAAGCCCCTGTGAATGCAAATTTATTGCAAAAGAATCTGCGTCTTGGTGGTAGGAATATCTGCTGAATGGTACTACCTGACACAGAACACCTAAAACTTTCAAAAGTGAATTATTTAAGTGTAAGGCTTTGCTTGTAAAGCCGCCAGCTGCTGGATTTCAAGACTTGAAACTGTTCCAAAACATGGGACTAGGTACTTTATTTGTGCACTAGAGTAAATACTCTGATTTTACTGCCAATTTAAATGTGCTCAGTTTACAGTAATGACCTTGTATAGGCAATACCTTGTTTATAGAAAGTGGAACAGGAAGAAACTAACATTAACCATTAACAGTAGCAATTTCTCTTGCTTTCAGCTCTAACTTTATGCCAAATAGATCCTTCCCATGTCCTATCTGAAATATTTACTATTACTGTTCTTTTTCTAAATCTGTGGGATAAACGGAGCATTCAATAAAATCATACAGCTTTTCCTTCCAGTCAGCTTGAATTGCAGCACTCTTTTGTAATTCCAAGGCTCTATTTCTCATTCCCATGGTGAAATGTATTTCAAGAAAAAATATATATCCTGTGTACTAGCAAACCTGATGATAGGTGTTAATCCCAGCAGAATGGGGTTAACATTTTTTAATCTATTTAAAAAAGAACAGACCACTTCTCTAAGGGAAGTGTACTGAATTGTGGCTGCCACGATTTCTCAGGTTCTTCTACTCAACCAAACTGCTTTATTCTTTCAATGCAGCTCACACGAGAAGCCCATGTGTTTATGTACATCCTGTCACCTTAAACAAACATGCTTACATCTTCTCTGGCCATCTGCTCCTGAAGCTGGAAGCTTTTCTCCCTTTCCCTCCCTCCGCAGCACCCCCGACACACACGCTGGGTGCAGAGTTAACTCTGAGAAAACTCAGTGGAAAGCATCAAATAAATTCCTTCTTCCACACAGGCCACAGATCTCAATGTTTCTTTGCTTCACTTACAGTCTAAAAGTGACAATGATACACAAGAGGATTTTGGCTTATGGTGTTAGTCACTAGAGATCATACTGGTGATTCTTCCACACTCTCATTTTGGGTTAGCTCCAGAATGTCCTAGCAGGGACCAGTACTTGGGTTTGCTGAACAGTGTAATCACTGAGCAGGAAGGCAGCAGCACGGTCTGAGGAGCTCACGGTCCACGGACACAAACAGGTTCAGGGTAAATTAAAGCGTGCAAGGAAAGCAATGGTAGTGGTGTGGTAGGCCCTGGGTTCAGCAGCCTCTGAAAACCTAAACAAAAGGGGCAAGGGGGAGTAAAGAAAAGACAGAATCTGGAATGGATGGAGGAGCACACAGCAAAGAGGCTGAAGTTGGAGGCATAGGGCAGATGAGGAAACACAACAGAAACGCATCCATAACAGCAAAAGCACATGTAATTGTTGGTTTCTGTGTATGGTTATTCTACCCCAGGGTCTTTCCCAGGCAGGCGCAGGTTCCTCCCGCACACGGCCGCAGTGAGCAGTGAGCTGGGCACGAGTGAGCTCTGAGGCAGGAGCTGTGTCACTGCCGTTACGGTGGCACCGAGCCTGAGCTAATAAGCCCTGCTGAGAGGAACACAGCTACAGGACTTCCATTTGGCTTGGAGAATAGGTTCAGCAAGCTCATGTCTGGTAACTGAAAACTCTACAGATGTATTTTTGCCTTCATGTGTACAAAGATGGGCCAGTTTCTCTCACCTGTGTATCTCTGACTAGAACTGAGACTCCTCAAGCTTTCAAAGGGTCCCCGTCTCTACAAACACGGCCCTGTAGGCAAAAAAAAACAAGTGGTGAACATTCCTTCTATGTGTGAACTCCTGCCTTCAGGGAAGTCAGGGGTAAAATTCTTGTGTATTTCAACGAGGCCAGGACATCCTCTTACACATTTAAAGTTGTATTTCATGGAATCCAATGAAAGTACATTGATATCTGGACTCCAGGGAACCCAAATGGTGCCCAGACTTTTTGAAAACTTTCATTCTTAGAAAGATTTAAAAGACAGGAAGAGTCTGAATACCTGGAAAACTTTTCACTCAGCCATTTTCATGTAGTGACTTCTTTAATATTTGGTAATAATAATTGCATCCTGTTCTTGAAAGTCATTCAGCAGAAAATAACTGACACGTATGCAGCTACCAGTAAAAATCTACTTTAAATAAACTCATTTGTCATTACATTTCTCAAGACAGCTCTTGTCAGCACCATTACCATTTAAATTTGTTTTGCCCCGACAATTAAAATGATATCAACACTGAGAGAATTTAACAATTTCCATTGTTCCTAGCAGATAAGCAAGTTAGTTTTGTGCTGCAAGCCGTCACTGTAGCCATAATTAACTGTGTATTGAAGAACTGTGATGTTTGAGATTATTCAGTCTTGACTGGGATGTATCAGTGACTAAATGTTTACTTACTGAACTGAATGATTACTCCAAATCCTTGTCTTGTCTCCAGCAGTTTCAAGGCTTTTTCTCTGATACAGGTATTTCTTTTTTTAGTTTATTTGTTACAGTTTTTGAACCAAATTTGAACATCAACCAATGTTTACACTTTGATGTTACTTCTGTAATGACACTACTATAGAATACAGAAAGACATCAGGGGCTGACCTCAGCCTGAACTCTTGAAAACTGTGATTTTCACACACAAAAACAAGTTTCAGTTCTTTTGTATTAGAAGCTGCAGCTTTTGTCAGGAGTTTGTAGTTATATACATTACTGTTTGTTCATGCAGGAGACCTGATGACTTTTCTTCCTTTTCTAGATTTTCATCAATAATGAGTGGCAGAATTCTGAAAGTGGAAGAATATTCCCAGTATATAATCCAGCAACAGGAGAACAGATCTGTGAGATTCAGGAAGCTGACAAGGTAATGGATCCCATGAATGCCTATACATATATATATATATACATATAATGTATAAATTAGATGCATAACAGATAATAGAAATGTATAAATAGATCAAAGCAACCAGTCCAGAATAGCACTGTTGGACAGTTCTTTAATTAATCATAGTTCCAAAACCCATCACATGACTAAGGTTGTATAACAGCAAATTCCATAAGCCTGGTTGTGTTATTTACCTGCGTCTTCTATTTGTTTCTTCCTTTTCACAGGTTGATACGGACAAAGCAGTGAGGGCAGCTCGGCTGGCTTTTTCCCTTGGCTCCGTTTGGAGGAGAATGGATGCATCGGAAAGAGGCCATCTTTTGGATAAGTTAGCAGACTTGGTTGAAAGGGACAGGGCAATTCTTGCTGTAAGTGGCACATAAAAATCAGTAGTCAAACCAGTTGTCAGTTTTACATTCTGAGAGACAATTAGTTCATGAACAGGCTGATATGAATTGTATGTGAAATGGCTTCCTGGCTGAAATGGCTCTGTTCACTTACGACGTGATGCAAAACCCGTGAAAGTCAACAAGAGCCTTCCAATGGGCTCAGATCAGCTTTAAATTGGATATCACACAAAAGCAGGGGTGTGCACACACGTGTGTGCCTGCCATGCACACCTGCAACTCTGCTAGAATATGAAATGGCAGGTTGGAATGATCAGTGCAGGCGGAAAGGGAAGGGCAGGTGAGATGCTTAGGGACACTCAGCTGGTGACACCAATTCCGGGTGCGGCACCGTTTCGCTCTCGGATGAAGCCATCCAACGGTGGCATTGTTAATGTTGTTTTCCGCATGTCAAGTGCTTTGAACTAAGCCCGTGAACATCTTAATTCCAGCTTTGTCAACACTTAAATCATCTTACCGCCGGCGGATACTGTAAAATCGCCGTGGGGAGAAGGAAGTGCACAGCAAATCAAGTTTACTCTGCCTGTCATTTAATTTTTATTTCTAGAGCCAAGTTCTTTACTGAGTTGCACTGCAGGCAGTGACATTAATTGCTCTTGGGGATATAAGTCAGTGCAGAATTAGGCCTCCATTCTTTTCTATAGAAACTCATTTGATGGTTGGTGTGTTACACACGGGCGTCCTTTGCCCATTCTTAATGATTTCTATTAGACAGCTATTGAGAATGAGTTAAGCTACTCAACATCTTAGGATATTTTATTGGATTTTTTTGCTAAATGATCTTAGGAACCCCTAAGAGGATAGCTTATAAGATACTTTTAAAAATAGGAATATTAACTAAAAAATAAAGACATTAGCTTGTTAATTTATGAGCTTCCCTAGAGGAAAGTTTGTTTATTTGATGGCAATAAATAAACTGGCTGTACAGTATAGATATCTCAGACCTCAGCAGGAGTCTTGGCAACCATATAGAGAAATTTTTATATTCACATCAATTACATAAAGAGGGATATGTCCATTCTTCTCTTTATGGATTCAGATCATTAATACGGGGTTACAAGGAGCCCCTTCTCAGCTGTTATCATTAACATAACAGAACCCAGTTTGACAGGCATTTTTATCTTGGCTCCTGATTAAAGCAATTCAGCATTTATAGATCTGGACCAAACACAGTGGCTATTAGGTTCAAAGTACACAAAGGCACATGTACATGTATGTGGGTACACACATAAAGCCACAAGACAGACAGACAAACACACATAAACACACACATATGTTCTTAAAATCACAGCCATTCCAGAATACTCCAGAAGAAACCAGTTTGTTTTTTTTTCAGAAAAATACTTTTTGTTCACATTTGCGAAAAGAAGTAATAAAGGGGATCAGATAATTGTTCTGAACCTCCTGGGTTAAAACTACACCAAGGTGCAACTGACTGGTCTTCATTAAAAGCTTTGTCATGATTCAGGAGCTGTTAAGATGGTGAATACTTAAGTACGATAGTCCAGAAATGTTACTGTACTTACATCTCTTGACTTTTTCTTGTCCTGCAGACTATGGAATCACTGAACAGTGGCAAACCGTTCTTGCAAGCTTTCTATGTAGATCTCCAGGGAGTCATAAAAACCCTGAGGTACTATGCTGGTTGGGCAGACAAAATCCACGGAATGACCATTCCTGTAGGTAAGGGGAATTAAAGCACAGCTATGCACCTAAACCTTCTCATGGCCAGACTGAGGCTTAGTAGCTTACAGCTCCGTGGAAGGCAGAGGAGAAGCCTGGGTTGCTCTTACAGTGTGTAGTGTGTTCCTGAAGCAGATGTTTGAAAGTCAGCACTGGGTGCCCTGCTCTTGTTCTGCCCCACATGCACATGTGAGGAGGGCTTGGTTTCTTTTCATGGGTCCATCTGAGAAGGAGATAGCTCAATACCTACACTTAAATATTGATACATGTATAAAAATGCACGAGATATAAGCCTGAAAAATACCTTGGAACTCATGAAAATAGTGTTGGATGCCAGTTTAAGAAACCGTATCATTATGTATAGATCTTGCTTGTATATGTCTTCTTACTGCTTATGCAAATAATTTTACTTGGGACTGGATCTAACTTAATTTATACTTTGAGAGCGTTCTTAATGTTACTATAGAGAACTACATACATATGAGATATATTTTGTTATAGATGCTTCAAATTATTCAGTGGGATGAGCTTTATATTGTCTATATGAGATAAACCTTCATGCATGCTAGGAAATTATTATGTTCTTATTCTTTTGCTAAAGAGATACGAAAAAATCCTTACCATTATTTTTATTTAACAAGTTGCTTCCTCCTACCCCTCCCTCCCAGCTGTTTAACAAATACAGGCTGCATTTTCTGATGCAAACATATTCATTTGCAGTCTGGACTAGATGTACCAAGTGCTATAATTACACAACATGGCAAAACAGCAGAAAATTACTTTATGTAGGTGCAGTCATTAAGATAAATGTACTCATCTTTCACCTGCGTAAAATAAATCTCTGGAAAAACATTAAGGAAAACGAACATTCATTACGTGGATTCTTTCTGGCGTCATGGTGCACATGTTCATTGCACATGCATGTTTATTCCACTTTACCCAGGAGGGCACACTGAGGGGTAAATGCCCTTTGCTGTAGCCCAGTTATTTCCCTGGGGTTTCACTGTGTGGCACAGTATCTGCAGTGCACTCACTCGCCTCTCTACAGCAAAGCACCAAACTACCCAAGTGAGGCAAGCAGATAAATTGAAAATGTGCCTCCAAAATTTTCAGAAGGGAAACATCATGTAACTCTTATTGCAGCGTTACTCATCTTAGTGTTTCACCTTATTAAAATTGCAGTGTGCACTGACTGGTGTTTATCTTCACTATCTTATTTTCACCAAAGAAACGACAATAATAATATTTCAAGTGTAGACATTCCTGCAAGGACTCAAAGTTTTCCACAGTCATTTAGGCTGAGATTCGTAAATCCCAGTTTTGCTGCTTATATTTCACATTTAATCATACAAAAGTGCAGACCACACCATAAATTCATGTATTCAGCAAATTTCCTGTTCCCTAATCTCTTTCTCTCTGGTCAGAGAATGCCTCCTTCTCACTCTTTAGCCCCACAGATACACAGAAATTAGGTCAGCCACCAAAAGGCATTGCCAGATTAAGGAGAATAAATATTCTCTGCTTATTCTTGGTTTCAGGTACCTCATGGGATAAAACCTGATTTTTTTTTCAGTGAGGTGGGCTATGCTGGGTGAAAGGAAGGCACATTTTCAGCATGCCTTCCTCAATGCAAACTTTGTGCTAGCACAGTTTTCAGTAGTGTAGAATCGTAAGTCCATTCACAGATCTTCAGGGTATCAACTAGTTTTTCGTTTAACACTTCTCTTTATTCCTCTACTTTCACACCATAAATTTGTCATCCTCATAAAGCTATCTTAGGGCAAAGCCGGTGTTAAACAACGGTGCTCTTTACATTCACTTACCATCAGCCTGCCAAAGGTAAACAAACAACACAACAAAACCAAAAAACCCCCACTATTAAATCTTCTCTATTCAGTGTGCTAATAAATCTGAAACCTCCCAATCTTTTGTTGTTGTTTTTGTTGACGTTTTCTTTTCCTGTAAAATAAAAATAGGCAATTGATAGACAAGTAGAAGAAGAACAGTGCGTTTTACAGTCACATTCCTTTTGGTCCCAGAGCTACAAAACCTTCAGACTGCCCTTTGCTTGCTCCCATGCGTAAAGCCTTGATGATTTAAATTAAAACAGAATGAGGCTAGACCAGAAACTGTTAAACTAATAAACTGAATGCAAGCAGAAATGTGTCTTTAAAGCAATATATGGTATGATATAGTTTAAAGAACCAACTCAGCTCTCCTCACCCACTTGTTTGCTGTGTCCTGCTATATGAGGCATGGGACTGTATTATGGTTGTTACGCAAATAAAATATCCGGGATGGAGACTGCTGATGGAAATCTGAGCAAACACATCTGTGGAAGATATTGCTGTCCCAAAGTGAGATCCCTGGATAAATGGGACTTGCTTGCTGATTAAAAAATGAAAGTCTTTGGGCCAGGTGCTAAGCAGCTGCAAATTGATCTTGCTCTATTAGTATCAGTGAGGACTGAGGAATGTCAGTTTACTTCAGCTGAGTATATTAAAAAACCCTTTAAGACAAAATTTTAGATTGGATGTGGGATCAGTGTCAGATCCCTCTCAGGCAATGTTCTTTGGCGGCCAGCTAATAAAGGATAAGAGTAACAATCATCAGCCACAGCATCTTAGAATAAGTGTCGTTAGCATGACTTAAAACTCTCAAACATTTTAAAAGTCTCCTGTATAATTTCTAAGCACAAGGGAGCTTTCCATGCTCACTGTTTAGAATAACAGAATTAAGCTCACTTAATTCTTGAGCTATTTTGCCATGGTAACAGCTTGTTCTACATTATGGACAAGGTGGCTCTTAGATCCATCTTTGGCCCGTCCAGAGACATCCAAGGCTTCTGAATAACTTCAAGTCACATATGTTCCCAAAGATATTGTTAGAAAGCAACCTCCAAAATCCCATCTTGACAGAAAGTCTGTGGATGATGAACTTTGGAAGTAGGTGTCAAAAAGGGCAGCTGTCTAGAGTCTAGTGGGAGACAGCAGGGAGAGCAGCTCTGCATGGGAGGCACCGCTCTGCGGAAAGAACGTTCTGCCTACACTGGGCAGAATTAACCACCATTTGTCTGCCTTGGCAAGAGGTTCAGGTTATCTATAACTCTGTGTGATGAAGCACGCAGACATGTGGCAGTGATTATGCAGTGACGATCTAAAGTCAGACAGTGCTAATGTAACTGTGTTACTGTTATGTTGCCACCATCCTTCTGGCTGAGAACCCACCTCTCACAGTACTACCGAGTACAAGCTGGTATTTTTAGCCGACTCCTCTGTGTTCCTCTTGAGCACTTAGACAGTTTTGCTTGTATGTACTTCGCTGTATTTTGACTTCTACTTCGCTTCTGTCTGATCTGATGAATCTTCCTATGGTCTGTGAACCACTGCTGGCATCTGTGAAAGACAACCTGGAAAACCAAACTGATCATCTCAGTCTGTGTCACAAATATTCTCATCTCCACTAGGCAGTTGTTAAACATCTGGAGATCAAAATGTTACAACGACGTTTTGTCAATGCAGTGCAAACAAATGGATAAACTATTTTCTTCTGCCTTTTCCTGATGTGAATCTTTTTTCTCTTTCCCTTCCTCCTTTATTTTCTGTTCTGTCCCTTGTCTTGGTTGCAGACTATTGTTACCCTTCTCATAATTATTCTGTATCTGGCCCCCAGCTGACATATTATCTACTTTAGCTCAGGTTTCTACTGAGCAAATCCTGTAAAGTAGATGGATAGAAATAAGCAGACCTGAAAATTAGTTATTTCTAATCAAATTCAAGTTGAAGTATTTTCTTAAACCCAAGAAATGTTAAGGATTAACCTGTTTATTGTTACCAGATATATCTTAGAAGACATTGCAGCAGGTTCCCAAAACGCACTCTCCGTTGTGAAGTTAGGCCCTTCCCCAGTATTGCACAAGGGTGGCTGCAGCTCTGGGCTGAACTGGGGAGAGGCCGGGGCTGCCACTTCCCAGCCCAGCCTGGGAGGGAAAGCACATACCCTGTATCAGACAGAACAATGGGAGCAAAAGCCCTGTAATCTCTCCTCCTCCTCTTACTCCCTTCCGCTGTCTGACCTTTTCTTATCCTGGTAAATCATCTCCTGCCATTAAGCCTAGGTAACCTTCTCATCATTCTCACATACTTAGCTGAAATTATTTTCCCAAGTTAAGAGATTTGAGTTTTTCTAGATGACCAAGCACTACAGGCCAAGGGGCACATTCAGCTCATGCCTTTAGCATAGCCCTTCCCTCAGCTGTAGCCTCACTGAAAACCGTCTGACCTAAATTCAGAGGTAGTTTGACTCTGGGCTAGTTTATATAGCCACGAGACTCAGCTGAGGTACAAAGGTGCAGTAAATCTACTTTGCACAGATGCAGGCCAAGCACACTAACAAAGCTACTGGTGGGACAGTACCTTAACTGATCCTTTCATGGTCCCCATACTGCAGGTCCCTTTCTGCCTCTGCTAACTGGGAAGAAACCTGCATGTGTAACCTCAGCATGTGCACCCAGGAAGTAACTGATGCTCAGTGACACGAGGCACACACTTTGCCTCTTCATTCCACACCTGCGGGTTGTGGTACATCATTCCATCACTTCACACTGCCTGTGTCCTCAGTGGCAGATGAGTCAGCTGAATGTTACCCTATCACCCCACAGTGGGCTGTAGTTACACCTTTATATTGCTGTGTTCCACTCATGCCTTTCAGGAAATTGCCTTTGTGACTTTTTCTTCACTTCTCTCACCTTTAAATCAGCTGAGGCCAGTATGTGGCTTCCATGCTACTGCAATTTTTTGTGCAGTACAGCTCTTTCCCAAGGAACAAAGCAGGTTACTTTCTGATGGGAAGTCTGCTTCCTTTGTTCTACAGAAAGAACAATTAGGTTGCTCCTGAACCTAGGTTTCCCATGCTGGCTCACAAAAAAAACATTTCCATGACTTCTTTATTTCTTTTACTGCCATCAAAGGCTGATCCTTAGAGTTTTTTTTCTCCCTCTATTTTAATTTTTTTTTTTGTTCTGCCAAGTCAAACTGCACTTGACAGTAACCATGCTCATCTGTTTCAGATGGAGATTATTTTACGTTTACAAGACATGAACCCATCGGAGTGTGTGGACAGATCATCCCTGTGAGTATCTCTACTAGTGCTTTCTATTTATTTTCATTTGAACCAGCTCTCTTTAAAGACACATAAAACATGGTCTTCAGCTATGTGTGTTTTCCATTACGAAAAAAGCTGAGCTCATATTGTTGACATATCTTTAACAGCCTCCCTGCAAATGCTTATTTGAACATGCTAATAGGGTTTAGGCTCTGTTATTAGGAGTTAAGTTCTCAAGTCATAGAATTCACATGATTAAAACAAGCAAAGCAAAACACAGTGTTAATATGCTGTCAGTGGTTATGGATGTTCACACAACTTATGGAAAATTGATGCTTTGCTGTGGTAGTCTCTTTATTTATTTAGTTTTTCCTGTGATTTAACAGGCTCCTCAGTTCCTGGGAGAATGTGATGTATTTTAATTCCATTCTTTCCTGCTATTTCTTTTACAAGGCTGGAGGAAAAAAGGAAACTCCAGGACACATATCATTACAATTAACATTGTGTGGCTAATAGAAGACATGAAATGTTTGTTTTATTTGTTGTGAGAGAGCAACACATCATTTCATCAAATCCAATACTCCCCCTACACCCCAACAGACACCCTCATAATAAAATCTTGCTGAACACTGCATGGGAATTGCACTGAGAGGGTAACTTTTTCAGAAGAGCCAGTTAACCAGTTTTGGCAGAAATTTCAGTGGGAGGCTTACATATAGCTATTAAAATATTGCATGGAAGCTTTTTTGTTTGACAAAACACTGGGGGACTAATCAGGCCATTCTCTGAAATTTTTGTTGATGTTGATTTTTTATTTTGTTCATGTTACCACAAAGCCACTAAACAGAAACACAGAGCAATTCTATTACAAGAGGAGCAGCCAGAAAAGATTACTTTAACAATGTTAAGCCCTTTTTCCCTATTTAGTTTTGTTGTTATTTCATGTCTTTGTTAAGGGGTGGCTTTTGTGTTTGGCAGTCGGCAGAAACCCAGAGAAACATGCAATGACTCAGAGAATCTGTGGCTACAGCCATCCTGCAAACACCTACACACTCTCCTAACTTGGTCCTTATGAATGAAAGATTCCACAGCTCTGTCCCCATTTCTCAGCCAGGCACATGGATAAGCATTTACTAAATGACAACCCCAACATCTAACCCCAATGTTGCTGGACATCTCTTATGCTTGTTTCATTTGGCTTAACCGACAGATCTGCTGAAGAAACTTGGCCACAGTCTGAGGATCATGCCAAAAGCAAGATTTATTTAGTTTAGATGTGTAAAACTTTGTTCAGAGTACCCAACCATCTACCATATATGTTCATTCTTCCCTCACTTTTGTCCTCCAAAGCCTGAGGATGGCTGTCATACCCATCTATTCTAACACTACTGCTGATCTGTTCTGTATTTCCTCCATGCTACCAGTCCCAGAGGACAGCCCAGGCCGCTGCATGTGCTTGGCCATTGCATGAGCAAATACGTTATTCAAAAATAAAATTAAACAGCAAGTCTAACACTGAACTCCTCATCCTCTTTCACATCCCAGCTTCCATCACAAGATGTGCTCTTTGGCAGTGCTGTAGCATAAACAGGGCTATATAGTGCCCTATAAAACTGCTGTGAGCTCTCCTTGCAATGCCATTAGAAGTGCAGGCTGTTAGCACACTGCTGGCCCTACAGCTCCCCTCCCAGGTTTATGTACTGGAGATGGAATTAAAACATCACTTTGTCTCCGGAGTTTATAAACAACAGAGGGAGTAAAAAATTGGGTGTTCGGTGAAGGAAAGACAGTTGTGTATTTTTTCAAGCTAGCCAGGGGCTAAAGAGATGTCTGTGAGAGTGGCAGCTGATATGCATCAGGCAGCAACACGTTCTGGCCAGTGGCTGACTCTGGGACTGATATTTTCTACTCTGCTTCTAAAAGAGACTGTTGTATGCATTTGTAAGAATGATTGGGCAAACACAGTTATTTTATTGCTGTGACATTTTCACTAAAATCAGCAGGACTATCCACTTAACCTGCTAGGATCAGGCCTTGGTGCAAAAGGCTCATTACTTTTATCTTTATCCACAGCATGTTTGTGTGTCAAACTAGCATAATTCACTACTGCATCTGCTGCAGTTAAGTGAAGTCGTAATGAATGACAATACAAAATTTTATATCAGCAAAGAATTTCTCAACTTGTTTTTTACTGTTCTTTTAACATCTTCTCTATAAATTTCTCAGTAGGAAGTCTTCAAGAAAATGAAATGCTTTGACTGACCATTGACATTTATGGACTTCTTATTGTAATTCCATCAATTAAGGATTATATAATTTTGAGTATAAATTTTATATCTTAAGATGTATTCAGGGATATGAAATTTATATCAAAAAATACTTCAACATGAACAAACAGTTCCTTCCAAATGTTTTAGAAGCTAGAACTATTTTCAGGGGAAATTAAAAGTGCCAATAGAAAAACAGTAAATTAAATAAAAAGTTGTGACTTAAAAAATCAACAGATAACAGAATATTTTTTAAATTAAGATTGCAGGTGGAGGTTGTATTTCTTTGAACAGGAGAGAAAGAACTAAAAAGCCACTGTTGTTGCTTTCTTAATGGCAGCAACTTAAAAAAATCCTTGCTTTGTGCTGGGAAAGATTTATGTTGAGGATCAGCCTGAGAAATAAGTGAGGTATCAGCTTGACATCTTGAAAACAAAACACCGCGGCAATATTTTTCCATCTATCAACTTTTTTTTTCCTACAGTGGAACTTCCCCCTGCTGATGTTTGCATGGAAGATTGCTCCAGCTCTGTGCTGTGGCAATACAGTAGTTATTAAACCAGCAGAACAAACACCACTCAGTGCTCTCTATATGGGTGCCCTCATCAAGGAGGTAAGAATAATTGAGGGGAGTGATGTCTGTCTCTCCTTGTAGGGAAGGAGCTACCAGCAGATGCCTGGTTTAACGCTCTATCGGTTTTCAGAATTCATGCTTATCTTCATTCGTTCCTATTTTGACAGGCTGGCTTTCCACCAGGAGTTGTCAATATTTTGCCAGGATTTGGTCCAATTGTTGGTGCAGCCATAGCCTCTCATGTTGGCATTGATAAAATTGCTTTCACCGGATCCACTGAGGTAAGAGGATTCACACATTACTGTAAAATGTGAATAAATGCTTCAGTCCTTGTGCTACATTTCTTACTGTCACTGAGTAAAAGAGCTCCATCTAAATAACAGTGGTCTGTCCTTCCCAGCTGAACTTACGTACCACAGGACTTCCCAAGCACAAATGGCTCCTTTCCTCCAGCCCCTGCTGTGCTCGGCACCTCAGCACAGGAGATATGCCTGGAAAAATATTGCTGGGATTTCCTGTGGGCTTATGAGGATGTGAATCACATGCAAGTAGGCAGAACATCCCGTGTATATCATAGCACACATAAGTGCTGCTTTAACATCTATAATTTGTGTATCCTGCTGTACTTGGGGAAAAGGGAGAGCGAGAGAGCAAATTGTGCAAATATACTTCAACTTTGATGCTGCATTCAAGTATATTGAGGATGAGGAGGAGGCCTAAAAAGGAAAGAATGCAGGGAGAAAAGGAGATTGTCCAAAGTGTCTGTGTCCCAAAATGATGGAAAGAGGCTGGCCAGAGGATGGAGTCAGTTGTCTCCTGGATGCCAAAATGTCTTGCTATGAGACTATGCTGCAGATGTTAGAGAGGAGGCTCACTCTGAAGATGAAGGCTGCAATCTACAGCAAGACTAACCCCCAAAACTCTCATCACGTCTTGCTCTCAAATATGTGCCAAGCTGGCTGTTATCAGGGTTGGGGTGGGGATGACAGAGGTACTCCAGACTGAAGTCACAGGAGAAGGGGCCTTATCTCATCGTCTGAAGGCAGACAGAAAGGAATCTCTGTGGGAGTTTCAGGGCTGGTTATATTTAGAGAGTGCTAAACCCAGCCCTTTTCAGTTCAAAATCTGACGAACTATTGTATGGAGGGAGCTAAACCCCAGGGATCTAGTCTCTGTTTGATATGTTGACTCCCACTCGTGGCAGTGGAAGGCTTTATGCATCCCTGCTTTGTGCAGGCATACTGCTCTTCACAGTGAGGCAATTTGTTTTTTGATTTGTGTTGATGAATTCACTGACCATGCAGCCCTGCTAGATACGTGTGGGTATCTCCCTGGTGGGCTCAAGGATTGCAGAGACCAGCTCAATGTTTCAAATGAATTATTCTGGTGGAATTATTCTGTAGTTGAGTTTGCAAGTCACACACAAGCCTAAATTACCAGTAAAATGTAGCTGCAGTCGTATGCCTAATTTGCACACACAGTTGTTTTGCAATTACTGTATGCCAGCACATGATTTTTTAATGACAACTTCAGATTCTAATATCCACAGGTTACGTTCTAAGTCAATGGCCACATCAGATTTCAGATTATTCTATGGAATTACTCTAGTCATTACATCTCCTGTATCCAATTAAGATTAGCATCCTGGAATATTGAGAATTTTAATATGAGCTGATTACCCCCCATAAATTAAGTTGAAACAATTGTTTTCATAAAGATATGTGGTCTCTGTTTAAGATAAATATTCTATTATACAGGATGTTGCACTGTTTGGAAGAGGAAAAATACAGATGGGTTAGGTTTCAAAGTTGTCTCTTGTAGCCAAAATAAATTTTTATTGTAGTTCCAGACAGCTTTAGTTTTAATAGGCGTTTAAACTCAAAAGCTGTGGGTTTTATACTAACTCAGTGCCTACCTTTAAAAGCCTTACTAATAGGAAGTGAAAAGCATTACAGAGATGAAAAAGCAATTCTCTAAGAACCTAAAGCAAGAACAGATGGATCGTTTTAATGCAGAGTTAGTGTAAACTATTCCATATTGTTTCTGATTTCCTGTAACACTGAATTTTTGTAACAGCAAGTCAACATTGTAACATTTTAAACACTATGTTCTGATATGAGCCGGACTATAGTCTCTGACTTCTCCAAAACAGATTTCGATTTCTAGTGGAATAATAATGGAAATATTTTGTCTCTCTGGTACTTGTCTGAAGCATGTCAACTGTACACTCCAGTGATGGGGATTTCCGATAGCCATTAGGTGTATAAACATCATGTATTAACTCCATTCCTCCATTCCATCCATGTGCTAGTTCAGGCAATTCATGATGG
Organism: Pachycephala philippinensis; assembly: GCA_013397055.1. Lineage (NCBI taxonomy): Eukaryota > Metazoa > Chordata > Aves > Passeriformes > Pachycephala > Pachycephala philippinensis. The sequence continues at coordinate 215,389 of VWZT01000195.1, forward strand.
GCAAGTTAATGATAAAACCTGTCAGTACAAATGCAGAGATCTTCAAACTGAGATCCTGAAGCACAGGTTTTTCTCAAGTTTTCACCATGAGGTTCTTTTATATAAGTTCTTCACCTTTGAAGTATACTTATAGCTAATGAAAACTACCCGTTTGCCTGTAAAAATCCCAAAACTGGGCTATTATTATATTCTTCCTGCAGGATTCTTGAAAGGCAGAAAACAGGCCGCTCCTCCTACAAAAATAATTGAATGCTAATGTTTTCCAAAATTTGTAGAACCTAATCCATAGAAATACGAGTCAAAAGGCCAAGTTCATGACCTTAACTCCATAAAGCCTGACACAGCCACACCACAGAGCCCTCCGGCCTCGCACCTTATCTCGCAACGTGACCAGTACCAGATGCTCACAGGAGAAGAGAGCATGTGTAGAGTCATCCTTCCTTGCTGCAGCCTCCCAGCTTCTGACAATCAGCGACTCACAGACTTCCTGAGCCCAGAGGTGCATGTGGACACTTGTATCCCATGTGCCAATGGCCTTGGCACCCGTGCATTAGTCCAGTGCCTCTTGACACTTGTGATGATTGGGAGGCCTCAGCCTGTGCCCATGCAATGACAACACAGAAATTACTTCCAACTTCTGCTTCTGATTGCTAGTTTAGAGCTATCCAGTGTGCACTATCTTCTCTGGTTTTTAGATTCTCAGGTGCTTTGAATTTTTTTTTAAATACTGCTATTTACTTTTCACACACTGCCCCACAAAATAATACGTTAAAAATCATGAAGAGCTCTTTTTCTGTGGTACCATTACTGTTTGATTTCACTTCTCTCCCTCTTTCCTGCTGCCCCTCCTTTTATGGGTTAGCTTACACACATTAAAAGAATGGTCTGCCAACTCTTTCATTCCTCAACCTACCTGCTTCTTATGAAACACTCTCCTATGGATCACCTCCCTCTCCCAATCCCCTAGTGCGTGGATCTCAAAACTCTTCCCTCCACAGCTCACCAGGAAGGGGAAGGGTTCTGCAAACACCTGGCAGGCTCTGGATTTCACTCTTGACAACTGTCACACTGAAAGAAATAAAATCACACTGAGTATGAAAGCCCACCTAAAAATACCGTGCCTCCTTAGATTCCAGTAGCTTTCCTGGCTTCTCTGCTTGCTTCGATTCACTCTTCAGCAGCCTGTTTGGTACAGGCATTTTAACCAAAATGTGTATTTTTACTGTGTTGGTTTTAGTGAGCCAGGGCTAATCCATGATCCTCCTTAATTACAGCAATCTCCTCTCAGGCTTCACTGACACATTTTTTCCTCATCTTCCACAATCAGATGAAATTTAAACTGCCATAACCAAACTTTCTTCCAGCCAATATGACCATGTTAACTGTTGCTCCTATCCTTTTCCTACCTTCTCTTGGAAGTCCATAATCAATTTACATATCTCATTACATCTTACTGAATTTCTCCTTGATCCTTCTGGTCCCAAGCTGCAGGGTGAATCTCCCACTCACTGGGACCATGGGAGAGGTACTGTAAAGCTGAGCTGTGTCCCACTATCCCTGTTGTTTACTGTACACGCCTTTTCCTTTTGCACTGCCCCTCTCTGCCTCAGCTTCTTCACTGAGTTCCTTGAAAAAAATTGCTAGCAACAATTTAATTAAAATTAGTAATTTACAATTTCTGAGTTTAAGAACAGATCCAAACTCAGGATGTCTGGCATTCCCGTGTGTCTGCTGTTAGGCTGCAATTCTCAGAAGTGCAGGAGATGTTCTACAAGTCTCTTCCCCAGTGAAATAAAACTGGGCTTTATGTATTTCCAAGACAAATGGTGATGAGGGGACAATTTTTACACATACCAGAAATGCAGAGAGTTTCTTCGTATTACCTTCATATTCTCTGAAGAACTTCTGCCATGCAAAAAAGGTGAGAGGCCTTCAAATATCAGAGAAAAGCAGCCATTAGAAGCAGGTTTACTCTTCATTTGCCTTTATTCAAATCTGTGAGCTTAGTTCAGGCTTTGCAAATACATCCATTCTACTGCTGTGAGCTCTCTGCCCAAGCCAGTACCTGTGTGCTCCATCTGAGCTGGAACTGTGTGTGGGGATGGTGTATCCATAAGTTCCTGGTGCACAGGGAATAGTTGAGGGCAGTATGTTCTGGGTTTAAAATCAGAGATGATGATGGAAAGTAAAAAGTTATAAATTTTTTAAAATGCAGATTTAAAGCCCTGCCTGGGATAAAAATTGTATTTTGATCGTTGCAAAAGTTTAATGAGTTCTAATAACTTCTGTTTAAAACCAAATGTGTAACCTCCAAATCAGAGTGGCTTACAACTCCCTCCAGTTGTTAAATGCTCTCAAGATGGGAATTATAGATAGCACACAAAACATTTGAAGTTCTGGCCAACAAGAAATGTATCCTAAGTGGCTGGTTTCCACTTTGTTCAAACTACGACCCATTAAAATGCAGACAGATTTAAGATAGGATTCAGGTCTGTGTTCAGGCAGTTTAGTAGAGTAACCCAAATAAATATCCAACAAATTGGTTTGGATGCCTGTGTAAACAAAACGTCTATAAACAACTGCAATAAACCCCAGCAAAAGAGTCTGCATTTTGCTTGGCAGAATGTTTTCTTTATGCACTTAGATTAACAAACCATGATCTCATCATTAGTCAACAAGATACTAGAGAGACCATCAAAGCAAACTACGGGAGAGTTGAGATTGATTCATGCCAAACAAATGTTTGTAGCTAACAGCTGTATTACCACTGATTCTAATTTACTCAGCAGGATTCTCCTTTCATTTCCGAAGTGAGATGACTGTCCCAATGCATGATGTAGACAGAATGTCTTCCTACTGCACAGGCAGTGAGCTGTGTGAGCTCTCCTGGATCACACAATCACTTGCTGGTTTTAGGCTTCATGAAGAATTGCAACCTGGCATTTTCTACTTTAGCAATAAGAATCCTAAAGGTGATTTGACCTGTTCTGAGAAGTCTGTGAGCTTATGGTGCTACACACATGCCCTCTGTAAGGACTTAGGGAGGATACATTAGCATTCATCCCTGCTTCTGCAAATCTTTTGGATCATATCTTGGATAACTTGTGCCTCCTGAATGAGAAGAAGTTGTTTCCCTTTTCCTTCCTTTGTGTTTTTGGTAGCATTTAGAAAGCTGTCCTTGTGCAACTGTTCTGCCTCTTTGCTGATGAAAGATGCATGTCAAAAGAAACCACCTTCTTAAACCCAATACAAATAGGATGGTGTATCAGTCCTATCAACGTTAACAAGAGTTTAGCCATGGACTTCCATGGGGCCAGGATTTAACTTAAGGAACAAATGACCCATTTATAGCTTAGGATTGTCTCCAGGAATCTGTGTTTGGGATTGCCTTTTCACTTGTGCTGCACTATTCAGTATGCTCTTTTCAGGGCTGCTCCTCACACAGGGCATTGCACAGTCAAATAAAGCTGCTCTTCTTTGTGCCAGTATTCCAAATTCACTTGTCCTTGCAGGAGACACACCCTGAACATGCCATGAGGGTCTAAAATGCTTCTCAGAAAGATTTTGCATATAATCTGGAATTCTTAAAAAATAAGGCAGACTGAGTGAGCAGCAGCATGGGTTTGAGGGTTTTGCCAAAACACTGACATCCAGTACCACAATAGCTGGAGAGAGAAAACTGTACTTCCAGAAAACATTGAAAATTTCTGTTTGGCCACACCATCTCCCCAAAACTTAATGAATCTCTTGTAACTTAAACCACTTACTCTTCTTCAGATATTCCCTCAATATCCCAAGAAAGGTATATAGGGTATTGTTTCAAATGCCTAACTGAAGATGTATATCTCCTCTTCAAATTTTGCACTGTTTACGGAATCTTTTAATCTATACATCTCCCTGTGCAGTTCTTCCCTTCACTGTCTTGTCTGTGGCAGTGTCAAGAAAATGACCTGCTGTTCAGCTAGACATTCAGGTGTTCCCTGATGGCTTACTGTTTATCTGTGAGCAAAGGAAGGTTCAGAGCAAAGGAGCACCCAGACATTCCGAATGACAACGAATGACACAGCTGAAGAGGAAGTATCACAAATGCTGGAGGTTTGCTTTTGACTGATGAGACTTTCAATGCTTTAACAGTAACAGGCAAACCCACCTGTACCCTTTAGAAATACAGATTTCTGTCTGAAAACAGAAAATTAAGAGAACATGAAAGGCAACAAACTTCTTGAAATTTCTGCACGAAGTATTTAAAATGTGACTGCTTAAGCCTCCCCTTGAAAGAGACATTGAACTTCCATACAGAGAAGGCATAAATAAACAACAATCAAATGTTTTAGATCATGATACATTCTCGCTGCCCAACGTCACACCATTCACAGTCCAGAAACAGACCCTTCCAGGACTATTCTTCAAATAGCTTTGTTGCACAGGGGTGCCTCAAAATACTTTTTAAATCTTTGTTGTTATTGGTTTGCATAACAAATTGTTTTCTTTGAGACGGACCAAATTACATCTGCCTCACCCTCCATGCAGCTTACAAGGTTATGGTACTTCACAAGCTATCCAGGGATACTCCTGATATCAATCTTGAAGCCTATTCAAAACAAGGATTGGGAGTCAGGGCTTTCTCTGCCAACATTCCTGCTGAATAATCACACAGCTCCATTATCTGTGGGGGAGTCCTCTCTCCCAGCGTTCCCTCTCCGGGCTGTGCTGCCTATTGGGAGCTCCGGGATAGAGCTGAGAGACACCGCGGGGAGCGTGTCCTGAAAGCCCATGCAGATTGCAACACTATCACTTACCCCTTTCATGCTGTCTTTCTCCATAAAGAGAGGGTCAGTCACAAAAGGCCGCCTTTGTCACTAAATAACCACGGTGCTGGTGCCTTCCCTAAGACTTTTCTCAACTTGTAAGTGCACAGGGCACAATGAGAGCACAGTGAACAAAAATGCTGAGCAGCGTGAGCCCCACCATCCTGATGTCTACACTGATCTCTAACAGGAAAGACACTGTGAAGATTTCTATTAAGTTTTTACTTGGAAACTTGACAACAGCTTCCCTATATTAAAAATACTTCAGACTACTCTTTTCCAAATTAACACCACTGTCTCAAACCGCTTTGGACTTTAATATTTGCCATATACATTATACTTGGACTTGGATACTTGTCAATCACTTGTTTGCATGGAATCCTTTCAAAATCTTTGCATATATGTACAGAAGTGTTTTGACATTCAAGTAGAATGGAAGGCAGAGAGATGAGGGCTGGACACACTGCTCTGGCTTCCTTGGTCTGTCCTGCTCTTTGTGAATTTTTGAGGGGAAATAGCTGGTTGTTGTTCTTTGAGAGAGGGAGGTTCAAGGCAGTGAGGGTGTGAATGGCATTGGCTGGCACTGGCTATAAACACAGCACTCTGGTTTCCAGTGTACGTTTTCAGCACAGTTTAAGAGGCTGGAATTTCCAGATGACGTGCTCGATGTATGTGGTGGGGGTGGAAGGCAGAAAGGATCCTTTTTTTTCAGGTTCACTTCTGGCTGTCAGTCAAACATAGCAATAAAATCAGCTCCAATTAAGGGGATATGCAAGGAATTTCATGATAATGTCAACACTCCATTCCATCAATACAGGGGCAAAGAAGAAAAGCTTTTTCTTTTTTTTAAAGCAAAAACTTCAGTCACACTCAACTGTGGTATCACCAGATAAACAGTTAATCACAAAGGTACATGAAGTGGTTCACAATTCCTTCATTATCCTGTGGGGTTTTTCCTTTGTTTTTTTTTTTTCTTTGGGGGCCCTGGTTTCTGTTTCATTTGCTTTCTGATTACTCCAGTGCTGACTTAACTTTCTCTAGCAGACTGCCTTCAATTCTCTAAGAGGTTCAGCTTCTCATCCATTAACCCCTTGCTGCAGGGAATCTCACTCACATAACCTTAGAAATAGAAAACAGATAGAGAGACCAGAGTGCTACATGGAGAAAAAAGCCCAGCTCTGGACTCACTCCCATCTCACTTCACCTCTAACTTTCTGTGTGACATTAGAACATGTCCCAGTTAAAATAAAGCACTTACCAAGGTTCTTAGGCTTCTCAATGTGCAATAGGTACTTCTAATCCTGTGTTTTATCATGTAGGAGCCTAAATCTACCTGTGATTATGTCCTTAGCTATAAAATGGACACAGTTACACTGCAACTGTGTAAAAGTTGATCTATTTTGGATTTGCTGATCCAGGGAGAGGACAGTTTCCAGGGAGCCCAGTTGCCCCTCCAACTGTACTGATGTGGAAGCACGTGAAATCTGTAGCTGTCAGATTGCTACTCCATTTAATCTACTCTCATGTTCATTGGTGAGATCTGCAATTTGTGGCTGCTCCAGCTGACCCCACAATCTACAAAGACATTTTGGAGGTGATTTTGACCTCCTCAACCCATATTAAGATTATCTGTGGTGCAGCTGCAGGTCAGGTGTGGGATGGTGCTTTTGTAACTTCTTGCCCTACTTGGTATTCTGCTCTGTTCTGTTAATCCTGCAGAGGAGGAGGATGATTTCATCAGAATTTGACGTATTAAGCCTTGTGAACATGTCAGTGGTTTGGATGGAAGTAATTCTAGTTACATCCCTTTCAAATTTCTAATTCAGCCCTCCTAAAATGCCCTAAAAGAAAGCCCCAAGCTATTTTAGCATAGCTACACACAGGTAAATGGTACACAAACTTTGTGTTGTGCCTTATCCCCTCTCAATTTCTAGGGAAAAAGAAATGGAAAGCTGTCCACTACTGATGAGAATATGTTTGGAACGAAGAACCTGCTGGATTATTTAAAACTCTGCTTACTGATAGCCAACGTTGGCTGTTAAAATGAACTGTATGACTACATTCCCTGTAAAATGTGTCTCCATTTCCTTTCAGGTTGGGAAGCTGATCCAAGAAGCAGCTGGAAGGAGTAATTTGAAGAGAGTCACACTGGAGCTGGGTGGGAAAAGCCCAAACATTATTTTCGCAGATGCTGATTGTAAGTCAGCACTTCCATATTTTTCTTAAAAACGTTTGCATGATGTCTTTTTCCTTTTTTTTTTTTTTTAACTAATTTTAGGGTACATCTTTCATGTGAGGTGAAGTGAAGCAATACAGCTTTATCTAATGGCACTTTTCAATCTTAAAGAAGCAACCTAAGGTGTGATATCTTTTGAACCCATAGATTCATAGTCAACAAGAAAGCAGAAAAAAGGTTATAACCAAGCATATAGATGTGGTGTTTTTCACAGTCATAGTCCCACACACATTTGCCATCCTATGCTCTGCAGCAAGGTCATTTAGTGCCTTAAATCTGGAAATTCTGGGATTTTTTTGTTTCACAGCAATTATAAAAAGGGAGGGCTTTTATGTACACTTGACTTGCTAATCTAGTCAGTGCAGTATTCCTTTGTTAAGTAGCTACAAAGGGAGATTAGAAAAATTTTTAAATTTTCACAGCTAAAGAATTGTGTATTGAAATATCCTCACTGACACTGTCAGCAGGGAGCTGAAAATCTTGGCAGATGTATGATGTTGTGCAGCTGAGATTTTTGGCACCTGAGAAGGTACAGGACAGCTGTTTAGGATGGGATATAAACACAAACTGGAAGTTTCTGCTTAAATGCTCAGCAATGAAATAGTTAAAATGTTGATATCTAAATTGTCAGCAGGAGGTTTTGAAGTTAACACCCCGTTAAGATGAATGGGATGGTTCACACCTTGCTCTGAGCTCTTGTTCCAGGCTGTGTGCAGGCACACTCTACTCAAGGCCTTTTCTGAGAACTTTGCAACCCCAATAAATAGACACATAAGGATTTGGTCTTCTAATTTTAAACGGGGGAAGTGAATAAAATGATTTTGAATAGCATGAATTACAAGAGATGGTTACAAACTTATCAATATCTGAAAAACCAGGGAAAGCTTGACAACTTCCAGCAGCTTTTCCATGTAGAAATGCTTTACCGAGTCGAGGATTGAAATTTCAGCCATCCTGGCAAGCTAAAAAAGCTCTTGTCAGCTGGAGCCAGACACAGGTATTACAGCCTTCTACCCCAGTTACTCATCTCCGCCTCCCACCAGATATCACCACACCTCAAATGTTCCTCACCTACTCAGACTTGATCACCTAAACATTTCTAGTGGAGTGACACGTGCCAGGGGCAGGTCTGTATTATGACCTTCCACGGGAGAAGGACAGCTGATCTCTGGTCTTCCCACAATTACAACCTCCAGCACTTGGCCTAAGATTTAGACTTCAAAGCTCTGATTATTTAAAAGCAGCAATTGGCTCACCGTTCCAAAGGAGCTGTTTGTTCTGCTTGAGGAACACTGTGTGCCAAAAGTTAGCAGAAAGCATGATAAAGCTGTTGAAGGTTTAGTGCACCAAAAAACCAGAGAAGAATGGTTAGAGCCCCTCATGGTGAAAAACTGTTAACAATAGAGGAAGAAACATTAGTTAATCACAGCTATCCACCAGTGCTTTCAATCTCCATGGAGCTGCCAGGGAAAATTTGAATGTGGTTCAGGGAACACCCCTTATAATTTTTCTGAAGACCACACTGAGGGCAGAAAAAGACATTTCTGTTAGAGTTCTCTAGAATGTGCTGAAAGTAAAGCACTGTTGCTTTGTTTAGTCCATAAAAGATTACACTTTAAGCAATGTTCCAAAGTGCTACAGCTGGTAACAGAGGTATTACAGTGCTGTAGGGCACCACTGTTTAGGGATGAATTCATTATTTTTGTCTAGTCAGTTATTACACCCAATGTAAGAATGTCTAAATATGACTGGATCCTCTCTTCTGCTTGGACAGAATGTGTTAGTTGTACCTCCAAGGAAGTTAGAGTAGAAATCAAGGGTTTATTTTATAGGTCTATAACAGACCTATAATTTTAAAGCTTTACCCAGTCATCTGCATGAGCCAAGAGGAATTTTCTGTGTTGCAGGAAAAGAATCTGGCTTTTGGGGAAGGACGGGTCTTGCCACTATCAAAGTCAAATTCTCCCAAGTATTCAGTTTGCTGTAATTCTCACACGTGAAGTATTAAACCCAGTGCCATCTTGGGATCACAGACAAATTTTCCCCTCCTATAGTGACCCAGTCAGATGTCTTTTTGTGGGGCACATCCTGCTTCCAAGGTTCCCTTAAGAGTTTTACTTGGTGAATGACACGTTCCTGGATATCAGACACTGGTGAAGTTGTTCTTGCATACCCTACTCCTATTGACTGCTAAAGCACTGTCTTAAGGGAATCATCCTCATTTATGACCTGACACAACTATAGGATGTTTTGATTTAGTTTTATTTAACCAAATCCTGCTTCTGAAGTTTCGTGAATGGGTAATACACACAACACTGGTGCAAAGGCAGATTTGCCTATGGTGTTCCAGTGCAACAGGTGCTGTCTTGGTTTTTCAGTGGACTATGCTGTGGAACAAGCTCACCAAGGGGTCTTCTTCAATCAAGGCCAATGCTGCACAGCAGGCTCACGGATTTATGTGGAAGAATCAATCTATGAAGAGTTTGTTAGAAGAAGTGTAGAACGTGCAAAGAGGAGAGTTGTGGGGAGTCCTTTTGACCCAACTACAGAACAAGGTCCACAGGTAAAGGAGTAGGGCTTTGGCTCTACAGCCCAGGAGGTGCCTGGAGGGGTTTAAACTCCACTATGGCAGAGGTCGGTCAGTGCACACTCACTCAAGGTCCAGGGTAGCTGACACAATACATGCTTTAAAGATTAAAATTCTAAAGGAGTAAATAATCTCTGCAGCTCTGACATGTTTCTTGTTAAATAAAAAAATCTCAATTTAAATACCAATGTTTGCCTCCCAGTTTTAAGAGCAAGACTCAGATCTTCAGCCCCCAAAACACACCTGTAAACTGTGAGAAGCTCTCAGAAGTCTCTGTGAGCACTTACTTTCAAGAACTGTCTACAACCATAACTATGCTTGGAGATCCAGGAATTCTAGGCAAAAGATGGGCATAATCAGAAATAAGTCTTCAGAAAATGTTCCTGCCATTAATAACCAGCTGGGCTTATAACATTTTCAGGAAGTTAACCAGGGACAAAAATTAATGATCTGCTTTTTTTGTGCTTATAAACTAGATTGTTTAGCAAATGTGTGGGTTAAACCACAAACTTAAGGTGACACATCCTTTAAGAAGTCTGAGCCTGAGGTTACAGTCAGCACCTGCTTGTAGATCTTTGGCATCTGCAGCTCAAAGAGTAGTGAATGGAAGCAGGAACCGACTCACTGGAACATGACTTGCCTGAAAACACCCATTTGGACTATATTGTCAAGTACATGGTCTGCACATCAAACAGCTTCTTCTCTCTTTCAGATTGATAAAAAACAATACAACAAGATCTTGGAACTGATTCAAAGTGGCATTACTGAAGGAGCAAAACTTGAATGTGGGGGAAAAGGGCTGGGAAGAAAGGGATTCTTCATTGAACCTACGGTGTTTTCCAATGTAACAGATGACATGCGGATTGCCAAGGAGGAGGTATTCACACGTGTGGGCAAGATCCTTTTAGAATGTCCTAAATATTACTTTTTTTCTTTTGTTTAATTCCAAAGACAAAAGCTTCAGAGTGAAAGTTACCACTATATTAAAAAAATTAAATCTTTTCAGAACTCCTTGTGCACGCAGCAAGTGACATAAGTTGGGTTAACGAAGCTCACTGACTGTAAGGTCTCAGACATCAAAGAGGAGATAGAGGTAGAATGGGATGAGTTCCACTGAGAGCTGCTTTGGGAATCATGCAGTTTTACAGACAGATATTATCATTATTTATCACTAAATTTTGCTGTGGGAAATTTTAAAGAGTATAATTAGGAGAGTGAAGATAATTAAAAAAGCAAAATAAAACATGAATAAAATGCCTCTGAGGGGGCTGGTTTATTAATCTTTGTTGCAGATTTTTGGGCCCGTTCAAGAAATACTGAGATTTAAAACCATGGATGAAGTTATAGAGAGAGCCAACAATTCTGATTTTGGCCTGGTAGCTGCTGTATTTACGAACGACATAAACAAGGCCCTGACAGTCTCTTCAGCAATGCAGGCTGGGACAGTCTGGTAAGCAGAAGTTATCCCACTCCCACTCTTGAAGATAAAGAGTTTGACTCACTTTCATCATTTCACTTCAGTTTGCACCCTTTGTTAAGAATATTTATGCAGCCCATGCTAGTGGTGGGTCACCAGCCAAGGCACGGAGCAGCAGTGGGGAGGTGCTGTGGCTGCTCACTGCTGGGGAATGCTGGTGGAGCTGGAAGCACCTTGCTTCCCAGGGGCACGGCACCACAGCCGAGTGGCTTTGCTGAAAACAAACAGCATAAACGATCCCTTCTGGGGAGCACGGGAAGCCTGGGAGGTGTCTGCTAAAGGCACAAAGGATTGGGTACTTTCTACATTAAGGAACTGAGGGGACACCTCCTCTCCAGTCTTTAGGAATAGGTAATGCCAACTCTAGAGTTTAGTAGCTTGCAATTTAGTATGTCAAACCTAAGTAAAGATCTGCAAGAAATTAGGGAGAAAAAGGGCAAATTCAAATCCAACAGCTCTTTGTTATAAACTGGCACCGATGTTTGGCAGCAGATTAACAGTTCATTACTGAAGCTGTGTCCAAGTTTACGGTGCTCTCCTTTGGCCCTCACAGGTCAAATCCAATTCTCCGTAGGAGTAAGAAGCAGAATGTTGTTTTTGTAGCATAAATCCTTCATTTCTTTTCAACATGAAACAAGTTTGTTATTACTAAGAGGTATAGAGTGTCCTTAGCCCCACAAGTTTCAGCCTCTCTCTGAGTTATCCAAAGGTCTCTCTGGCAGTGCAGCTGGACTTAATGCCTCTTCCTGTTACAGGATAAATTGCTACAATGCCTTAAATGCCCAAAGTCCTTTTGGAGGATTCAAAATGTCTGGCAATGGGAGAGAGATGTAAGTATTACACTGCTGTTTTCTAAATGGTTTTCAACTCTACAACTTAATAAACAATAGTGAATCCTTCCGTAAAAATTAAGATCCAGAAATATTCCAACCTGAGAATCAGGGCATAATATGAGGTGACCTTTAATCATTGCCAGTTCTAAATGCAATTGATTTGCATGGTAAGACCACTTTATTTTTTTTTTTTTAACATTTCAAACTAACTTACTGGAATTCTCTTCTTATCGTGAAAGGAACTGAAAATTTCTGAGTATTTTTCAGTTTTTTGTAACCTGTGTTTTCTGGAAGTTTTTTTCAGCCATATTAACCATCACTTTTCAGAAAGACTCTCTCTTTGGTGCTGCTGAGTGCTTGTTGACTGGTTTGGTGTACTTGTTTCAGAGTTGTTTTGCCAAAAATGCTCTTGCTAGTTTTTCCTTTCCTTTCTTCAGTTTTCACTATATTTACAAATATAGGTGCATTTGAGTTTTATAAAAAAAAGTTACCAGCTTGCAGATTTTTTAAATAATGTTACATGAAATCAGGCCTAGAGAAGGAAACAAATGTATTTACATGCCTTTGAAAAAAAATCATTTGCCACTATAAAGCTTTCTGTCTTTCTTATTCCATTTAGCACTAAGTGCCAAATATTTTGAAATGGAGCTCCACGCTCAAATACTGTCCCATGTACCTAATTTAAAGTCTGACCAGTTTCTCATTCTCATTACAATCACAAGGACGTTAAGCAATTGCATCAGCCCCAGATTGGTTACATACCAAGGATTCAATTAATTTCTGTGCAGGAGGCATGTGTACCAGATATGTCTCACCTAAGCTTTCAAAATAGCTTATGGCTAATGGCAAACTCAGCAGTAAAACTAAAGTAAGGTCAAACTCTTTAAAACTTTAAATATGTTGAAGTATACAACTTGATCTATAAAATAAGCTCTATGCAGTCTGAAGTATTTTCCCTCGTTAGGGAGTACTTGGAATAACACATTCATACTATTCACATTCATGAGTTATGAGGTGATCTCACACTGGCATAAATGTGTCCGGTCATCTAACTCTTATCATTGTGAAAATATTCTAAAACTACTAAGCTCGATGGAGCACATGAGTAACTTGACACCCAGGGGTGACCCCACTGACTCCAGGGAGGTTAAACTGTGCAAGCAAAATATTCACGTATCTACGCTGTGGAGTTCTTGAAAGGGGGGAAACCCAGGCAGCACCCCAGCTCTCATGGAAATATCCACGGCAATTGCACACTTGATTCCCACTACAGCTTTGAAAGTATTCATCATAAACAATAAATGTTTGGAATGGCAATAATCTCCATCTCACAAAGATGCCTGAAAACCTACCTATGAGTAATTATTCTACTCCTTTCAGAACCTCTTTGATCAGATATCACCTTCTAATTCACCTCCTCCATCCTGCATTAATACCTGCATACTTTTTATTAAAATGCCAGTTACCTAGATTCTTGTTTTTAAGGGATACATTTTACAGCATAAATATTGTTGAGCTGGGCAGTTAAAGAAAAAAAAAGAAAAAGTGTCTATACATAAGTGTGTCATTGCTAAAGTGACACTTTGTTACAGCCAGATCAGAACTGTGCCACTGTGCTGCCTGTGCCAGTACTGCATTATCTGGGACTAGTTTTGGTCCTGCATTTAAATTCACAGGTTTTCATCAGACATGGGCAAAAAATCAACACAAAGTTGAGATCTGTTATTTTACACTCCCACAAAATGTAGCAGGGTACATGCATCCCGGTAGAGAACCAGAACTCATGTACACAATACAGGTGATTTATGTTTGCATGAAAACTACTTAAAATATTCTTGTATTCTTGAAGGCCTCTAAAAGACATGGGTTTGGGTTTTTTTCATTCACGTTTCTTTAAAGCTTCTTATCACTACCTGGGAGATGTAAAATTTAATTCCTGTAACTAAAAATTGGGTGATTCACCCCAGACAGCCACATGTGGCCATTTTATATTAGAGTTCCCCAAAACTCTCGCCTCTGTCCAAACGTCTTCAAGGGAAGGAAGTGCCATTGTACTTCAGAACTCTCCTTTAATGTCACAGGAATTATTATTGTCTGGATAGTTCTGAGATACAGCAGTGTACACCTGCATTCCAAAATACAAGTGCAAGGAGGAGAATGGCTTGGAGTTGCAATTCTTTTCCTTATCTTTTTTTCTCTTGGACTGAGGGAGGGAAGAGAGGATGTAGTATTTCTTTTTAAAAAGCACTTTGTTCCCCTTCCCTCACACCTACATAACCAAGGGACAGCACCATGCAGATTTGATCCATGGGCTCCCTCCTTTTCACAGACACAACCTTTGTTCTCACTGATCCCAAACTGCAATCCAAGAAGACCCAGAGTGGCCATAGAATAGGATGGCTTTGCTCCCTGCATTAGGCTGTGGGGAGAGTCAAGCCCTTTGATTGAACACACACAGACTCTTCTGCTCTGAATGTCTGGCATAACCCATCTTCCTATTCAGCAAGTGCAGCTTTTTAACTTTTGAAGAATACTTGCCTTAGAATTCATCACAATTGTCCATTTCCAAACTATTGACCAGAAGACAAAAGTGTGAAGCCCTGAAGCCGTGAGCTGAAGAAACAGACAATAAATGTCTCTAATTTTGTTTGGCAGACCAAGATGAGAAATCAAGTGGCATTTGGAACATCCATAAAGTCACTGGCTGCTGTCAGCTGAGTTATCTATTGACTTGCAAAAATGTGTCCAACGGGTGTCTGGAGCTACACAGCAGCCCTGCTGAATCCCGAAACTTCCACACAGACACTTACTAGCAGTAGTTACTGGGCTCCAGGCAGCTCCTGGTGACAGCTTCCACTGAGCCCTAAAAGAATGCTTCTGATAAATAGCTGAAGTTTTTGGTCATTCCTTGGAGACAGATCCACCACTCCCTACTGAAAGCTGGGAGTGGCATGGTCCAGATCAACAGGAATCTTTCACATGTAAAAAAGTCTTCACTGATATTTGCTTGCAAGTACTTAGACTCTGGTAAATCTTAAAAATGCCTACTGAATCACCAGTCTGATGTATCCCTTAAATACTAACCACTGTATCATAAAAGGCTTACCAAGCCAACAGGCACATCAGCTTTCAAAACTGGAGAAGTGACATGGGCTGGTAAATACTGGTATTTCTGCTTAAATTAATTAACTTTCCAAGGAAGGTTACATCAGTTTTACCCCCATGTCATATTTTGTGTAAAATCTGCAGTGTAGAAGTAAACACAAAATCGGTTATGCAACACTGGGAGCCTGCAGAGGGGTTTAATTGCCTTGAACAGTGGCCTCTCACTCCATTCTGAAACACTTATTAGAAGGAGGTTCTGAGGAATTCCTCTGAAATATTCTTTATGGTTCACTTGGCATTAAGTCCTGCACAGGAGAATCCAGAGAGGAGGCAGTGTCAAATAGTAAACATGCTAACATCATATCCATGCCAGCATGTTCTAAATTTTAATATAAGTAATAGAGCAATACTGTGTATGTCTTAGGCGTGGGGATAAAAATTCAACCAAGAAACAAATGTCTGGAAGAGCTCCTGCAAAAGAATCCTCACTGAGTTAATATAGGAAAGATATTCTACTTCCAGACTTGGACTGTACCTGTTTTGAGGTGGGGACAGTGTTTGCTTTACATACACAGTATCTAGAAGACATATTATAACTTAACTAATGGCATAAAGAGACTTCTCCATTACTCAAAATAGGCACAGGAAAATGGAAATACCTGTACTTCAGAGAAGGCAAGCGTTAAGTCCCAAGAAGCCATGCAACATCCACTCTAAACCTCAGCAGAGCGGCCAAAGAGATGAGCCGGGCTACAGCTGAGTAAAACAAAATGTTAATAGCATTCAAAACCACCCACTTTTTAAGCATAATCTATCCAAAGCAGAACATGTACCCCTCAGAGCCATGTGTCGGATGACTGGGACCTAATAAATGCCTGGTTTCTAGCAGTATGGAGGATCTTATAAAGGTCCTGTGCCAGGACAAAACGAGGAATTCTACAGCGAATCACAGAAGGGAATCTGAGCAAGCTGAACCCTCTTCCACATTATTTGCAAATGGTGATTTCTACTGCTGGATATTTTGTTAGAGAAGATCAGCAGGTTAGGAGTCAAGTTCATCTTTACCCACAGTTGTGAGTAGCTCATTTTTCATTGTACTCAGTGTGGACCCTTCCCTTTCTTGATTGCAAATATAAGCAGTAATTTCACTGGCCAGTGGGGTAGGTCTTGGTGTTTGCACATTTTCAAGGTCTAGAAAGCACAGAGGACATCAATTCACTCCCAAAAGCTCCATCAACACATAGCGAGTATTTCTGGGTTTAATGTCCTGTATCTCCTTATCAAATTCTGGAGCCATCCATTGTTCTTTTGACCTAAACTGAACTGCAATTTTGGGTTATATCTTAACTTTATCAAGAAATCACTTTGCAGATTTTTGCTTGATAAACAATACTAGGTATAAGCTGATGCTGCAATTTGTTTTTCAGGGGTGAATGTGGATTGAGAGAATATTCTGAAGTTAAAACTGTGACAATAAAGATCCCTCAGAAGAACTCCTAAAACGACAAAGGATCGTTTTGTGCAGAAGAGCACATGATGCCACCTTCTCTATTCCTTATGGAGACCAGCACTCAGGAATAAAAAGTGTTACGCAATATATATTTAAGAAATTAAGTTGCAACAAATATACTGGGCACATAACTGCGTACGTAATGCAAACCAACTCTGCATGTTTTCATAAAACTCTCCTGAGAATCGTTACATCTTTATAAAACAAATCATAACGAGATAAAATTGCTACTGGGCATCATTTAATAACGGTTCCAGCTATAAAACTGTTAAATGCAAATGCATGCACACACACATTTATCTCTTCTTTAAATAAACAAAATAAGTCTTACTGCTTTCAGGTTGCCTTCTCAAACAGACCTGCCTTGTACTGACATCGTCGTTTCAATCAGGGCTCTATAAGCCAGATTTTACCCAAAACACTAGCAATGAGCAACACAAACAAGTAGCATTGATGTCCTTAAAAAATAAAAGACTGAATGGTAATGGCCCCAAACCTGGTATAGTGGCAACTTTCCAATTAGCATGCCCACATAAAGAGGTCAGACTGGGGAGGGAATCAATCTGCTGCATGGACAATGAAAGCCAAATACTTATCAGTGAGATTTGGCTTTCATGGCTCACAGCAATTTGGATTTCAAAGCTTATTTTCATAATTACTTTATGTCTTGCTATAAGCAGAAAGTCCTCCTTCACTTACAGGAACTTGAACGGATTTACCTGCCTGCCAAAAGAGCAAGGCCAGACAGGGTGGGTGGGTGTTAACGAGAACAGGAACAGATTCCAAGGCTTCACAGAATATTTCAGCTTTCACTGCTTGTCTAGTTTTGTTGTTGTTGTTGTTGTTACTGTTGTTGCTTTCACCTTTTTTTTCTTTTTTTAAATGAATATATGCACGCACAGGCTCCATTTATTTGTCTGCTATTAAACTGCCTGTGATTACACTGGGAATCATTAAGTACTTGTTACAGCTTTTACTAAATATTGTCTTGCCATCCTCACCATGCTTGTGCACCTCAGGTGATGTTACTGGCTGGTACTGAGTTTTCAATTATGTTTGGGTTTTTTTGGCCCATGACAAAAATAAGAGCAAGTTCTTTCAGAAGTGAGGTGTTTAAAGCCTGTCACATTATTACCTGCTGCCTACAGAATCTCTTCCCATCTATCACTGACAAACTAAACACTATCTCCTTTCCAGCTGCAGAGCTCATCGATTCCCCACATTTTTACAAGAGATTTCATTTTATGTTTTAACTTAGAATTAAGGAAATCTGTTTTAGAAGTACAGTAAATAATCCACACAGTGTAGCTACATGATCTGGGGTGACAGAATTACAGCCTCAGGTGTAAGTTTTCCTAGCTGCAGAGTCTATGCTATGAACTGTTGAAAACTCCAGACCTGATCAGCAACTAACTTCTGCATGTTCTTACCTTCCTTTACTCTCTGAGGAACTCCTCTTAGATTTGAAGTTGTCTGTGTCCTTCACCCTACTGCTGCATCAGGACAAGAGTCTCCAGCACTTTGTAGTGTGGTGGCCCTCAATATTTTGTAACTCATGTCAAACTGTGTATGTGTTTTTAAAGCAATACGTAATATACATGTCATTATTCAGATCTGACAGTACATTCACAGGTACGGAGATAAATCAAAGTATTCCTGAGTTGTTAAAATTCAAATGCCATCTACTTCTACTGTAGTGTATGTCAGAGTGAAGAAAAACAAAATACAGTAAGTAAGAGATTAGTAATCTTTTAAACTGCAATATAAAATGTGAAAAAGGAGATTTTACTTCTTTTCTCCTATTTACTTAAAAAAGAAACTTCCTGTGCTTACAGCATTTACACCATGTACTCTTTTGTATTCTTTTCGTGTATTTTGTATGTCTGTGCTTTATTCCCAATACATTCAGGTAAATAATATAGAGTTGCCATTTTTTCCAACCCTGTCACTGCAGCTCCATTTGATGTACATGGATTTGTGAAATCCTTTTTTAGATGTACCATCTGCATGGATCCAACAAAACATTTTTCCAGTCCCTGCAGCTTTTTGTTACAGTTTTTAATCATGTATATAGTTATATGTTATTAAAAAAGTAAAAGGATATTTTCTATGAAGTTTTTTCCATTAAAAAGGTTTAGAGAAAGACTTTAGACTGTGAGACTCCTTTATTGTTGACAGAGCTATAAAAATATTAAAAAAAATATTTTCTTAGCAAAAGATCTGCTCTCACAGTAGCTTTATTTTCATTTGCAAAAGTGAATGAAGTAAAAGGCCAATTACATTTTCTGGAATATTATTGCAGCTGTATGAAAACACTTGTGAATTGCAGATCTAGGTCATAGTCAAAGTTCATCCTCACCCTTATGGTCATAAAGTTTAGCTATTGGGGCAGGTCTGAAGTCATCAAAACCAGTGGGGCACCCTTGCAAACTGCTGCATCACAGCTTGATTTTTGGATAATGTTTTAAAAAATCATGATGCTTTTTCTTTCTCTAGTAGATGTTTCACAGAGATTATTAAATTAACACTCAGATCTTTTATGGAGTGATAGTCTACTTATCTTTGATTTCAAAATGCTAAAATGGGCCAAGGACAGACTGAATCAATATGGCCAGGTACTATACAACTCTCCCTCAAGCAATGCCTTTATTCCAGGTTACTTTCATTGCCAGGAACTGCATTCGTTTTTGAAATGGTGCCTATTTAGGTAAAGTAACTCCTCAGTTAATAATGGCCAAGCTCCTTCATTGTATGGCAAGCAATGGTCATACCTCAGCATCACAGAATAATACTGTTGGTTTAATCAACACTCGACGGGCAATCACAATGAAGTAACTTGACTAGAATAGATGGGATAAAAGAGAATAAAACTCAATAACAGGAGGAAAATTGCATTCATAGAAAGGAGTACTGTTCCTGAAACTCTGGGATATCAGGTATATATTAAGCAGAGTATCATTTCTGTTTAACTAGTGGCATGGACAGCTCTTTTGTGGGACTTTGGGAGGACAATCAGCACTTTCCATATTCCCTATCTCTCTGACCCACTTGCAACCTGTCTCACCACTACAAGCAGTCACACAGGCACAAGCACCTTTCCTGAAAGCAAAACAAAGGAAAAGAGATTGTTCTGGAACCCACTGAAAACAAGGAGTGTTGTCTTCTAGTGAAATGATCAAAATTTAGTCCATAGTAAATAAGTACTGTGTGGAGCTCCAGCCAGTGAAAGTATCAGTAAAAGTGCACAGGTGTAGTAAGGGGAGAGTTTGCAACTAATTGTGCATTTCTTCTAGAAAAGGATGTGAAGAAAGGCAAAAAGTTTCAATTCTGTGGCCTTCAAACAAAGCAGTGGATATTGATACTACTTGGATAGCATTCACACGTTTATTGGTGCCCTGTAACAGAGAATGCTCTTGCTCTTTCTCCCCACAGAGGCCAGGATGAAAAACCCTGCCCTGCATATGCAGTGGCACTGTGTGTCACAGTACCCTCTCATTTCTCAGTTCTGTCCTGGAAAAAGAGAACCATAACAACACTGAAATCAGGGCACCAGCTGAGCTAGAGAGGAAGTCAAGGACAAGCAATACACTGTACTTTTTACTTACAACTCTGCATGGTTACACCTAGAGCTCTGGAGAGCTGCATTTACCACCTTACATTTGCATCCATACGTCTCCATTTACTGCATGCTAAGTCCATCAACACAGGAAGTTATTTTTCTCATAACAACTTCATACCACAATGACTGATATTCACAGTGCTATATCTATCAGGAAGCAGGAAAAGCCTCTGTGGCTATTAGATGCCATCAGCATTCCCAATCCATTCAAACAGATTTCTCTCAGCACATTAGACTACAGCTGCATAAAACGCATCTTCCTCCCTCGTCCTCGTTAAACACACAGTCTATAATTCTTTCTGTATCCTCACTGTATCTTCTGTGTCCACTGACAGTGCACAGGTATCAGGGAACCGTGTGTGGCTCTGCCAGAAAGCTCAGGAACTCCTGAAGCAAATGGGGGACTTTAGCATGAAGTTGGGCCATTTATAAGGATATATTAGTCTAAAGTGAGAATAGTGATACAATCTCACATTACTAAAGTGTGGCTAGAATACGCTACTACTAAGGCCTGGGGTCCCACTTCCCTCTTCCACCCAGCACAGTGTGGAGTGCTGGGACGCTGGTTTCAATAAGCACTTTCCTAATTTTTCTCAGAGGACCGGAACTGACACACTGGAATTCAAGGTTAACATAAGTAACAGATGACTACAGCTGGCTGCAGCACAAATTCAGGCATTTCAGTGGTGCAGAGCAGGTTAAGTTTTCTGTGTAGCCACAGCTGCTACCCTGGGCAGTGCTCAGCACCAAGTGCCTGGTGACCTGTGCCTTAGGCCCAGAGGCTGCACATACACACAGGACTGAGAATCCATCCCAAAGACAGTGAGTAGAGGCACAAAGCTGATTTGCCTCTCGGTACAACTGGGGTAAGTCACCACAGCTGTTGAATAATGTCCCTACCTAAGTCCCTTAGCTTACTGTTAGAGAGGGAGAAAAAGCACATCTGCATGCCCCTGGTTCCCAAGAATGGTTGATTCTGAAACAGTTCTGCCAGCTGAGTTTACATCCTGAACCCTCACTAAAAGCCAGCCTCATCCCACTAGCACAGGTATTCTAGAGCTCAGTTACACCATAAAGACCACAACCATTTTTTTCTGATCTCATAAATTTAGATCCACTCAAGCCAGTACTGAAGAGAGACTGCACCTGCAATCCTCTTCTTTATGGTGAGCATTTGCACTGTTACTTTTCATGGGTTTATAGGATGAGTTTCAGCAAA
The DNA here is from genome assembly GCA_013397055.1 of Pachycephala philippinensis. Taxonomy (NCBI): domain Eukaryota; kingdom Metazoa; phylum Chordata; class Aves; order Passeriformes; genus Pachycephala; species Pachycephala philippinensis. The sequence goes on from VWZT01000195.1 coordinate 236,783, forward strand.
TAACAGAGGCTGTCTTGTACTGTGCACAGCACATATATTTTTGGCTGTGCCTGCAGTGCCAGGAAGCACTCCAGGGAACACTTTTTTCACCAGATTTCAAGTGAAATTTATAAACACATTATGGAGGGCCATTGCCATCAGTTCTAATACCCTGATGTCACCAATGCCCAGGAAGGCTGGGACATCTGCTGGGACAATCCTTAAGGATCAACTGAGTCTACATTACTGATATGTTCCCCAGTGCATTACTGTAACCATTCTGTGTATTGTCATTTAATCCTAGTATCTAACATCAAATCCTGGCTCTAACATGCAATTCCAGGATGCTTTCAAGGTGTTCTTAACTGCCTGGAGTCTCTTGATAAGACACACTATATAAACCTGGATTGTGCAACCACAACAGCAATAGACTGTAAGAAAAGCTCCAGCTGCAGAGGTTGCCAAGGAGGCTGTGCACACAGCAGGCTGGAGTAACCCAAAAGGGTGCTTGTGAAATGTTTGTGCTGCTGGCAGGCAGCACATTGCCAGGACAGATCACACATCATGCATTTGCACATCAAATGAAGCTGCACTGGTCCGAGAGCATGGGAAAGGCCTGTCTTGAACGGCATGTGTCCTGCTTCCTAAACATGTATATTTTACACTTTACACTTGGTTATTGGCCAGATTGAAAGTACCGCAAGTTCCCCAAAGCTTGTCGTTTTGCCTTTGAAGTGGAACTGTTTGGATAATGTTTCCTTTGGCAATTTATCTATGTAACAAAGCAGGAACTTAACTGCATTGGCCTTTCAACAATCCACCACTAGCTTTTGCCGAAGTCTTCATACACTTGTATATATGCACTCTCACAGAATTTGATCATTTTTCGTGACCTTGCTTAGCCCCTCTCCTTCTGCCTTATGGTTCCTCATGGTGAGGCTGATGCTCATATTAACTCACTTAATTTGGGGGGTTTTCCCCGCTCTGTGTATGCCTGGCTGAGTTCCCATTTCCTATAGCAGCATAATTAGCAAGATGTTTGTGTGCACCTCGCTCCTGCTGCCAAACAAAAAGAAAATGTGTTTCTACTGCTTGCCCTTGCAAAAGGGCTTCAGCTCATGGCCCGCTGCTTTTCTCTCTCTCTGTACTCTCACCATACCACAAAATGGGACATAGATCAGGATCTCCTGAGAAATTTCTGCTGTTTTCTGCTTTGTATTGGTCCAAAGCCTCTCCCACAGTCTTTGGCACTTGACATCTAATCTCAATGCACAGTCAGTACCTGGCAAGAGAGGCCTCCTTTTAGTTTTTGATTTTGAACATCACAAACACTCAGGTTTCTGTGAAGGATGCTGAATGGAAAGGCACTCCTTGCTCCCACCAAGAAATTGCAGATTAGGGATTTTGGATAAAGCAGTGCCTAGTGGCACCTGGCACCACCAGGTCAGAACTCACAGCTTGTTCATTCACCAGAGAAAACCGTGGCTCCCTCTCAGAGCTGGCTGGTGAGATGCCCTATCCCAGGCTGTACAGCTATGGGGACTAAGCAGCCAGACTCTACTCAAATCAAGTATTCCAAGAAGTCCAGAAAAGTCACCAAATACTCTTCAGCTTTATTCCTCCAGCATCATGTGCATACATATTCTATTTTAAATACAATCTGGCTGTGAAATCAGGAAGAAAAACATATTGTTGCCAAAGAAATGGGCATTGACAGAGCTACCAGTCTGTTGTTCCTGAGCAGTACCAGGAAAGCTCCCACACTTCGATGCTGCATTGCCCCAGGGCGGCCTTACCGCAGCGGTGCCACGTCTGGGGTAAGGGAGGAGGCTGCTGAGAGCACCACACCCCTCCTGTCCTGTCATAAAACTAAACTGGATCAAGATCCTTTCTTGAGAATCTCTCCCACATTTCTCCACAGTGCACACTGCACACCTTAAGCCACAGGAAGCCATTGCTACACTGCTCCTGGGGACTGCTAAATTGGCCAGGTCTCTGAACACACCAATATATACAGAACCACCTACTCCCATAACTGAGACTGCAGCAAAACACAGAGCAATTCCTACTCTGTCTTTGCTGCAGCCCAGCCTCTCCAGCAGTCTTCCCCTTGCAGCATTTGCCTTCCAAGGGCAAATACATTTATGGGGAAAAATGCCCAGGAAACACCACTGGTAAAACAGACTCTTACAGGAGTTTCCTTAGGGAACATCTGACACTCCACAAATCCCATTAGATTCCCTTTTGCAAACCTTTCTGATGACACTATTTCAGATCACTCTAGTGGGAAAATGATGGTAGGCTTCAGCTGCCCAATGCCTTTCAAAAAAACACAGAAAGAGGCACGTATCTCCTGCATCTGTAGCAACTTCATAGTCAAGTCTCTGAGACAAATGTTTTAAGTTAATTTCATATTCCATTATAAAGACATAAAAACTATGATGACAAAATCACTGCAGAAACTGTTTCTCAGTGTTCAGAATCACCTTGTAACTCTTTCCTATGAAAATACCAAGCCTGTTTTCTTCCCTGTAGTGAACGGCATGTGTGTTACAGAAGGGCTGGTGCAATGCTAAAAGACAGGGTTGCTAGTTGATTTCTGTTGTAAAATCACATAGAGCATCCTGAGCTCTTTCTCAGGCTTTTGGCAAAGAGGCTCTTTTAAGTAACTGTGTTCTTAGGTAGAACAGCAACAAATGACTCCATGATTTGTTTTTACAATGTCCTCTCTGGGAAGACTAATTACCAGCTAACCTTCTAGCATGCAGTTTCAAACATGAAAAGAGTGGGGCCCCATTCCTTTTCAGGAAAAATTCATACTGCAGCCTGTAGAATCTGTCTGGGTGGGGGCATTTTACTGAAAGTTTCTAAAAGCTCTAGGATTAGGGCTGGCCAAGAGATTTCATGATGCTTTTAGAATTTTGAAAAACTGAGTGGAAAAAATCCCATGCTTTCTTCAGTCTTACCATTTGTCTCTTTGGGGTAGTAATACAGTCACCAAACCAATGCCATTGGAAATGCTGTTCTCAGCTGTTTTGCTGACAAAGCACAGAAGAACAAAGGTAAATATCATGCATTAGTTGTGGAAGTTGTGTTCAGCAGCAAGAACCATGTTGCACAGAGCATTGTGTTGAGCCACCAGCAGATTCTGCCTGAGAAAGGATATCAAACTGATGGGCTGCTTCCAATTTGTCTGAGTTTCACACAAAGTTCCAGGACAAGCAACTTTTCTTACTTATTACTCTTCCTCTTGGACTTCTTTCACCCTTCTTAATTCCTCTTCCTCTTGGAGTAAATGGTGTCTCTCTAAAGGTTTGGGCTGAGGCAAAGCCCTGAATGTGCACAGTCTCTGCTGGTATTTTCCAGCTTTGCTATTAAACACTGGGAAGGCCAGGCAGTAGCTTCTCATTAGACTGTGTTCCTGGGTGATTCAGACTGCAGAACCACGGCAGCAAACATCACTGAGTTTTCTGGACTCAGGCACAGCAGCCAGTGTTTGCTAAGTCACCGGTCACATCTGCACAAGCCTATTGTAACCATCCTCACCAGTCCAACACACCTTTTCCCCAAATACAGTTATCAACCTTTACTGCAAATAATTTTGAAATTTACTTTTACTGGGCAACTAAGCAGCCACAAACATCCTGTATGTTCAGTACTCATTGTTCAAACGTGTTTTTTAACCTTAAAAAGAAAAGTAAACTTGCTAGGTGTTTAAGACTTCTCCTGCTTTGAATGTTATTAAAGCTCTGGAAGACATGCTTGATTACTTTACCTTGAGTTGCAAACTATCTCCCATTGCAACCACAGGCAAATTAGTATCTGAGCAACTGTAGGTGCTGCTGAGCAGAGAGAAAAACTGATAAACCAGGACAAAATTTACAGACAGGAGTGGGGAGTGGGAGGCTTAAATGGGTTTTCACTTCCTCTTTTCCCCACAGTCCTTAGCACACCTCGTACAGCCTCATGCCCCACTCCCAGTCATGCACTTGATCACATCTCCTGCACAGCTCCTCCTCTACAACTGTCCTTTAAGTGGTATTATTTTAGAAATTTAAATAAAACGGTTCCTCTGCATGTAAGACATCTAGTTACATAAACCTCATACAATATTCAGAATTTCCAGAATCCATATAAAATCCAAACCCATGGATTTGCTTCACCTGCTTATTTATATCAGGGGTTTTCAAGAATTTCAGACCTGGAATGAAACTTGTCCTCTCTTCATGAGACTGTAGATATCATCACTTCCTATGGAACACATTTACAGCACGAAGAGGCTTTGGATGATCTACAAACCAAAGTTACAAGAACTGTGGGAGTTCCAGTTACAAGGTAAGCATCTATTTTGAAACCGTTCTAATAAAATCAAGTTATTTCAGCTGCAATGGCCTGCAGGGACAACAATATTAGCTTTCTTTTGCAACATCTTTGTCAATCCTCCTTCATGGCACAAAAAAGGGAAGAGTTGTTAATTAATCACCTGATTATTTGTATGCAGTTGATCAAAACCACAGCCTCACTGTCCTCTACAGACATCCTAGATTTGGTATAGGCCTTGAAGGTTTTAAAACTAAAATGAAAATCTATGAAGAAAATTATTATGATGATGATTTTACAGACAAGGAAGCGATTGGGAAAAGAAAATGGATTAACTCATCCCAAGATTACAGAGGACAATCTGCTGCAAAGGCTAGGACTAAGCACAGATCTCCTGGCTCTTAGAACAGTAACCTGCTTGGCACTGGCTTATTACTTACATTATTGCAAAGGAAAAATTAATACATGCAAACATATACACAGAGATGTTGAGACTCTTGCAGAGGAATTCAATTTGTCTAAAGATCTGTAGAAGTAGAATTTATACTTCTGACAAACTGAGCTGAGGAAAGCCCTTGAAATTCTTTGGAACTAATGATCTTTCAGGTAGTGGGGTCTGATTTTCCTTGTTGCACATAGCCACACCAGCCACTCACTTCTACATATTTAGACTCAGTGCAGGATCTCTCAGCTAATAAGTAGTACCATCAATTTTCACCATGGCTTCAGCATAGACAAATGGACTTTTCAGCATTTGTATCAGTCTCCTGCAGTTTTGGTGTGTTGTTTCCTGCTTCTCCATAGCCAAGTGGCAAGCTCCATCTTGGATACAACTGTGATCTATTTATTTGTTTATTTATTTTTACACACACACGTGTTCAGGCTGCAGGTTTTTTATTCAGATGCACACAATTCAATCCCTTGCATTCCCTTTCTCTCCCCATTCCTACAATTGCTCCCCACAACAGAAGGTGAGTTTGCAGAAGACCTAAGCACTGTTCATGCCTGCTGAGTTCACTGGGAAGTGACCGTGTTCAGCACCTATAAAAACCTAGGATATACAGGTATTTGGGTATCTGTGAGGCATTAACTCGAGGAAGCAACTAGGGATCAGTTTGGGCTGGCTGTGCTTAACACCAATAAATTGCTGCCTCACTAAAAATCTTCGAAAAGCTGAGTCTAGGGATGGACCCCTACCTGAGATTCCTAACTGAGGTCCAGCCAGCACAGGCAGCGGCTTTCAGGTGAGAGCTCTACCCTGAGGTGACCCTGTTGCCTGGATCCTTTAAGACAGCAGTGGGAGATCAGACACACAAAGCAGGTGTTGGCACCTCCAGCACACACATATCAGTTTAGAGAAAGATTCAGCTTGTCCAGGTTCCTAATTTGGAAATTTTATTTTAATCCTTCCCTGATTAATTCAAATTATATTCAATGCTGTATGTTTTGAACTCACAGCTATTGATAACTGATGCAAAGCTACATAACTATGTATGCAATGTGCTGGGTCACCCTCAAGGAATCCTGATTAGAGCCTCTTACTAACTGCTGTGTTAGTCTGTCCTGAGGACTGAAAACACCAAGGTGCCAATAAACAACTGTACTGTAACACAGGTACATTAATGACTTGAGAATGTAAAAAATAAAAATTAAAAAGAAAGTGTATGCTTTTAAGTAAAAAACCCCTAAAATTTTTAAAAAAACATATATAAAGGAAAAACATATAAACAGAAACTAGTAGAAGTTCATTCTGATTTCTTGACAATCACCATCCTAAATGCTAATGATTTTGTAAACTGGTCGGATAATTCACGTTGATACACTTTTTCTTAAACTCTTGTCACTTAATTATTTTGGTTCCTTGTGCACCTAAGCATTTACGTAGTGTTATGTATGCAGGCCTGTGTATTATTTTCCTCTACTCCTTTATTACTAGTCTTGGTGCTCTTTTTTGCTGTCTAATACTGAACAAGCAGCATATAGTCACAGTAGCTCCTTGCTCTAAGCTCCTGGTATTTTCTTTTTACAGTGCAATTACAGAGCAATGCCCTCCTAGAAGGAACCAAGTACCACAGACAATTCAGCTGCCTTCACAACCACAATAATATGCTCAAGCCAGTGCAAACAAGTGATGCAATGCAAGCTATGTTCTTCCCAAGGGTGGAGAGCACTCCCCAGCCAGACTCTCAACTTGTTTCTTCCCAAGGAGAATAACCTACAAGGTCACTTTTGAACCCTTACTTCCCATGGGGTGGCCACAGTCCACCCAGCAAAGCTAAGGGAGAAGAAAATTAACCTTTGAACTATCCTTGCTCATATACAGTGTACATGAACTAGCAAACAGCAATACATAACATTAATTGCAGCTTCACTTGCCAGGATTGAAAGATTCCCCTAAATAACCTGAAAGGCCACGTCACTATTATCAAATTCTTATGACTTTATTTGCAAGCTCAAATTAGATGGAAACATCTAAGCCTGGTATAAATTCCAAATGCACAATCCTCAATTATATCCTTAACATTTCTATAAGAGTTGCTGGCGATTTCCATACAAATCTATCATTCAGAAAATGTTTTAACTAAAAGAAAAACAACACAATCTAAACAGATTGCAACTTTATACTGTTTGCTGTTTAAAGCACTGTGGAAATAGAGAACACTAAAATATATTAATTAGTGTAACAAAGGGATTGATAGGATTAGTACTATAACAATTCTTTAGTTATTAATCAGGTTTCTTCATACAACATCATTGTTTGATCACTTAAAATCTACAATTGTTATTCTGATGAATATAAATAGCATTTTTTATTATGATTTTATTCTTTAAGCAGCCAAAATATGTATCTCTGAATTGGCCCCTACTGGCATTTGGACTTCTGGCAGTTTTTCAAATATGTAACTAGACATGAGCAGAAAAGCATATAAAAGAAGACATAAAGTCAGATGCATTAAGAAGCACTTGCACTTTTGCAAAATGTTGAACATCTCTGAACTCTCATCAGGGCTTAATACCCAAGGACACCTGTTGTCCTGTCCATTCCCCTGCTTCATTCCCATTCAGAATGTTTTTCATAGTTCAGTGCACCAGACAATTTTTTCTTGTCATGACAGTCTCAATTCAGCTGACTCTGGTTAGAAATCTCTTCTTGTGGCAGCCCATCCCATTCTCACACCAAAGAATGGTGATAAGCAACCAGACTCTTAAAGGCCAGACCGATATCTTCTCCATTTTTTCAGACATTACCAGCCCATCACATAGAACAGAACACTTCAATATCAGCCCTTTGCAATTCAATCAATATTCTTACCTAACAATCTAAAGAACCTCAAAAAACTTACCATCTTTTGCTTTCAATGTGTACACATCTATCTAAGAAACAAAAAAACCCAAACCAGAATCCATCACTGCACATGGCAATGGACAAGAGAACCCACACACGGCAGATGCTCATTACTCTGTGCTACCAGGAGGTTCTCAGACTGTGCATGGGCTGGAGTCGTCTGCAGGGAGACTCTCATAGCACCTACCAAACACTGCTGCTGCAAGGTTTTCTAGCTCCTTTCAAGCAGACAAACAGCTTCTGGAGTGTTACAAAGGGCCATGCTTGGGCCAATTCGGACTGGATTGGACTGAAATTGTGCATCCACTACACACAATAAATAAACGTTTTCTTGCACAGGGTAATATGACCCACTTAAAATGTAGTCTTCATGCCCATAGCATTCCATAGCACGTAAAAGAATCGTGAACCAAAGGTTTGACCTTCCAGTAGATAACATCTGTTGTCCCAGTGAGGTATTCCACAACAAGTAAGTGCATAACACTAACGATAACATGTGACATCGGTAAAGAAAAACAAAGCAAAACAAAACAAACATGGGAGGGAGAAAAGACAAGAAAAGACATCACATTTTTCTGAGCAGGGCAGAACAAATGTTTGACTGAGAAGCTTCAGGTCCGGCTGGGAGAAGGCCAAGACTAATTTAACCTTTGGTCAAATGGTTGGGAGTTAGCTAGTTTCCTTTTTCCTCTTACATCACTCCCAGAGATTTCGACAAAAATAATACGGCCCCGATTACATGACATTACAGGCTCTCATAATGCACTGGGGAGGATAGTGTTGAAACCCCTTGGAGACAAATTAATCCCAGCAAAGCAACAGCTGTAAGATTGCTATAAAGAGGGAAAACAACTACAGTGTTTGCATTATGTACTTACATGATTTTAATATAACTTATTAAGGGGATTAGATTATTGGACTTTTTAATAGGTCTAACAGCTTTGTATCATCATGAAAATATCAGCTGTCAGGTTGCACATAGTTGCCATTAAGGCATTTAACCACTCCGTACATTCCTCTAAAAAGCTAAAGCAGACCCAGGTATAAGACGATTTCTCTTGCTTTCACAAAATGTATGCAGTCAGAGAGCACATGTTCTATAGGGTTTTTTTGAACATGCTGGAACGGATCACCACTGCTGTCACCGTGTGCCTCCTGGAGCCCCTGTGAGTGCTCAGGTGTCAGCCACCTGCTCAGCCCACCCGCCCCAGGACGCTGCTGCAGCCGTGGCACTTCCAAATCAAGAATTCCCCAGCTGAGGCAAACACGACCCTCCTGTCCTGCTCTCCGGTTACTCTGTACACACACCCCGTTTCTTGTACTCTTAAACGTGTTATCAAACACGTGCTGTTCTCCCCTGCTATAAAACCACTCTGGTTGTAGCCCACACACTTATTTTGGAAAAAGACAAACTGACCTAAAGGCAGATTCCAGTTTAAGCTCTCTCTCTGTAGCCAACCCACCCAACCCTCCCGGGTTTCAGGGGCTGCCACCCACATGCTGCCAGACAAAGATCAGCCACATGTGCCCAGCCTGGCAGAACCTCTGTCATAGCAGCCACCCCTGAGGCCACATGTGCTCCAGGCCAGCTAAAGGGCCTGGAAAGCTGCAAAGTGCTTGTTTCAGTTGGGCCAGACTGCAAAGGGTGTGCTGACCCCTCGCTATGTTCCTCCCCACCCACGCCTCCTGCCCCCACGGCACTGCATCAGACCCCACACATGAGCCCCACACCACGGCATCCCGGGCACGGATGATGCTCCAGCACAGGCAGGACACAGGACGGGTCACAGGCAGGCTCACCTGGGCCAGGTCTGGACACAGCACACGAAGAGAAGCTAAGCTGGCTGGAAAATGCCCCCAGCCACAACGCTGGGGCACTGCCAGGCACTGCCCCCCGTCCCCAGGCCCACAGGGGTATGTGGTGGGCCGGCATTGTGGGCTCACCACTCATACCCTCACCATCAGTGGCACCACGAGCCCTTACCCATCCTTGTGCCCTCACCGTGGCAGCACAAACCCCCGGTACAGCCCTGCCCTCCTCTCGGGGCCTGCACAGCAGCTCTGCCCAAGCAGCTGAACAGTGCCCTTGTGGGAAAGACTTCAACGAAACCCATTGCTTTTTTGAGATAAAGCAGCCAAAACGACCTCCCTCGGTTTATAGCAGCCGGTGGAAAGCTGTGCAGTAAGCGAGAAGTGCAGAGACCTCTGCATGTGTTATGAGGAGAGAGGAAGATGATTTTTTTCCAAACTGAGAAAATATGCTCATATGGAACAGTATTTTTAGGTGTTTTGTGTTGCTACTTTGAGAACAGGTTTTATCTTCCCTTACTTAGTTTGTATTGCACGTCTGCCTTCCAGTTTGGAGGAGTAAAGAGAGTTGGTCATGGTAACTGTGAAATATGACACTACATTCATTTTTAAGAACTGTTTTTATATATGGTAAGGTTAATTTCATCCGACTAAATTGTGACTGCCGCTTGTTAGGGATTTGTTTAATAAATTGCAGCTAATCATGTCATAAATATAACAACTAGTTCATAATATCACAAACATTGCTGTGAAACTTAGCTCATATTGCAACTTAATCTCATGAAAAGCATAAAGCAGTTTCATGAAAATTCGCATTGCTTTTGAATAAACACCATTTTTTTATTTAAAATTGAGGGTTTTTATCAGGTGAGACAAGATAAGACTACATATGCTGTTATGTTTACCTATATATACTTCATGAAAACATATGGATCTCATGGCAGATTTTAGGAATATACTACCGGACCTGTACCTTGATAAATGCTGTATCACTGCATTGTATGTAATCCATAGGGGTTTAAATATGTAAAAATCCACAAGGGTTTAAAAAACATACTGTCCTACAGAAATTTTAACATAATAAAATAAAATGTGGAAACTTGAGAAAAAGTAATTAATAAAAGCAGTGAAAGTTTGCACACTGTGTTGAAAGCTCAACACTACCCCCAAACTTAAAAGCTGTGAATGCATATGCCTCTGGTGTGCAGGCTGCACTTTAGGCTGGGGCTGGGCTGCTGCCCATCCAAGGGCTGCTAAGGTGGGCCAGAGACCAGAGCTTTCCCTGACAGGTCGGGCAGGTTCCTAAACCCTGCAGCTGAGAGACAGTTATTTGTTGCTGTGTAATTCCCATTCACACTGTTCACAAAGTCACAGCACTGGTCTACTGTGAGATCAGAAAGATGGAGTGGAGGGGCTTCCAGGCCACAAACACTGCCAGGTGCTGGCCCTTGCTGGGAACAGGGCTCCAGCAGTCAGATCTGCCCAGGGACCATTGCTGTGGCCTGGCTGGCAGGGCCTTCCTGTACTTTGTGAGGGCAGAAAGGGCCCGTTGGGGTGACATGTTGTTTACAGGAGGTCAGATAAGAAATTACCTGTGTTCTTGTGGAGAGCAGAGCTGACACTTCTTAGGAGATGCAAAGTATGTCTCAAAGACAAGGGTCTCTACTGCTATGCAAGGTATGCTTTGATGTCATTCCTCTGAATGATCTTTCAAGATCTACTGAATTGGAAAGGCATCTCTGCATAAGGTGGAAGAAACAATAAGATCCCTTAAATAACAAGGTCACAACAGAGCATTTTCCTTGAAATGTAATTGTTCTGCATACATGGAGAATATATACAAGTCTGCTGGGAAATAAACAAGGTCTTTCAAGGATCATTCCAAACCTGGAAACCAAGAATGTTCTTACTTCATGGATGCCTTATTAACTCTATATACTTTCATGTATTTTCTACAGAAAGTTCACACTCTAAAGTGTATGGCCTGTGCCAGAAAAAAAAAAAGAGGGGGGGAGAGAGTGGGACAAAAGATGTAACTATGAGCAATGTATGCCTTGCAGAGTTATTTCTCAGTTCTACATTATTTGAACGCTGTAATCCCAAGCAGGGACTAAGTGCACTGAGTAAATGAGAAAAGCCCATTTAAGTGTGGCCCACGGTGCAATGATTACAGCTTTTTTGGCCTGCAACTGACTCTCCGACCTTGCCACTGTGAAAGGCCTGATCTTGGCTATGCCCCAGCATCTAAACAAATGTGTGCCATTTGATCAGCTTTGCTCTAGCACGGCAAGTAAAGAGGCTGGATGTCTAGGTGAAGGAGTAAGGTAAAGAAACCTAGGATGGCAGCAAGGAGACAACTAAAATAACCTGCAGTGTAACAGTCTACATAAATGTTAACCCACATTAATAGCACTCTGAAAATTCACTGTTTCTGAACAGGACACTGGAATATGCACACTGTTCACCCATTAGCATGCAAAAGTAATTACTTGAAGAAAAACAGGGATCAGTAATTCACAGCACTTATGGCCAAGAAAAGTCAGCACACGGATGAATACCGTGTAGGAGGGCTGGTGTGTGGCTGAGAGCTGAGGGTTACAAAAGCTGAAAAGAGGTATCCATGGGAAGTAGCTGCTTCCACTGAGTTCAACCACACACGGAACAGCCATACCACCCATCAGCTGGCCCATCTGGAAATCAACAGGAAATGGGAAGCGCTGCTTTGCCAGAAAAAAGTTGCTGTCATTAGCTCTGATCTACTTGCATACTTCACCTCTAACTGTAGAATACCCAGTTTGGACACCAAAATAACAAACTGGTCACTTGTAAAATGCTGTTCACCCCAGTAGTATTACACGTTGTTAAGCCAGTTCCATGACCTAGTTGGAGTAATTTTAGTAAAGTTGCTTGTTAAAAACATTGGGACAATACATTTCCAGTAATTGCATGATGAAAATCTTTGGGCTTTTTTGAAGGATAGTCAGGTAAGGGCAAACTAATCAACAGAGTCAATTTAGAGGAGCAATGAGATTAGAGTTTGTGGCACTGTTATATTTCAGCCTTATTCATGATTACAATATGGAAAAAAAATCCTTTCCTAGGACTGACTAGTCACGATCTGTTGGGTGAAAGAAGGGGAGATAGCTGAAGTTGCTCTCCTGAGTCTCTGCATTAAAAACGTTTGTGTAATCCAGCTTTTAACAGACCATTGTAACATATTAAAAATAAGTTTTAAAAACCAGTATGCAGCCTCACTGCATATAAATGCAGACACATGCATATTACTGAAAGATATAGTTTTCCTTAACTTCTGAATATGAGAGCCATGCTGGTAGGCAGACTTCTCAAATATCTTCCATTTCATGGTACACTTTTATGGTGGGAAGTTATTGACATCAGAAAGGAAGAATAATGAAACGGAGGTCACAGAGTTATTTACACTGGCGGGTGGATCCCACAGCATTCCTGTATGATTCGATTGTTTTGATGACCCTCTTTTTGGGATTCTGTCACACATTACATCTGATATTTGGATCTTGGTGACTTGAAAGGGACACTGAGAGGTCTGTTTGGTTTCTGTTACCAGTGAGTTAACACAAGGTTAAAAAGTCTGTCCCTGTTCAAGCCAATGGCACAATTCCCAATGACTTCAGGAAGCTTCCAAACTCTCTGTCCCAAAGTGCTAACAAGCCAAACAGAAGGAGCCATAGAGATAGCAAGCTGAGCAAGGGATACCTAAAGAACACCCAGGGAACATCCGGAGAAATCTGATTAAATTATTGAGGGAGGGAAGGAGAAAGAATAGCCAGCAGTATGCAAGTGCCTTTAAAAGGCAAGCTTTACTTTAAATTTTGCCGTCAAAAGGGAAATGTGGGAATTATTGCCTTAAAGGCTTTTGTTTAGAGTTAGGAATTGACAAACCACTGCCACATCAAGCTATAAAAGAAATAGAGCACAAAAAGCCATATTTAGATCATATACAGAAATCTCATTAACACCCTGGACCTGAGATGAGCCTTCTTTCTGTTTCCAGACCATTACTGTAAAGCTGTTACTCTTCACAGATACTGTACCACGGTCTGCCCAGCAGGAATTAAAAACCCAGGCCACGGTGATTGAAAAAACCAGAGTAGCGACACATTAGCAACAAGGACGTGTATGTATGGCTGTGAATAACACAGCTCTGATCCTAGTGCAGAAGCCTAGGGCTTCATTACATTTAATTACTTCCGGCTTTAAATCAAGGCCTGCTTCAAAATGAGGGTGGCTGCTATTAAACTAAATTACTTTCCCCTCAAGCTTGTATGGAAAAGTACAGTACCAAAGGAAGACAGCTTCTATTAAAAGCAGTATGGTAAAGGTGCTGCTGCCAGGCTGGAGATGGTTTGTAACTGGGAGCAGCTCATAAATGAAGCTTTATATGGTACCTGTCTTCAATATTTTATGAGGGAGAAATGTTTCTATTTGGCTCAGTTCCTTTCTGCCTGATTGTTTTTGCGGCTCCTTGTGCTGTTCTGAACTGCTACATGACAACTGTTTCTAACGCAGAAGTCACACATCAGCACTGATCCTTCTTCCTGTGGCTTCCCCTCTCCAGGGTGGATGTGAGGAGTGCCAGTGAGACACTGAGCAACACGAGGCTTCCCAGAAACAGTGCTCCGAGATGCAGGCAGGTTTGGATGACCGTGTGTCTGAGCATGTATTTCAAACATAAACATGTTAAGTGATAGAAGAAACCTTCTCCCACAAAGGTCACAACACTTATATCCTGGACCTACCCAGATGACAGGCCCTATTAGTACTGGTTAAAAAACCAGTACAAAGCAAAACACCAGCAACAGCCCTTGAAAATAATCTGCTGTGGATGTACCAGACTCCTAGCAGACAAGCTGAAATGAAAATGAGGGATGGGTTACTCAAATCAAACCAAATACAAACTTAATGAGAATTTACCCAAATCTTCTGACAGATTTTTTTAATCCCTGTTGTGTTTTGGCTCTCACTCATATTCAGCATCTGCTCTCTATCCTTGATCACTATCCGAATATTTGTTCCATGCACTTAATTTCATTCTCTTTCATTTTACAGCCTGCCTGGTTCATTTGTTCATTCTTTGATTTGCCCTCACATTTTCTCAGCTTTTCATCTCTTTCTGCTTTTTTTTCCCCATCTCCTGGCTTTATTGTCTCTCTCTCTCTCTTTTTCTGCCTTGGCCTATACAGCCCTAAATTTCTCTTCCCTATTTCCCTGTTGCCTTCCTGTCACCATTTGTTTTCTATCACCCTGCTTTTCTGCTGGTTGATGTTGGAAATATTTCAGGAATTTGTAATTCTCAGTGCCATGAGAACCGTTATCTTTGCATTTTCACTGGTGAAAGTGCTCTCAGCATGGTGAAGATGATGAGGATGATGACGGAGCAGGCCTGGGACAGAAAGGCTTCAGATGGACTCTTCCCTGAGCCCACTTTGCCTCCAGAGTGGTACGCTCCAGTGTGGAATGTGCGAGAGGAAGCTGGGTCCGTGGGGAGTGCACAGGCTGGGGGCAGGGAATGTGTATTGAGAAACTTCAAATTCCATACAACAGAAATGAGTACAGGAGAAACTGAAATACAAGAGAGGAGCAAGATGAGGGACCAGCTGGAGAAGGGTGGGGGGGAAGTGCAGGAAAAAAAATACACCCACCACCACCACACCCTAGCCTTCAAGTTTTTCTTTCATGCAGGTGCAGATGAGCAGGAGTACCAGCCCTTGCTAATATTCACTTGTTCTGAGTAGTAATACTAAGAAAGTCTCAGACCTCAATCTACCCATTATTTCTTTCCGTGAGCAGGGTTAGGGGTCACCTTTAAAATAACAACTGCAAACAAAAGGCAATTACATGGAATAAAAAATGATCAGTGACTGAAAAAGCTAGCCAGTGCATGGAGTGTGGTGACTTGTCATTGGAATATGACAATATGCCAACTCAAAGTCACCACACAGAGAAAAATAAATAAATGGATAAGTGACTGTATTCTAATACCTAGAGATGTCTCAGGAAAGGACCATCAAAGGTTAACCAACCTCCTTTGTTATTGTTTCTGCTGCGCCTGCTATTGTTATTTGTATTCTGGTATCACCAAGAGGCCTCAACCAAGATCAAGGCCGTTGTGTCAGACACAAGATAAATATGCACAGGAAGAGAAAGTTCCTGTTTTAAAAACCTAAACCTTAATGGATGAGATGAGCAAGTCAAGGAAAAACAGAGATAATGAGAAGTGAAATGACTCAAACTGAGTCACAGCAGGTCATTCCGAGAGCCCCTATCCTATCTTTTAGAGTTTCAAGGAGCTGAACAGGAAGAAATCGGGGATATTGTGTATACTATTATGATTATTGTTTAGAAATGTAAGAATTCTACAGGCTCTTCCATCCCTCGTGATGGAAGCCTCCTCTGTGTGTGCAGATAAAAGTTAGTTTGTGTTTGCTGTTTGCTTGGTTGGTCTGTCATACGCCCACCATAGCGTCTGGCCATGATGAACATACATGGTACTCACTGCCCTTTACAGGCTGTGTGCATGGTGATGAGATCGGGATATGTTCAGCTAATGTAAAATATTTTTGTCTTGTCCAGCTCTCTTCCTTCTTCCCTTCAGTTTCAGTGCTGGCTTTAGTTAAGCTCTCACAGTCTCAAGAGCTGCCAGAATTGTCACGCTGTTACAGAACAGGTGACCTCAATCAGTAGTGGGACTTAAGAGCTCCTTGGACTCTGTGGTCATCTCTGCTTCAAGTTCACATTCTACAAATACTACTGCAAAGAGTTTGCTAAAACCCTCCCCAGGGTTTCAAAATCTTGAGAAACATTTTGCTGAAGTGCTAGAACCTGCTAATGTAAGATAGTGCAGAGATGTCCCTGACTGCCAATTGCAGACATACCAGGATGGGGCTCTTGAAAGAAGTACTGCCTATCACTCACCACCATCCACGTTTGTCAGAACTTCAGACCTTAAAAAAATGTAGAATAAATTCAGGACTAGTCCTGTAACAGTAGCTCCTCCCAAGACTTCAGGATGGATGCAGAGGGGCTGTTAATGTTGCAAGACACTCATAAGATAATGAACCATAAAGTTTGTTGACACTGGGTCAACAGGACACAGTGGTACCATGTTTGAGAGACGCCTGTACGCTAAACTTGTAAGTATCGAAAGGACTTTCAGCATGGCTCACTACTATCAAAGAAAAACTTTCCTCTAAATAATAGAGTAAGCAAGGTAATATCTGTAGTGATACCTTTCCCTACTAAAACCACTTTTCCCTCTCAATATCAGAGAGAAGAACCCCTGAGCTGACCAGCTCCCAGTGTCAGTCACAGTGTCCTCCAAGCACCACGCAAGCTCCAAGCAGAAGACCTGTAACTACAGCAGAGAACCCATTGGTCCTCATGATTTTTCCTGAAATCCTGGTTAGAAAAAAAAACTGGTTAGAAACGACTGGCGGTTACTGCAGCATTGATTTGACTCCTGTCTCCAAAGTATAAACCAAAGTAGCATGTTAATCAGAAGCTGTTGAATGGTTTAAGATGGCCAACTAGAAACGAAACAATAAATACAAAACCCTGACATGGGGAATGAGGAGAGTTTTCTGAAATCCTGAGAGAAACAAGTGAGGGGAGGTACTTCCCTCAAGTGTCCCTCTCTCAGAATGGCATATTCCTGAGGACCTATTTCAAAACTGTTTGGGTCCAGCATATAAAGATCCAAACCCAAGAATACTCAGCAGCAATCAGCTGAGAAAACAATTAGGACAACACAGAGTAGATTAAACACTGTGGCCTACTTAGAGCACTTAGAGGTGGTCCTTTATTCTCAGTAGTCCTCAGGCATGTCAGCATAAAATCCCTTAAAGAGAATGATCAAATTCAATGTACTTAATAAGGAGGTTCTGTTCCAAAGAATTTTAACTTCATTTGTGATCATTATGCACTGGTGGTCTCAGGACACAAAAGATAGAGGGGGAAAGTCAGGACAGGACTCAGATATGAATCAAAATACGCCTGACCATAAAAATACCTCATCACTTCTTTCTAAGCTTTTGAAAAAATGTTGAGAATATCAGAATGGAACTGCTACCTCATATGGTGTTCAAAATATGGCATAGTTAAGCAGATGTGGCCACACCACAGAAGTAGAAACTTACAGAAATTTATCTGTGGTTTATTGTGGATCACAAACTGAATAGGAGTCAGCCATGTCATGCTGTTGCAAGAAAAATGTAGACACAGGAGGACAGAAACAGAAGCACAAGCAAGAAGACAGTACAGTTGGAGATGGTCAAGTTAAAATAATGAGGCTGACCAGGTATTCTGACAGCACGTTCACTGAAAGATTCAATGAGCTAGAGGTATGCAAACTCATGAAAGCACTCTAGAAAGTGATGGGGGGTGGGCAGATTTGGAGCAGTGACAACCTCTGAACATATAAAAGGCTATACAAAAAGGACTGGAAGAGTCTGACCTGCATAAATTTAAACTGTGGCAATGAAAGTTCAGATTAAGCACCAGGAAAAGCATTTTTAATGTTAAATATTATACTGGACTAGATCACCAGAGTGGTGATCTAGTGGTGTATTCATCACTGGACCCCTTTAAGATTAGCCAAACAAATACTTATTGGGAATGACTGGCATAGACTGTATCACTTCTTTGGGCAAGGAGACAGACTGAATGTTTGTTCAGCATAATGGTTTTTCACATTTTTCATTGCAATTGGTCACTGGGAATAGAACTCGCTTCTCTGGACAGGGAAACATCACCAGACTTCTGGTAATGCTCACATTCAAATGCCCCAGTTGTCAGACATTCATGTTAGAGAATGGATTTGGCAGTGCGAAAAAGGGAAGCTATCAACATGTCTTGAACGGTAATCTGGAGTCTAAAAAACAGAAAATCAATTCAACTGTGAAGGACAGAATGCATTTGGGAGTGTCCTCAAATCACTTCCCATATTGAGAAATCACAGCCGTAATTTTCTGTTCTACTGACACAGTTTTCAAATACTGAGGCCACCTTCATATTACCTCAGGTATTATCTCTTTTCATGTTGTCTGACGCAAAATTACTCTTGATTTTTCCTGTGGAGACGAGAGGGTAAGGGCTCTCCCCACAAGGTTTATGGGCAAAAACAAGAAAAAGAGGTTGACATTTTAAACTAATGCTCTTGATTACCTCTCATGTTAGGTTCAAAACACTATCTTCCTTGTTTAACATGTCAATCTGTTTGACTTTTGTAACAAAAATACAGTCAAACCTGTGCATATTGCATTTCAGAAAAGTCTTTTTTTTTTTTTTTTTTAAACATCTGTTTGGAAGTGTTAAGGTTCTGCTGAAAAACCTCACACAGATGTGGGCAGCATGCCATATTCTGAACAACAATAGAATCTCCAAGCATCCTCCCAGGACATGCTTAAATAAAATTCCCAAAGAAGAATGAAATCAAAGTTTTTTAACCCAAAATTTCTTTTGCTAAGCTGCACATGGTGTCATATCTGTCCACATGCAAGGAAGACCAAGTCAGCTGCCATTTTCTGGCAGTGCCATGCATTGCACTATTGCATTTAGTCCCATTTACATGGTCCCACAGTATGTTTTCCACTATCCCATGTCTACCGTACCCTAGCACGTTAGTCAAAGGAGAAGAAAATGGGGGAAAAAACACCACGGAACTCAGAGCAGTTAAGGTTTTCTTATTTCTTCCCTTTTTGCCATTACTGTACCCTGATGTGCTGAATATCTGCCAGGATTCTCTGCCCAAACTTAGTGCTCTCAATTCACCCATGCTTTTCAACACTTCTCTTGGGATTCTCCTCCCATTGTTTCTTTCAGATTTTATTTTCTTTTCTCTTTTACTCTCTCGCTTTCTCTACTTTCCCCCTCTATTTTTCACAGTCCCTCTCACCCCTGCAGGAAAGAAAGAAAAAAAAAGAAAGGAATGAAATGAACTGCATTTTAACAATCAGAATAACAGTGAAACAATGCTCTTGAGATCCCATCTGTTGCCAACACATCTCCCAAGACAGCAAATGATGGGCATTCCTTGCTAAATAAAGAGAATTTCCCACACCCATTAAAGATCTACACAGCAAAGACTGTTGCTTAAGTATTTACTTTTTATGGCATACAAGAAAACTACCTGGAATTGTAAATACCAATGACATATTGTTCACATCTCTACCAAACATGTGGTCAGTGGCCATATGGATAACTTCTGGGTGTGAAATGTCCTTTCTCTTTTTTACAGTGCTGCAATATCCTTGTGCCAGAAGCTTTTCTAAAAGTTTAATTGCATAATTCTACCTCCGGTGCATGAAGTTAAATTCTGTTTACAAACAAAACCCACATCCCTTCCTACCCCAAAAATCTACCGAAGCAAAGTGACTCAGTTCCTACATTCTACCTAATAAACAGTTGCCTTTTTTTTTTTTTCTTTTTCAATTCACTCAAACTTTCTCTGATTAGGATTTCACAAATCTTGATCCGAAACAGAAACATTTATGAACACCATTTATATACTCCATCTAATTCACAAAGAATAGCAATGGTTTATATTATGATTGCCCTGGATTTATAAAGTGGACTTACCAAAAACAACAACACTGGCACAACACTTCTCACAGTTATACAGTTTACTAAGGCCTTCAATGGGAGCATAGCAAAGCTACAGCAGAGCAGGTTTAAAGCGTCATTTCTCATTAACTTGATAATGAACTTCTTCATTAAAAAAGGAGAGTGACAGACTCTTTAAGAGATATTGTGTGAGTTCTTAAGAATTTTCTGGGGAGTTGCCTTGACATCCCTACTGTTGCAGCTTTAGGTCTGCACTCTAAAGAAATGCGATTTCCATATGGTTAAGCAAATGTTTCTCACCAGCATATCTCCAAACCCAAGTTATTTTGTATCTCCTTTTTCATTAGAGTTGTATCCCAGATGGTGCTTCACAACAATAGGTGTTACTGTGAAAATACCAAGGCTTCAGAAATGTAAAACCACTAGAGAAAATCTGAGGCAAGGTTGGAAAAAAAATGGTGCAAATTAATATCACTTTATTTGCATCAGTGCTGAAAGACTTTTTGAAAATGGGTGGAAATCCATGATCCAGTGAAATGAAGTAAGGAAAAGGCAAATATGGAAGAGTGTGAGAGCAGGTAATGGGCCTCTATTAATTGAAGAGATGAAAGGAGACAAAGATGAATCCAAGCAATTTTAAAATCAAGCAATCCTTTTTTTGAAGCAGTCTGTGAGGTGAGCAAGGAACCATTTGAGTTGTTTGAGGATGTGGATAGTTTGGTTACGGTCTCTTGCATATGAAAGGATCGAGGCAGCACAGCTCTGTATAAGCTAGAACGTGGAGGAGGGAAAACATGGAAAGCCACAAAGAAAGAAACTGCATTAGGAAAGGTGGAGAGACAAAACCAACCACAGAGAGGATTATGGCTAAAGCAAATCCAAAGCCTGACGTACACGTTTGCTGTTTTAGAGGTATGATTGATGTGGTGAGGAGGAATTATTCAGTGTTCAAGCAGAAGGCCGAATTTCAAGGTAGGGGAAGTAATCAAAAGATGTGAGCAGAGAAGGGAGGCAGATGATATGGAGTCCTGTTAAGGAAGTTGCTCTGCTTTTGCAAGATATTTAGCTGAAGAAATTAGCCAAAAGGTATTTAGTGAAGGCTCTGAACAGATTTACAGTTGAACCTGATTAGGATGAAAACAATGACAATGTAAGACACAGTTCATAGGCAGGGAGAGCCTCTTTTGTTATATATAAATGATGTAGACCTTATTGATATAATTGAAAAAAAAGGCTTTCAAATAGAGAATTTCCTCTTCTCATTCCATACAAATACAACAGAAACCATATTTTGGAATAACTAAAGTTAAGATGTCTGAGAAAATAGTGGAAAAGACAGAGGCCTAGACTACATAAAGGTACATACCTTAGCAAAAAGTATTGCCATTACCTACAGAATTGAAGGGAAGACAGCTGTCTGGATAATGTACATAAAACCTTGGAAGGAGGAGGACAGCTGAAACAGTTCAGAGGGGTGAGCATATTTGAAAGCAGAATATATGCACTGCCATTATCTTCCATATAACAAAATCCTTTGTTGAAAATTATGGATGATAAAAAGAAGATCTGTGCCAAACTATAATGTATTTCTCCAGCTGAGTACAAACATCTCTGAAAGCTCCAGGTTTGATCCTTATATCCAAAAAATTCTATTTCCAAAGAATGTTCTCTCTCTGCAGTGATACAATATCACAGATAGAATATTGCTGAATTGATCATCTGGTGCTGTGATAAACTATTTTGGAAATATAGTCTTTCAAGAAGTAATATAAAACCTAGCTTCTGCCTACACATAATATGCTGGGTTTAGTAATCCATTACTCAGCAAGTGCACAAACTGCATGTGTCTCCTCTATGTGTTAAAATAACCACAGCCAGAAGTAAAAAGTCTGAGTTTCCTCATACGAGGAGGAAACAGGGAAAACATGTCAGGAGGAAATGGTCACACCTGTTTAGCAATGCCTGACTGATAAAATGGTGTGAACACATTTGTAAACGAGCTAAAATGCCTCAAGGATTACACACTGTGGTTACATTTATGCTTCCTTGTCTATTCTGGCAAAGTAACAGTCTCTCACATTTCTAAAATACTGCCATAAAGACGCAGGAAGCACATGCATCAGGTACAGCTTCATATTGTTTCCCAGTTGGAATTTGTTAAATCACTTTTGCCTTTTCCCTTTTCCATTCCATGTCCCCTTTCACTTATTCATCTTGAGGTCTGTTTCCTTATCTGGCCACGGCTGTGGAACGGATTTATACCACGCTGCACATGCAAACACTCACTCTCATATTCAAATCAAGGACAGTGACATTTTCCTACAGTTTGTTGGGTGGGAAGAGTAGGAATATATTCTATAAACAATTCTGAAGGATTATAAATAGTGTCTGCTTCTGTCTGTGTGACAGATCTCAAGTCAGCAAGAACCCGTTAGCCTTATGCTTTCCATCTCTTCTCTCTCTGTGAGATAAAGAAATCCACAACCAATTTGCTACTTGAAAAGAGGAAAGGACATAAGGAGCACAATTCTCTCCCAGGTGATGAGGGCTGAATCCATAGCCTTTACTCTTCAGCATCATTAATACTACCTCAATTATGTTTGATGATGATGATGAAGATATAATTAGTATAAAGATCCATTATGTTTTATTGATGTTAATTGTATGTTGATTATAAATGGGACAGGATGTATTTACAAGAGCTTCACTATTCGAGGAAGGTTGTGAAATCAGAGTCCAATCCTGCACCAAGAATAAAACCTGCACCTTCTATAATTGTAATAGTATCCAGATGTTCCTCTGTAACATGAATGCAGGTGGTGAAAGCAGTAAACTGGTATGGAGCAGATGTGCTCTTAGCACAGGTGGGACTTGCTCCCAGTGCTATAGTGAATTTTGCACTCACTGACGTAAGAAAAGAAGAGTCCAGAAGATAGAAATGTAATGTAAAAAGTGAATTAAAAATGTAAAAAATAGTTTCCATTATGGTGGTGCACCTTGACTGTTGAAATTTTAGAAAATCTAGCAAGCAGAGCAGACAGGGACTTTTAAAAACTGAAACTACAAAAACCCAAAATGCCCAGCAATGGAGCATGCTCAGGTACAGAAACGCTGGAGGGTGTTGTACTTCACACTTTGTGGGATGTGTATAATGTGCATCAATTGCAGAGATTGTTTCTGCCTCATACCACCACATAGATAATCACAATTACCATGTTTTGGCTGTGTATTAATCACCTGACAGTTGAGAATTAGGCTCTGCTTTACTGTTCTATTGTGGTAGATATGGGAAGACTGATTTGACTTTGTCAGAAAGCTGGGCCAAGCAGCCTCATTCCAATTAACTTTTCAGACTGCATCTAAATAAATTTAACAAGTCTTCACTGTCATGTAGAACAGACTTTCCGAAATTTTACATGAAGGCTGAACGCTATTTGCACTTCTCTGTCATTATATAACACCTACTCCCAAAATACATGCACCATTTAGGCCCTCTCTGTGCTAGGTGTCAAACCAATCTGCACCAGTCTAAACAAGGATCATCTGTGCCCCAAAAGTATGTACACTGAAAGACAGTCCACTGGATATGAAGAGACAAAATGCTTTTGGAAACTGAGACTATAGTATCACCTGGATTGCAATGGCCATGTTCTCTGTAGACATATAAGCAAGGGAAAATACTAGAGAGGGTGTAGAAGGCATAGAATGAGACATTATTGTGGGTGTTACATTACCACAAGTGTAATACCAAGTGTAGAAGGCAGCACTGGAGTATATTCAACAGGTTATGCTATTAAGGATCTAGATACCAGAGACAGAATCCTCTGGATACAGGAAGGCTACACTGCAAGAGACTGTGAAAATGAAATCTGAGATGGATAGATGTCCTGGATTACCTGAAGGATAAGAAAGAAACCCCACAGCAGCACTCTGAGTGGATCTAACAGTGCAAGACTATGGGTGACGGAAACAGAGGGAAGAAAACAGCCCACAGTAAATGAGGACAGTATGCCAGTGCAGTGCCCTTGGCCTGAAAAGCACTCTCAATAAACTGCAATTGTTCAGTCACATGCACAGATTTATGTTGGGTTAGTTTTCATTATCTCCATGTCATTATTTATGCTCCATGCTCAGGAACACCACCCAAAATAGGTGGTTTATAGGCAAATAATAAAGAGCCTGGTTCCTATCCCAGGGAGTTTGCAGTCTAGACAAAAACATCTCTGCTATTCCTAATCATATCAAGCTGAATCTGGCCATTCACATTTGGAGCCCAGATGAGAATAAGATTTCTAAGGCATGCCCCATGACTACTTCCCCTCTGCGAGTTGAGTAATCAAGTTATAAACCATACCATGATGGGCTGGGCAATTAAACATTCTCTAGCTCATCTGAAGAGATTGCTATGGTAACAATTTCTATACCAGCTCTATTGTTGGTCCCATTTCTTCTACCCTTCTTCTTTATTTAGTAACAGTCATTCTTTATCTTGTACAAGGTGGTTATCCTGCTAGCAGCAGACACACATAGTGTAAGGATACTGCTATATAAGGAAAATAACATGGCTATATGTCTGGATCAAAGACATAAAAATATAACATGCTTAAATTGTGATAATAATTCCCTGTATGAATGAGAAGCTTTATGATGGTATGCTGAAAAAATTAACAGTGAGACAGCACAATACCTCCTGAAGCAACCTCCAAACAAGTACTTTAGGGGACAATCACAGGATAGCAAGTGCTCTTCCAGACTGCAGTGCACAATTGTTTTGACACAGATAGGACCTAACAGCTTGATGGCTGCAAGGTATCTTACAGTGGCTGCAGAGCACTGGGGCCATATCTAAGTTAAATTAGCCAGTAGGAATACCAATCACTGGTCAAAAGTTAGCTGCTTTAAGACTTCCAGACTTGGGCCATACCTTAAGATTCATCCCATTCAGAGATGAAGGAAACCATCTGGGGCAGAGGCACAGTTATCATGGAACTACTGCACAGCAACACCGCACAATAAGATCAGAAGGTGTAATGATGAATACTGCGTATATTTGAAACACACTTTGCACAAAATAGGCTGATTATAAACTTAAATAAAAATAACTCCCTAAAGAGTTTGGACGAAGTAATTCTGTAAAGGGGATAAATCCTGACATTACATCTCATCCAAGGAACAAGTAGAAAAAATTATTATGTTTTGAAGTTTGAAAGATCACCATTTTTACATTTTCCACTGCACTCACCTCTACCATGATCACCCAGCACATTTAATGGAACTAAGTTCTTATGTATGTCTATAATAGCTCAACTTATCTTATTGAGAGGAATAAACATCACAGTCTAAAGGTATTGGTCATAAACTATTCCTATGATTTCAACCTTTTCCTATGACCAGCAGAAGTCAGCAAACAAGAGGAAAGTCTATGCCAATGTGTAAGTTTGGAGGGGGAGTTTAAATCCCATTATGGGACAAAACTGACAGCTGTAAAGGCTTGGGTGTTTCTTCTCTTTCCTACTTTCGAGTTAAGAGAAAGGTCAGATTAAAAAAGAGTTTGGAGTCTCAGAAAAGTGAGACAATCCAAGAAGGAACAAGCAACTAGGAAAAAGCAAAAATTGCTCTGCTTTGACATCTGTGAATGGGCAGAACTGTGCAGAACTATTATGACAGAAGAGAGAAGAGGAAATGACTCCTACCTGTTCTAAGCATCAAGAAACTCACCCTACCAAAAGAATCAGTCCATGGAAAAGGACATATTCTGCATGTATCTTTGTAGGTAAGTTTAGTTGATATAGGGTGGGTATGATAAAGCCACTAAAGAAAATGGATACTCAAGATTCAACTCCCCTCTGTGTAATAGCATACAGATTTGTGATAGGAGTGAACCAGAAACAGCAATGCACTGATTTGCAAGAACCTAAACACCACTGATGCATCATAAAAATGAAGGATGGCTGAATCTCAAATGATTCTGTTAACTACAGCTGACTACAACACTTGAAAAGTCACTGTAATTCTAGCCGAGAAAATCAGTTTCCAGTAGCATGAGTACCTAAGTCCTCTCCGTGTGAAAGACTGCAGCTAATAACTCTGGTCATGCTTTGGTGTTCTCACCTATAAGGCAGCCACAGAAGGCAGAATTATGTGAAAATCTTGGGACAGAAGTTGTCAATAGCTTAATAAAGATATAAATAGTTCCAACACAGGTTTGGTTTGAGTGGGAGCAATTGTTACAGTGCAAAACATGGGACAGTGTGGTTCAAGAATGCTGGGAGTCAGACAGCCTTATGTTACATGTTATAATCACATCATACATATGAAACAGCCTTTTACTGGAGTTTTGTTTCCATCATGGCTAGATGTGACCTCTGTTGCAATGCAAGATACTTACAGCATTAATTAATTAATATATTACAGCATTGACTTGTGACTACATTGACATTGACTGCCTGTCTAAAATAAGCACTAAAAGCAGAATACATCCACACTGACTCTGTTCTTTTTATCCAGATAGATAAAAATTATCTAAAGGATATGAATCTTTCAGGAATTTTATGAGCTTGAGTATCACCCCATTTCACAATTGCATTCCCGAATTATTTCAGTTATGTTTATATTTTACGGCCAAAGCTTCAGGTACTTCTATTGAGAATGCTGCCTTTGTGTCACTGCACCTGTTGTGAATTTTGCTTTTATTTTGGGGGGGGAAAAGGATGGTTTTTAACACTTAGTTGGCTTAATGCCAACAATACGGATGAAACCTTGGGGAAATGTAGGGAAGACACTAAGACAAAGCCTGGTGAAAGTGGAGAATACCTAAAGGGATGCTGTTTGGATGCATGTGCTTCCTCCAATTGTTCCACCTCTGTCTCTTTAGTGTTGCCACCTATCCCTCTCCTTATCATTTATATTTCACATGGGCTTTTTTTCAGCCACAGCTGCTGTTCCTCCCTAGAAAAGGTATATTAATAAAAGGGAAATGCCAAATCCCTGCTGTCTTCTGACTGGTTTTTTCTGACTATTTTCAGAATATAAACAGCTGGAGTTTTTAAGCTCTGTGTTCTGCATTATATGTGGCTGGGAGATGAGGGAATGAGAGGGAAACCACATTTAATTTACTGTTAAGTTTTTATACGTAGAAGAACCTAGGGAAACAATTAAAATAGTCTTAATTGTGGCATGTAAAAGCTGATACCCATTATGCCATGTGCATTTATTACTGAGTTAAGGTCACAGTGTCAAATAGCACCACGTTACCACATTGCTCAATATTCTAAGTATGGCTGACATACTAAGCAATACTTGTCAGTATATATTTAAGCAATTTATACCAGGGATATGGTATATGTTTGATCAAAAAAGAATTAGCATCAATTCTGAGGACTCCTTATAGCAACTTTTCAAATAATAACTTTTTCTCACAGGTTATTTATATCAAATTGAAATGTAACTGAGAGTGAAGTTTCTCTCAGGAGGACCCAGATACTAAAGCAGTAAAATCATTAATAATCAAATTCTTTCCTTACTGCAACATACATGGGGTTTCAATTTAAGGAAGTGAATGTTTTTGTATAGACTCCATGATGCTATTTGATGCTTGTACCATGTGATGCATCTATGATTTTCATAAAAGGAAGGATCATGGTACTACAATGAATATCAATGCTAATAACCAATATAGAGAAATGTTAGTGGGCATGAAAGACAGAGCAGGATTTCTGTTCTGTCAGAAATGCTTCTCCCAGCCAATCTCACCTTACTAAGAGATTGGACCTTCCCTTGGGGCCTTTCCCTGGTAGTGACTCCAAGATATTGGCCTGCTCATCTCCCATTCTCTCACACTCTTTTCTGGGGCATGAACTGCAGATTATCACTCTCTGCTATCAGCTGTCCTCACGTGAGCAGCACCTTATCCCACCCCGAGCCTCGGGAAAGAAGAGGGATGCACAGGATCAGCAGAAGTGGGGAAGAGGGGACAGAATCTACTTCCCACTTCTATCATCTTCCCATTGCCAGAGCCTGGAGCTGTGGTCTCTTGGGCAGAGACACAATGGGGCTTCACTTTGCTGAGCATCACCAGTCTCACAGCACCTGGCTGGGCACAACACAAATACCACTGAGCAAACACTTTTCTTGGGTTCTGCTTCTATCAGGAATCACTGCATTACCCTGTGGGTCAGTCTCAGCCTCTATTTCTGCACTAGGAGCCAAAAGACAATGTTACCAATTTGCTGCTCAGAGAAATGATTTACAGGAAGGTACCAGTGGCACAGAACACAAAGCTGCTGAAGTGTTAAACTGTCTCTAAGGTGTCAAGCTGAAATGCTGCATTTCTAGTGTATTTACATTGCCATTGTCTGTGTTTTCAACCAGTATAATGAAGTTTGTGCTTTTTATGAGAGAGAAGAATATATTACAATGTCTCTCCCAAATTAATAAATGCTTTTATTTGCTTTGAAAATAAAAACATTGGTGTACTCCATCCAACAGTTTACTCTAAAGCATTTCCCATTTCATATCACAATGTTAGGGAGAAAAAGAGGTTTATTGAAGAGTCTTGCATGGGAGAAGGCTCTTTCCCATGTTCTCCAGTTCTCAGAGCACAATAAACTCTTTAACAATGCCTTCCAAGCTCTTTCTATTTCTTGATTTCAGTATTTCCTATAACACATAATAATCCTTTTATTATGACAGAACTGATTGTACACAACTTGGTTTCTTCCTAATAAATGTCACCTCTCCTGTTACACAGTCTCAGCATCTAATTTCTCCCTGGTGTTTCCCACATGCTCCACCAGCTACCACTCCAACTGCCCCCTGTCAAAGCTGACAAGCCATTGCTACAGGCCACAGATCTTCCACTGCAGTTTCCTCAGAGCCAGATATCTTCCCCAGCAAAAGAAGTTAAAGTACAACAAAATCTCACACAAAACACTTCACAAACAATCTCCCATTTCACATACATCTTTTATTAAAAGACAAACTCTAGCATAGTCCAGCTGACTTCTACTTCACAACCCTACTTTTGGACAGGTGTCAAGTAGTTCTTTTCTCTTCCTAGCTAATAATTGTGATGAAAAGGTACTGTTTTCTTTTTGATTTTATTAGAAGTTGCTGACTTAATCCTTTTCCTATAAACTTGAAGTAAATAAAAGTGAAAGTTGGCATATCTAATTCTGCTATAATTAAGGTTTTACTCCACTTATTATCTGATATCTTACAACACTAAGAACTAAATGTGGTGGTGTTTTTTTTCCGTTACTTGCCTGTTTTGTAGCTAAACACTGTTTTTTTCATCAAAGTAGGCCATGCAGAAATCTATCTTAAAGGTAAACGACAGTTCCAGAGAGCACCTTAAACTTAAATAAAATACAGTTTACGTGCATGTTAAGGTGCTTCTATTAAACAAGCTCCTTTCTAGAATGGGAGCTAAAATTCGTAGGTGTAACTGAATTGTAGCTGTAATACACTTATGCAAAGGACTCATTTATTACCAGTATGTACCAAAAATGCTTTAGAGTTTTTATATGAAGAATTTCAGAATGCTTAGTAGAACCAGAAACAGTGCATCCCAGAAATTTCTGTAGAGTACGTTTGCTGTAATGCAAGTGATAAAACTACTACCAACAGCCAAGTTTCCTTCCAACTTTTCATTTCTGAGTAATTTCTGCAATGAAGACAGAAGTGTAATGGACATGAAGGAATGTGGCAATCCATTTGTTTTATTTCTATGAAATTATTGCTGATTGCAGGTTTGGAGGATGTGTGGGTGAAGTTTGCTGATTTATTTCAGTTTGGTCAGAAATGCTTTTTTAAAACACCTTTAACCTTTTTCTTCCAAACAGTTAATTTGGGTCACTACTTTTGCACTGAAGCTTTGATTGTTAGAGGAAATACTTCTGCATACTTTTGCTCTGCTGTAAGAGAGGCAATATATTTTGGGCCATATGCCAACAGATTTTAACCACAAACTTAGGGAAAGGAGACAGATTAGATTGTGGTGGTCTCATAATCAGGGTTTCTCTGTACTCCTTTCTTGCTAAGAGCAAGTATTCACCAGTAAAGTGGTTCTGTGTCATACAGATGGCATATCCACAGTAATAGGGCAAACTAAACCCACTCAGCTGCATTCCTCTAGTCTCTGATAAGCATTCTATAGTAATTTTATCACAGAAGAAGTTCTTCAAAGTGTCTGGCCAAATAATATACTTTAAGCTCTTCAGTGAATTCTCAACTATTTTTCAGCATCCAAGAATCTTATTCAATAAGGGGAGGTATCAAACAAAGACCTGTAGGTTTATGATGATGAGGAAAAGCCCGATTTCTATTCAAACACTTACAAACACTGTTCCTTTTAAAAGCTGGTGGTCAAGGAAAAAAGAGAAACAAGATCTGTTTGGTCACAGCATCTATCAGCCTGCCATTGCATGTTTGCCTCCAGCAGCAAACTTTCTAATTGCTTGGGCAATCCAGACAGATCAAATAGATGCTTCATCAGCTCACCGGGGAGATGACTCAACCATTTAATAATTCTCCCTGATACTACTGGTTAAAGCCTTCCCTTTCTTAAAGCCATCCCCTTCTGTGAAACAGTCAGTGATTGTGCGCTTTTACGCCGTGTGTTCTTTTATTCCACCTTTACTCCTGAGCAGCTGCTGGTGCCAGAGCAGGATCAGCTGATGTGGTGACTTGCCCAGTCAGCATCGGGTCCAGATCTCAGTGTGTGTGAATGCCCTGCTCAAGAAGATGTAGTAACACAGTGGGTGTTTCAAGGATTTGGAAATGAAGGGTGAGCTGTGCACCCCAGAGGTGGGAACTCCAGAGGTTTTAAAACACGTAGCAGGCAAACCATATGCAGAGTTTTGTGATACAGCAGCTGGGGAGGAACATTCCTCCCCTATCCTGACACCATGACACAAACATACTGCAAACCTTGACTGCTTCATATTCCATCTTTACTGGAAACACAAACATGCAAGTGAAAACACAGACTCCTGTCACACTGCTGCAGTCAAGTGCAAAGCAAATTATTTTTTGGGCAATGCAGTAGCCAACAGATAGAACATGAACCCACAAAACCACTGATGCATCTTTACATGGAGGGAATGTTGGCATCCACCGACTTCCATTTTATATCCTAGTGACTGAAACTTCTAATAAGGATTCTGCTTTTTTCAGCAGGAGGGTTGAAACATATTTCAGGTTTAAAGAGACTTGGGTTTGTAATTTTTAATTGCTTAGAGGATCGTAATGGAATGCACAGAAGAAGCAGCAGCAGAACAAAGCTTTAATATTGAAATAACTTCCTGTATAAATGAAACCTGGGTTCATGTCTATGTTTTCCAAACGCATGGTAGTGCAGTGCTGGGCCTACACTAAAAATCTCTCAATTAAGCCTGAAACTGATTTGCAGAACAGGAACCCATATAAAGTATTTTTTTTCTCAGATCTCATAATCTCTTCAGTGCCTCTGCTATGTAGAAGACTTGTTAATAAGGAATGAGTCTCACCAAGTTGCAGAAAGAACCTCTTTCTCCTGAGGAACAATGAAGAGCACCCGCATGAGACAGTAACTTCAACTTTTGTTTAACATGCCCGTAACAAATGCATGCAGGACTCACTGTGTGGCAGGGGGAGGCAGGAGGGAAATGCAGAGCTAGCAAGACAAGTAACTTAAATCAGCTTCCCACCTTAAAAAAACCCATCAGGTCACAGTTGAAGTTTCTATGTGAAAAGTAGCCCTGTAAAGCTGCCACATGAAAAAGGATGGTTGGAGAGCTTTGTCCTGCAAATTAAGTAACTTTCTACCCAATTCATAATCACAAGGGTTACCTCAGGAGCAGAAGAAAAGCAATGGCAGTTTCTCGTCCCAGGTAGGAAGTTCTGACAGTCACTTAACTTCTCCTTCTCTAATAACTCCCATTCACACACCCTCATTTGATGATACAAATATATATAATACATATGGGCACAGATGTAACTCAAGTATAAATAAGCAGTCTCAAACTAATGAACATACAAGTAAATTAAGAGCATAGGCTCCTCAAGAGCTACTACCACCACTAACGCATTTAGGTTGGGTTTGAGTATATGGAACACGACTGAACACTCTGGATCCCAGAGGAAAAGGAAACCCCCGAGATCATCTTCCAATAGCATCAGACAAACTGCTTCACATGTAACTATTTCCATCCTGCCCTTGTTTACCTACCCTGAAAGCCACTCTTGCACAGATTCTCTTCAGGAGAGGATACATGATGGAGAGACATCTCATCAAGGATTAGAGTGGTATTGTTGGTCAGCTTTAAAGAGGTAGAGGATAAATCTGAATAGCTACAGATTAGCAAGCCTTTCTTCATACTGAGGAAGGGGTGTGACTCTCTAAGAGGCAACAAAATGGTATGGACAGATAAAAATGATAGAAGGGAGAACAAGCTGACTCGTCTAAATAGAAATCAAACCAAGAACTTTTCACAAGGCACTAGAAAATACTCCTCAGGACTCTTGGCTGTCATGCAAAAAGACAAACAATCCTTTCCTTTAAAAGGGAGAAAACAAAAAGTACATATTAAGTGGTCAATTTGCACCACAAGTTGCAGCACAAGTTGGCCCCAGACAGCTGGGACCAGTACCATTCAACCTATTCCCAAATGATGCAGACAGGGGCAGAATTCAGCCTAAACAAAATGAAAAATAACTATGAAGAGATGTAAAAACTATTTGTGACATGACACTGAACGAGGAAACAAAATAACAGGAGAAATTCAGTGTGGGTAAGTGCAAGGCAATGCAGGAAAATTAAAACCAACCTTAATTGTGCATGTTAATTAATAGCATCCGTAATAATTATTGCCTCTCAGTCACTGTTTTTCAAAACCTGTTCATATCAACTCAATGCTCAATAAGAATTTTAAAAAATTGATTGGTCATCAGGAACAAAAGTGAGAATAAAAAAAGGATCAATCATATCTCAGAAAGTATTACATGTGCAGTCTAAGTGGACAATCTTGAGAATGATTATTAAGTAGTTAAACAGTTTAGAGTAAAAATGTGAATTAATTTATTCTTATGAAGATAAAAGATTATGACAGAGAAAGAAATAATTGGTCTGTAATGATGGAAATTATCCATGCTGGCAAAATAGCAGCTCTGACTGTTCTACCACTTTCTTCTTTTAGGCACAACACTGTAACTTGTGGCAGACACAGTCCCTGCAAATTTTACAGTAACACTCTTACCCCAAATGAGAGCTACTGCACAAATTTCTAAGTTTATTAAGCCATTCAGATCAAGAAGTATTATGAAAAAAAAAAATTGTAGAACTATTGGATTCCTTTTACTGTGTTCCAAAACAGGATAATTCCTATAATCATTTCGATGCAAAAATGAAGAACAGTTTCTCTAGCCATTCTTGTCTGCTTATTTTACTGAACTGTGGTAGAGATATTTGAAAGTGTCAGTGGGGATGTGCTTTTCTGCAGTCATCAGTATTTTGTACCTCCTACCCCTCAAGCAAAGATATATTTTTGGCTTCTTATTCCTTCCATCCCTACCACAGATAATTTTTCCCTTGACAAAGCTTTGCTGTGGACAAACGGTGCCTTCCAGACCTCCTCAGAACATCAGTCTAAGTGAGTGTATTTTGCTATCAGTGTTTAGCATATTGATTAACTTGTTTTTAGATAAAAGCTGTGAAGGAGAAGATGCTTCTTTTCTTCTGTTCCACAGCAGGGATCTCAGCAGTTTCTCATCACCTCCAGACTACATGCTGAATAGAGCTGTGGGGCCAAGTTGTCTGCAAACACCAACAGCTGTGTTTGGTGTAGCCAGCAAGCCAAGCACATGTCATCTCAGCACTGCCCTCCAGGTATGCTATTTACTTTACGTGGGATAAACATCAGAAAAAAAGAAGCTTATGGGAGAAGTTCTATACAACACAGTAGGAAATCTTATTGTATTCGTTCACTGCTTTTCAGCTATCCTGCGAACTTGATACTAGTAATATTCCACCTAGACTGTCCACCAAAAAACATACAAAACCTACAAGGAGAAATGAGGTTTGACTTGTCATTCTCTGGTATGCGTGTAGGTTTTCAAGAGCTCTTTTTAGAGAAATGCATAAATTTTACTCCTACCCTATTCTAAAGGCTCTTCAAAAAGGAATGGGAAATCCAGGATTCAGAATGATTCCAAACATCAGTCATACCATTTTCTACTTTCATTTCTCATTCTGGTGATAGACACGGCCCTGCTTTCCAGTCTTTATCACAGTTACAGTTCTGGTAACTGTTCTTTGGCATCAAGCCCTTACAATCTTTTTCAAGCATTTTTAACATAAAACCTAATAATATTATTTTTATCTGTGGAAAGACTCTCTACCCTGTTAGTCAAATAAATCTTTGAAACAGTTTTGCAGTCATTTATTAGCTAAGTTTGAGGCACATAGGTATTCACATAGCCACTGCTGGATTTCAAGATCACTGTGGATTCCTTTCCATACTGTCCCAACCATTACATGTCTGCCTTACAGCAGCAGTGTGTGACTGCAGTCTGCAGAAACTTGCCAAGAGCAGCTCGCATCAAACCAGCCTGGCACATCAGCAGGGAAGCCATGAGGAGACAACCAGCAGCTCGGTGCCAGCTGGGGGCCCAGAGCATTGCACAAGCTTTCTCAGACTGGGCTGGAATTTTCATAGAGCTCCGGTTCATGCTATTGGCTGTGACAGATTGTATCTTCTTGGGGGAACATTGCAATGACAGAGGAAGATATACCAAAAAATGAATTACAGAAACTGCTGCTGATCACTGCATTGTAAAAGCTTTCCTGCTGGCACTGCAGCTACTATTGCTCACAGCTGGGAGCAAAGTGTTTCAGAACCCAACTCTCCAGCCCTTCCCTGACACACTGAGATACGGTACTGCACATTCTAATTGCATTATAAGAAGTAATGCAACAAAGCCAGCCTCAGCTGCCTCCCCCAATTCAAAGGCTGGTGTTCATTTCAAAACAGGATGCAAAACCAGAAGCACAAAGAGTTCTCTTTAAAGCTACGGTGCAGCTGAGCAGCACTTTCTGTGACATTCAGGTTCTGTGGGAACAATGCCATGAAGTACATGATGCGGATCGGTGTGGTCTATCACTTTCATTTCTTCTCCTGAAATAAGTTATTTTTTTAATGTCATTAGAATAACGAAGAATAGTTTCAATTGCAGTGTTGACAACTTCTCTTCAGCATCATGCTGCCTTTAAGTTAACATCTTTAGAAGAAATGCTGGCATAGTCATGTCCTCGGCAGGCACATGAAAGAATATCACCAGAGACCCAGAAGTTCACTAGAGAAACACATGGTTCAGTCACTGACCATTTGCTTGCAAGCATATGTAACATTTGTTTAAATTCCCATGCTATTGAGATGATTAACAAATAGCTTATTCACCCTGGGTTTTTTCCCATGTCCTAATAGCTCAGGTAATAAATAATCCTTTAAAAAGGTTAAAAAAAATTCCCCCAAACTTAAAGAAACCTGTTGAATCCCAGTAATCAGAGACTACTAATTTGCCAGGCATCATATCAAAACAGGACAAGTTGTATTGAGTACAGTTACTTAAAAGGTATAGGCCCAGCCATTTTGGAAACTAGCTCACATTTTTCTTCAGCTTTTTACATCTGGTGTCACAATGAAAATTTTTAAAAATTGACTCCATATTGATGGTCCAGAATGTGGCCAAGCAACATATGAACAAACACAAAAAACTGTCATCCAACCACACAACAGTAAGAGTTAAAACCAAATGTACTTGGTCTTCTTCTGGTTTCCTCATATCCATTTTATCCAAGTTAACCATTGGAAAATACTCATGTACAATTTTTTCTTTGCTATTTCATATTCTTAAGTATTTTTGGAGCGTTGAGATGCAATCTGCTAGAGATTCTTCCTCATTTCTCCATCAATACTAGCTCCATGATGTAGCAGAAGTTATTTATTACCATTGCAATTTTAACAAAAAAAGAAACCCATGTAAACTGCAGCTGGCATCTGCAATCCAACCTGCTACAGGCAAAACAGCAGTGTTTACCTACCCTCTGTTTGAATTTTGCCTGTATATCTGCACCTGCATAAATTCTATCCATACATACTAAGTGCTTTTTATGAAACTTTTGTTTTCCTTCTGCATTCTCTGTATGATCCAACTCAGATCATTCAGTCTCCAAAAATACCTCAATGCTATTAATGAGGCTGTATCAGGATGTTTGTGCTACAAGCAGGTTTTCCAGGTATCGGTACTTGTGGAAAGTGTGT
This sequence comes from Pachycephala philippinensis, assembly GCA_013397055.1. Taxonomy (NCBI): domain Eukaryota; kingdom Metazoa; phylum Chordata; class Aves; order Passeriformes; genus Pachycephala; species Pachycephala philippinensis. The sequence continues at coordinate 273,134 of VWZT01000195.1, forward strand.
TGTCTTTGGATCTGCCGGTGATCTGCTAAACCACAATAACTTTAATCAAAAATACCATGAGAGGGAAAAGGCCTTCGAATCAAATTATTGTTTTCTTTTGTAATTTACATGGCTTGTAAGTGGAACGTATGGATTAACTTCAGGCATTTCAAATATACTGAGAAGTAACATCAATAAAACTCCAGTAGGAGGAGTTCATGTTTTGATCAAAACCTATCTTCAGGTCAAGTTTTCAACCACAATCACAAAAACAAACAGGATTCTTAGGAAATGTGCATTATATATTTTCTAAAATGTAGGACCCTGCAAGATACTTCGAAGTAGTCACTCAAGATCTGGAGCACACAAAGCCATAATAATTTCTGGAAAGCCTGATTGTGAGTTATCCCATCTGATGTGGAATGGTAGGGGAACACAGAATAACTCGACACTCATTCTAGTCACCTGGAGCTTGAAAAGGTTTTAAAAGACATATATAAAGACCAGTTAAATAATGGACTGAAAAAACCATAAAAAGTGCTTCAAATGGATTTTGAAATTTTCAGAATTATTTTGGTGTCAAAGAAAATAGTTAACTTCTTTTTAATAATTAATTTAAAATTTGTATTAAAAGTTATTCTGATATTTGGGTTTTATACTCCTATTTCTCTCTTTCCTTTCTCTTCTCACCTTGGAAAAAAACGGAGGGAAAAAAGCAGGGAGGACAAAATGTAGAAAATGCTTTTCCCTGTTGGTACTGTTCTAATGCAGAGAAAACATCTACATGGAATTCACTGAAAAGAGAGCGAGAGAGGTGTGTATGCACACACCTGTCCTAACAGTTACACTTCAAATGTTCAGTTGGCTGAGGATGGAAAATCTCCAGCCAAAACACTTGTACTTTATATTGGCTAGGCAAATACTTATCCCATGTGATGAATGTACCCATTTGCTTGTTGACTGAATCATAACCTTGTACCTAACTACTACAAATGGAAGTTCATTAGCAATGCAATTAGAGCATGGTACTTTGTGAAGGCAACAGCTTATGGTTTGGCCAGTGTCATATTCAGCTTCCTAGATTTGCCCAGTCCCTGAGGAGGTACCAGTTTTCGTCTAGTTTGGGACCTTCCAGAACAGACTAATGCTAGACCCAAACACCCCAATCCTTTCCGCTACTTCGTGCAATTTACTTTCTGAAATATAAAACTATGTAGTACCCACACACAATTTTAATATTGCTTGAGAAATTTTTACTCCCAAAGTAACTTACACTGATATCTCACTTCCTGTTAGGATTAGGAAGTAAATAAAGACAATTGTGGCTATATACAACTCATGATAATGGCATTGCTATGTCATTGCCAAGAGAAATTGTATGTTGAGTAATACTTAAACATTACAATAAATGTACCTTCATAAAAGTACTCCTCATAAGACTTCAAGCATTTGAATTGTCCGAGCACCACTGCTTGATCTGTCATGAGGTTTTTTGTCTAGGAGCAGCTCTGCCTTACATTTTCTTATGTGCCACAAGAAAACAGTTTCCTTAGGCTTACTTTTCTCATCAGTAATTTGGACCTAATATTTCAAAATCTTCCTCAGATATATACAAAACAGAAAAGATCCTGTCCAAAGAGACACTTGTCAACAGAGAATACTTGTGAGTAAAAGACCTCAACTCTTCTATTAAAGTCACCCAACTGAACACTGCATACCTCAAGTACCATCCATATTTCATGTTTGAAAAAAAAAATCTTAAGAACAAAGGCACCTCTTCCACAACACTAACCGATTCTACCATTAGACAGGTCTGGTTGTGAAGAAGAAACTGCAGATCCCAGCCCATGCCTTGCTGTCTAAGCCATTTGTTTTGTTAACTACCTGTCAATGTTGCAAAGTGATAATCTGGCTGAGGTACATAGAATCACAGCTTTCTTGAATAAACACTGTATTTCCCCACCCTGAACTTCTAAAGACAGAGTTCAAAAGAGAAAGCCAAGTTCATTTTCATATGTTGAAACAGGCAGAAACTAACAACCCCTAGTTAAACACAATGGGGCTTATTCCTTACTTGTCAATTTACTTGCCAATATATTTGAGCAACTAAAAAAACCACGGGATGTGTCTGTCCATAATGCTAAATCTGAAACTCCACATTAAAACAGATGTTATGCCTTTAAGCGGGATGTGGTGTGAAACACATTTCACCACCACTATTAATATTTTCCAAAATGTTATTCAAAAAGGAAAGGTATATCTACATACCAAAGCAGCCAAGTTATGACAATGGAGAACACAATTGATAAACCCAGTGTTTTGCTGAGTCTTTAATAGATGTTATCATTTTATGCACTACTGTAGCACATTAAGTCAAACAGCAAAGACTTCCCCTCCTAACTAGGTGTTGAGAAAGCAACAGCTTAACGTCCTTGCGTCTCCAAACCTGAGCTCAGAGGTAATGATCACTGTATCAAGCCTTCCAGCAGCCTAACAGCAAACCCCCTGGGAAATAGGATAGTTTATAAATGCTTGCCTTTGTAAGCAGGCATGGTTTCTCTGATATGTTTGCCCAAGAACTAACACAAATTACTCCCAAAGTACTTTTTTTGAGGTGTATGTAGTATCTAGTGGAATACCCTAGCCAGCAAGAAATATCTTACAACCCCATCAAAGTAGATATTATTTCAAATGTTTCTGTTAACTGTGGTGAGCAAGACAATGCTCCTGGAATGAAGTGATACCCTTTATCAGATGGAATGATACAGCTGGGAAGGACAGACAAGATTTCAAGCACGAAGGTCAATCTATTGATGCAGTATCTGACCACCTCACTGATATTTTTCTGCAGAGTGCCAGTGGAACTAAACATCCCTTTTAGCTACAGAAAAGATGACTCAAGAAATTAGCTATTTTACTGAAAAGGAGTGTCTAAAGCAAATACTTGAAGTAAGAAAGTTTTAACTTCTTGGTAAAGTGTGTGTCATTTAGGTTTCTTATCTGTCAGATGTGCTGCAGTTCTGGTATTGCCCCATGTTTTCCATGTGATTAACAACTCTCTTCTCACTTCTCCATTCCTTTTTTTTCCATGTATCTTCACTGACCTGTGTGGCATCTTCTTAGCATGAATAGTATTCCTCATGCAGCCCCTTAAAGAAGCAGAACTGTAGAAAACAACATTGCTTTCTGCTCCTAGCAAGGCAATGCAACTGTAGAAATGCAGTTTTAGGAATAAGAATGCTATTCTTTACTCAAATGGCCTTGAAAGACATTTTGTATCTGATCTCACAGACATGATGAACAGGATGAGAGTTCAAGGGTGCAAAAAGTCAGCACGAGTGCTATTACTCCAGTGCCAAGAGATACAGAAGTCAGCAGTCTTGTTCTGGCTGCAGCTGATTCAAGTGAAGAGGTTACTGGTACCAGCTGCTTCACAGCATATCCAAGATCACTGCAGCACTACTCACTTCCTAATCTAGTCCAATTAAATAACTAGGTTAGATTAAACGCTTTAACAATATATGCATAATTGTTTTCTCAGACAGCCTATAGAGCACACAGTTATTGTGGCAGATCTCTAGAGAGTGGGAAAAGAAACAGAAGAGAGCCCCTGGGCAGTAACCTGCTCACCCTGCAAAGCTGCAACCCGAAGACAATGTGTGACTTTATTGTATCTTCACATTATGGTTCCCTAGACAGAACTGAGCATTGTTTCCTTTATCCATAGAAACAATGGCATGCATAACTCCACATGAAAAAGTTATTTGCAGAAGTTGCTTGACAGTATTGTATTTATCTGACAGAGTTGGGGGTAGCAATTAAATTGTGGAAACAACAGAAAAGCACAATGGGTGCATGCAACGTGCACAATGAAGGAAGTGGATATGACAGACAAAGTCCAGTTGTAGTAGGTACCAAAGGACACCAGAGAGATTGTAATGGAGATTCTCCAGAGAGAACTGAGCTGGTATGAGTCTGGCAACAGCTGGTAATTCCTTAAGAGAAGAACCTCATGCAAGTCTGCAAAGCTGGTAGGTCCTCAGGAAGGATGCACTTCTTGTAATGAGAGGGTTCACCAAAATAAATATTTGGTTGATCCCACCAACATCTGATTTTCTGGACTAGAGGGAAGATGTTGAGAGAGAAGGAAGACTACTTCTAGAGAAAACAGCCTCTTGTTCAAAGAAACGTGGGAGTAAAGAAACTGCAAAGCCTAAACACATAAATAAAGCTGAGGAAGAATTCAGGGAGCAGTTTTTTTTCAGTGCAACAGTTCAACAAGTACTGAAGACCCTGTATCATTAGTACTGTATAAGTGATATCATCCATCCACGTGCCAAGGGATGACAGCATCTGATCTAGAAAGGGGCAGTGCTGTCATTCTGCCAAAGTATTTGTTTCTGCAGTTGTAACTAGAAGTTTAAAGAGACCCTAGATTAAGTTCCTCTCTATAGTCAATGCTGTGAAGTAAAACTTGAAAGCCCAAGTGACCACCTGTTGGGCAGTGCAGGACAGGTCTGCTGGAGAGGGGTCATACAGCACAAGAACCTTTATTGGATCGTCCTGGCCAGCACTACCTGTAGCAGCCCAGCATAAAAGGTGCTCTGGAGGAAAGCTCTCTGCTCCAGTCTGCCTCCAGCTGATTAAAGAATCCATGACTGCTTTGAGCCCGTTTTCTTTCCTGTCCTCATTAGTTATTTCCCTTGAAAAGTAACAAATACTTTTTCTCCCCTTTTAGATTAAGAACAAAATAAAACAACATAAGCAAGTTAGAAATAAATTCTGACTTATTCTGTGACTGTAACCATACAAACCCTCTGCGGGATATTTAGTTATACAATAGCCTCAATCAACAAAAAATAACTTAGAGGCATTACATCATCTGATCAGGCCCAAAGGCAACAGCATTGTTACCTAACAACTTCAGACAGCTGATTAACCACTTTTTGTAGGGTGTCAATTACACCACACCCTGCTTGTTCAGAACTATGCTGTTGACAGTACAACACAGAAAGAGAAAAGCAAACTGCCCCCCACATACACACCCCATGTACACACACTAACGCTACTGCCAGAATGATGTTTGCTATGAACTCAGCTACAAGTACTTAGAAACCTTCAGTAAATAAATAAAATAAACAGGCAGAGCCACATAATGGCACATCTGAGCTTGTTACAAGATGGTATAGTGAAATTATAAATTTCTTTATGTTATGTCATGTTTTCAGGGAAAGAGAGGGTTTTAGAAGGAGCGATGAAGACCTTTAAGAAGGCACTCATTCACCCTTGACAATGCTACTCTGAGATCCAAAATCGCACTGTGGAAAAGGGTCTTTTCTTAAAAAACAATAAAAGCCAAACCATAACTTGTTTTATTCAATTTCCTTCACATTCTTTCTGCTCATTTTTATGATAGATTTCATCATTATGTACATTACGGGTGCTAAGGAAAATAAAGTGATTTTTTCAGTTTGACATGGGATGGATAACGCATACTTTCCTTATAACCTCTCCTTTCCATGTGCCTGCTGGAAATTGTTTTTCATTGTTCGTAAATCCAAGGCGTGTTTACACTGGAATACAGGAAAAGCTAAAGCAGAATGCTAGTGTGTAAGACATAGTGGCTTTTTTTGGCTTTTGCTGTGAAGTGATAAATGATTCTTGGTCCCCCATGGGTTAGAGGGCACCAAACTTCAAATAACTACAACATCCGATAACAAAGTTTTTCTCCATCATTTGCAATCAAAACACCAAGAACACAGCCCTCTGGACCTCTCATCCTTCATGTTCAATTGTAAATCCTGATTAAATAGCTTGCAGGTGTCAGGATTAGAGTATATTCATTGGGAGCCTAAACACAGCACCAGCTGGGTTCCTCATTTGCCAGTTGTAGTTGCTTCTTTGTTTTGAAACTGTTGACAGTACAACTAAAAATATTCCTTTGGGTAGAGACGGCGTTAAATAACAAGCAGGATGAGTAAGAGAACAGCTGTAGATATTTTTCTGTGTTTAACATACCTGCCTTGTTGATTTATAGTAAGCCCTCCATATAATGTACATTCTGTGTAATCCAAAACATTTAACCTTTCGAGCTGGGGCTGTGATAAAGCTATCAAACACAGGAAAGGGTCTTGACAAGTCCTGTATTACCAGCCTTTTACTCAAAGGAAAAGTAAAATATAGTTTCACCTCTCTTTTAGTATACAACAACAAACAGTATTCTGCCTTATCAGTTGCTACCAACTAAACTGTATGCCAGACATCTACATAAACATCAGTGTGGAGATGGGAGAAGAAAACGTGTAACTTAGGCAAGTTCTCAAAAATCTTCCTCTGGTGAGGGTCCAGTTGGTTTGAGCATGGCTTCCTCAAAGGGAAGCTCAGGTCTTCGTTTAAAAACAGAACCAAAGCACGTGCCAAGAACAGAAAGGCCATTTTCACCATTAGTCCTTTGCACAAAAGCAAGCAGCATCTGCCAGCACTCAAGATCATCAGTTCAAATAAATCCCTTTTATTATGATTTTATAGTGCACGGGTACTCCACCACCAATACTGTTGTTTTAAGATCTAACACCGGGGTTGCAACTCATTTCTATCATTAAAGAATTTGTATTGTTTTTGCTATTTTGTCCAAAGCTGTGTTCTCTTTGGAATTAAGTTCTGGCTACTTAAAAATCCCTAAAGTTTTCAAATACTTATTCACTTTGACTTCCTGTCCCAAACTCTTGAGTAAAACATTACTATGTTTTAATCCCAAAGGCCACTTCTTTTCAATGGGCAGTGAACCAAGTCATACAGCATAGATGTAAAGAGAAACACATATGTGTTACAAAAGACATTATTACTTTCCCCATAAAAGAAGAGAGGGAAAAATCTGAAAAATTTAATAGTCTTTTTATTACATGGCACTGAAGCAAAAAAAAATTTTTGAGGGTTTCAGATAATCAGTCCAAGATAAGCTTAAACAAAATATTGACTATTTTACACATCTGCATTTATTGGGNGAGTAGACATGGGCCAAATGGTCCCAAAGCAATTTGCACAGTAGTGAGGCACTCACCTCACTCATGACTAATTGAACTCACTTTTCCCAACATCAGGTCTCAGGAGAAATTCAAAGCACACTATAGCATTTAATACTGAGATTTTAACAAGTTAGCTTGCAATGTTGCTAGAGTTTTAAAGGCAAGCTCTTCCCAGTAAATAATATAATGAGAAAACATCAGCACTTAAGAGGATGCCACAGGGTTAATGCCAGGTTTTAAAAGACTTCAAAATGGATTTTACCCAGTTCACATGTCAGGAGGCACAGCACGGAATCAATTTACAGCAGGAGCCAAAGATCACAAATTTTAGGGGAGCCTGGGGACTGATTCCCCCAATCGGTGCCGTGGGGTGCACAGATGAAAGAGCAAAGTTGTTTTTTTTCTTTAATGGTGACAGCGTATTCTGAAATTACGCACAGCAGGCAGGAGAAACCTGCATAGATTTCAAAAGATACTGCAGGTTTGTGTGCTGAAGCACACATTTAAGGTCCTAGTTAATGTGCTAGCCTTTCACCTCTGGAGGCCTGGGCTCAGATTTATCTGAGGTAAAATGAAGGAGAATTTGGGACTTCTATCTTCTTAACCCTTATTGGCCTTTCATCCACATCACAGAAGTACAAACCAAGTACCACACTTTGGATCAAACTCTACTTATTTTTGTTATTCTGAAGTCAACCTCAAGCAATTCTCCTAAACACTAATAAAAGAGTTCAGGGTTTCCACTGACTAAACCAGAGTGAAAAGCCAAATTCTGTTCTCGTTTGTATCAATGAAAACCTACACCTGTACCAGTATTCAGGGAATCCATGCAGAGAGATTAAGCATAAGACATGAGAGAACAAGACCCTACCAGGCTGGAAAGCAGACTTTTTTCAGCTCCAGAATATTTGCTCAGAGCCTGCCTGAAAGATGTTCTATTCTCTGTATTTGGCTTTCACTAATGCTGTTCTAGATTCTCTCTATTGAAAAAACCCCTCTTTACACTTTACAGCTTTAAAGTCTTCATTGTCTCCAGATTGGCAGAAAGAGCTATGAATGAATGTTTTTTAAAAATATCTAAATAGCTTTGCTTAAGCTGATTGGGGTGGAGGGAAAAATCTGAATTTCCTCGGCAACAATTATGTTTTAAGTCCCTCTGAAGTCTAAGCAATATGCTTAGCATTAAGTCTAAAAATACCTCAACAATATTCTTTCCACCTTGGCTGTAGAAATATTTTGTAGGAAAACATGATAATCACAATTTCTGTTACTCATCAGGGATGTTCCTCTTTTCCATGAAGGACCTTCAGATAAATTCTGTTGATAATGAACTTATGAGGCACTCAGCAGGTTGAGAGAACCTGAAAAATGATTGTTAGAATCATTTTTATAACCACCAAGGCAAAAACCTTGCTGTATATATTAACTGGAGTCTCCCTTCCCCCTGCTCACTCTTTCCAAGTTCATTCAGTAATCAGGGGTATAAAGAAGCCTAGCACACACAGCTGTTCCAGTACTGCTGGCTAGCAAGTCTGACATGAACATTCAAGTCCGAAGTTTGGCAGTTGTTTGTGTTGCACATGTTAAACAATGTTTTGTCTGTACTTAAGTGACAAACTAGTTTCAGAAACAGGTTTAACATGACAACATCAAGAGCAATGAAAAGGGCCACTTCTGTAAGGAAAATGTCCTACACACATTATCAGAGCTCACAGAAAAAAAAGTCAAAATGGAACAATTAGACAATGGAAAGGAGTCACTTTTGCCCAAACACTTGTGCCAGGAGGAAAGGTGTTATACAATCCCATCCAAGGAAATACAAGGAAACATAACCTTTTCTACTGACACATTACAACCTGACATAGTAGACAAGCCTCTAATACAAAGAAATGCATAGAAACAAATATACTAAAGGGCTGAACACAAAATGACAAATTACACCTTTGTGCCGGGAGAGGCAGTCATAAAGATTTATTTTGCTAAAATTCCTTCTTGCTCTGGCTCATTGTCATTGTTATAGAAAAATATAGAAAAGTCTGTATTAGCTCCTCTGAGATCTTCAAGTTTTTTTCTAAATAGAACAGGTGAATGAAGCAAGGAAAACAGTGCAAACTTCCAGAGCTACAGCTTAGAAGGTGACAACCTGAGCCACACTGCATGGCAAATGGTGTGGTCAGAACATATGGAAAACAGGTCTAGGGATGACCAACCAAATACCTTGGATGTGATCCCCAATGATCAGAGATGCTCATTCTTTCCCATAAAGCTCAAGTGATGTATGTGAGGTGCTCTTTGTAACCAGAGTGAAATAATCTGAAGCTTTTCTTCTATACAGTTTCATGCATATATATAAAGAAATATATTTCCCTGAATGGCAATATCCTCTTTTTGTTCTAATCCAATAACTCAGGATAGAAATTATGTGAAAATTATGAGTAAATCCCAAAGGTGTTTTTACTTTTCTTTTGGACATAGATTAAGTGTATTACCTATACTTTCCTTGAAAGACAAGTAATCTCATCAGTTCTAATTGAACTGCATACATACCATATATATATGCAAGTTGTGTGTGTATATGTGTAAAGAGATATAAATTTTTAAATTTGCATGTCTTATAAGCAGTTGGTTAAACAGATTATTTACTGATTGGAAGTTTAGATTTCATAATTAAAATACTGTCAGTGTCATGAAAGTCATTTCAGGCAGGTTAAGTATGTCGGACAGTCTCGTGTCCAGAGGTGTCTGGATTTTGTTTGTTAAAGATAACTTGGAATACATCTTGATCTATCTATAGAGATTAGAACAATGGTGTTCCAAGACAAATTATGGAACAGCCTTCAATTTAATTTATTTTAAAGGGAGCTTGCTTTTTTTCTAGCAGAGATTAGCCTGAAGCATGGCCACCAAAGCAGAGCAAAAAGGCATTAACTTCAAACACTTGAATCAGGCTTTTAAGATTCCTAATCAACCTTCTACTCCTTTTCTACTGTTCAGTTGCATGCATTTCTTTCATGGATGGCACTCTCAGCCCCTGTGACAGTGTGTTAGCTCTACCACATGAGGTGTTAAACCAGTGTAAGACCTGTGCAAGGTGCACCCTGCATTCCACAGCCTGCACTTTGCACCTCACTTCAGTACCCAACCCCAACAAAGCTGCTCGGCGGAACTTAAGAACGGTAGCAGGAAACAGCATCAATTAAAAAATGCCTCATAAAGTGGCCTGTATAGACACTGCCTGTAACTGTTGTTATCGCTGATTTCTTAAGCCAGCTAAAGCAAGGAAACTGGAAAACTCAGAGTTAGTTGCTCATGGCAACTAGCACTCAACAGAGGTCAAAATGACTACTCAACAGGTATCTGAAAAAAACTACCAGAAATGCCATTTATACGTTTTAGAAAACATTTGGCATGGCGCAAACCGTAGTTTAATACCAGCAAAACCACCACTCGGCATAAAAAAAGGGTAACTTTTCAGCATACATTTTCATAGAGCACATGAATTCCATAAACTTTAATTCATTAAGTAAATAAATTTGAGATTGAGGCATACAGATGAAAATTAATACAACTATCTTGGTGACATAGTTTAGAGTTTTGTCTTAAATGGGAAAATTATGCCCAACCAATACAGGTAATTATTTTCTGAATGAGTTACTGCTGCGTGTTCTACAAATTCTGCTTCAGTACTCCTAAATGTTTCCTAAAAGATGGATGGACTACTGCAAAGTCTTCCTAGTAACAAAAAACAACCTTTCTATACAATCTCAAATATTTAAATCAGCAAGAGCTAATTATGGAATAATGCTTCACAGAACTTCATGCCTCATCTATTATTAAGTATTTTCATCAAATATGATGGCTAATTTTACTGTAAGTAATAAAAAAGCTCTTTCATGTAGTATAATTTAAAATGACCATATTTTTCAGCAAATGAAATGACATGTTGTCAATGAAATTTAAGCAACCTCAGGAGTACCATAGAGTTTTGACTAAATAATGATCAGATGAAAAATTAGTTGGTTAAGTCTTACCAAGGATGTCCACACATTAGAGCTAAGTCTGCACTGAAATGCTACATAAACATATACTTCTTTAGGGTTTCTTTTTTCTTCCTTTTTTCTCTTTTTTTTTTTTTTTTTTGCAAAGTGAGTGTTTTTCATTTAGAGATTATATCACGAACAGATGTAGGATAATGTTAATAGTCCCTTCTGGAAACATTAATCACAAGGTTTTACTTATTATTTGGTGTCAGCATTTAAAAGTTAAAGCATTTCCAGAACTGTCACCATTGAAATATTCCTTTTGCTTAAAGCTAAATTACAAAACAGTAATTTATTTTACAGTCCCAGCATCTTTTTTAAAACATATATAAGAGGGAAAATGGCAGGCAATGCCTTGTTCTCATGGCAACAGCGTACACTGACAGTAGTAAGTCTGTTTCTACTTTAGGAAGAGGACTGAAAACGCAACTCTACCAACTTTTTAAATGTTTGAGCAATTTTAAGTCTCCACAAAAGAGATTTGGGTTGTCAGCATGACACTAACACGATGTTTTCAGAAGTGGATTTTCCATTCCCAGCTCACTGAGCAAATATTAAGCGGAACCAAAATAAAAGCAGGCTAACGCCTTTTTACCAAAGAGATTTTAGCCTCTCTTCCATACATATTCTCACATGTAGAATATTGTGCAGGTGAAGCAAACTGCTACTACTTCAAAGTACTTGGCAATGTATGTGCAGAAATGTTCCACTAACTATATCCAAAACACTTAAGTAACCAAAACAAGTCCATGTCTTTCTAGATTCCCAGGAAAGGACCTTATTGGTTACTTCAATGTCCTGAAACTCAGGAACTCTGCAGCATCTTCCAGTTCAAGATTTCCTACGTATCTACCCTGGACAAGTTCAGCAAAGAGAACTTTCGTATTTGGGCTATTGGGGGGAAAAAAGAGTATAAATGCAAGTCTGTCCTTAAAGCATCAGTGAAATTTAATCAAACACAGCAGCACAGTCTCGACATCCCCAAAATCATCCTCCATTCACATGTGACCAAGGTAAAAGCAATTGCTTCACATGAGATTTACCTGAGGCTTTAAAGCAAGCATATAAAAAGAATATTCCCTTCTTTAAGCAGTGCTATATATAACATCCTTCATCACCTCTTCCCTTTTGGAATGGATGAACATCAAACAAACTCCTTCTGAAGATGCTCATCTCTCTCCACTAGCTCTAAAATTGAACCAGCTGCAACTAAGGACCAAGTTTTTAAAGCGTCCTAGCGATGTGAAATGAATCCTAAAGGCCACTCAGATATTCTCACATCTTTAGTCTGAAACTTAAGTCTTAATCCTCCTCTATCTAACTGCACTACCTGGACCATCAGATCTTGTCTGGCATGTCTGGAGACCAACAGCAAAGGCCTAAAATAAAGATGGAAGTGCTTTGGCCTCTATGTTTGGTAAAAGAGACCACATCTTGCAGTCAGTGTTGAAAAGCGGCTTAAACCTGCTCCCTGGCAAACTGATTCTCTAGTTTCCACAGAGAAAATGTCCAATTTTCAAAAATGTCCATGTGAAAATGCAAGCACGTGCACTAAGGATTATTTTGACACATGGTATCCATCACTTGGATTTACTCATTTTCCAAAATAAACTGTTTTGTCAGTTTTCCTGTGCATGTGAATTTTTGAGTAAAGGCAATGTGTAATGTTACAAGACACATGCATGTGCTGACCTTTCACAAAACCAAAATTTGCAGTAAAGCTAGGGTGGTGGGAAGCACTGCATTTTCATTTTGGCCACAAGACCAACAACACAAAGATTTAAATAGAGAAGTCGAATGGCCCTAACCTGTGGCCTAATTCTGCTTCCTCACATGAACGATCTGACTGAGGATGCAGCACCAATGAAAGTTACTTGCACAACAGAATGTTTATATAAGTAGGTCCTTTCAGAAAATTTACCTGCATGTAATGTGCACAAAACAGGCCTCTCCAGGTAACAGTAACTACAGGTTATTTCCAGATCTAATTCCAGAGGCTCTACATTCCTTTAGTTTGTCATGTGTATTTCTGCATCACACACTCACTGAACCAAGTTTTGTGCATTCCCTCCTATTCCTATAACCACAGTTTAACCCCTACTTCTACACAACATCACTTATTACTTCCCATTCTCAGGGTACTTACACATGCTCAGTTTAGTAACAGACCACATTCTTCCTTACTCAACAAGTCTTTGTTTTTTGGGTTTTCTTTTTTTTTGGTTTTTTTTTTTTTTTTTTTTTTTTTTTTTTTTTTTTTTTTTTTTTTTTTTTTATGTTTTGCATTTCCAGTTAAATACTATGCTGTATTTGACTGTATTTAGAAACTAAAATTCCAACCTTTATATATAACGACCCAACATCTATGGAACTCTGTGAAACCTGGCCAGGAAAAGACAAGTTACCAACACAAGTCACCTAAAGCTGCAGCCCCACTACCAGGCCGCAGAACAATCTAGTCACAATTCCTCATTTCTCTTGAGTGTCCTTCTGGAAAAGGTTTATACCACTGCACACTTCCTCAAGTGAATTTACATGGGATCAGTTTGGAAGCATTCTGGTTTGACCAAACCATGGCTCACATGCTCACACCAAGGCTTTTTCAGCACTTATGCATGTGGTCTCATAAGTCAGCCCGTATCTGAAAGAGCTCACAAAACACAGTGAGTGAGCAGCCTTGAACTAAGAACCTCACAGTCCTTGTGGCACGGTCTGGAGCTGCACTCATCCTCTGCTAGGAACTACTGTGGCTGCATGACCCGAGCTCTCCAGGGCCAGTACTACTGGATATTTTCACTAATTCCATGCTTTCTTGCAGCTTCCAACTCCAATTATTTTGGAAGATGTAAAGGAATACTTCTCCTCCCTGACTCCCTTCCTGCCACAGCCCTGTATAAAAATCCACATATTCAAAAATCCAGACATCATAAAATCACTTTTCATCCCCTTGAAGCACTGCTCCTACCTTAAACAATACCCACTAAAAGCACTTCTGTAAGGGGGAATATCTGTTTATCTTCTGTATATATCTGCATAGAAAAATACTGAAACAATCCTTAAATTGCATAACCAGGCTTTGTAGCAGAAGGAAGTTAATTCTGGAAGGGCACAGAACTTCCCACCCACACAGCCCCAGAGTGTGCCCGTCAAGGACCTCTGACTTTGTACCTATTGTGTTACACGAGGCAGGGATGGGGGTTAGTGTTTGCAGTCTGCAGTTTCTGGCAGAATCCCCAAAGTAATTTTCAATTAAAAGGTTAAATGCTGCTACTTGTCAAATGTGAAGACATACAGTGCTATAACAATACAAAATAGCTTCCTTACAATTAAATTAATTTCATCAGGTATTTAAGTAGGGGTTGCAATATCATGCCTTGGGGTAACTTGAAGAAATACCTAAATGAAGTGCAATCATTTCCTGTCACTACTGTGTCTCAATATAAGAATACAAGCCTGGCTTTCAAATCCTTTCTGATTTGAGACTGAATGATTCAAATACATGTAAAGCAAACAAACATTTGTATATTTTTTGTTTCCATTAATAAACTGTTTTTGTTAAATTAGACATGTTGTTAATTTTTGGTTTACTGCTAGTCTGTTTTTTCCCCTCTAAATATTTAAACTAGTGATAAATGAAGAAACAGTGATGCTTCCAGACAACCACAAAAAAAAAAAAAATGATGCTCCACAAAAAAAAAAAAAAAAAAAAAAAAAAAAAAAAAAAAAAAAAAAAAATCAATGGCTAAAAAGAGGCGGTACTAAATAAATTACACCCTCCTGGCTTAACCTCCCTCTAATCAAACTGTTAAATAGTATAATTATTCTCTTGTATAGGACCATAGAAATAGGCTTGGGAAATAGAACACACCTGATCCAAGGAAAACACAGCAAGTGACAGATGACTTCTGGGAACTGAAGGCTCACTCTCAGCCCCCACAAACTCAAGACAAGACATTCATAAACTTCAAGATGAGCCTCTAATTCTTATATCAAATTTGACTGAGGAGTAAGAATTATGAAAAATATGAAAGTTTATTTAGCCAGCATTTCAAAGCAGTCTGGACCCCTAGCTATGGCTCTGGCCTGGATTCAGAGGATGAACTAACACGATTTCCCCAAGTTTCCTTAGTTCTAATACTCTTGCAAGCATTTAACTTCTACACATTTCCTTTTCCTCGGGTGTAAAGGGACAATAATGATGCTTACCCTAATTTGAAATTTTAGACATCTGTTGAAAACAATTCACAGCCACTTTTAATTTAACTCATTTTCAAATCTGTTAAGTAAAATAATATTTTCAAATGATGCTCTTGATGCATTAGGAGGCCAGTGCAAAGATCCTGTGCCTGGATCATTGAAGTGTTGTGGGATTTAAAAGAATGTATGCAATTAAAGCTTTGACTCAGCAAAGTCTTACAAATTAACTCTTACAAATCTTACAATTAAGCAAATAACAGGATTATCCTTGTACTTAAAATTATGCATATACACAATTTATGTGTTTAAATGCAGAAGTTTAGCTTGGCTGCAAGAAACATACTACACAGAAAAACAAAGCAAGAATAAATCTTAATTTTCCTGTGCAGATGTAGGTGACAACCCACCCCCCCCTCCCCCAGCTTTCTAACTTGTCCTTCATTCATCAGCTGGCGTATTTATTTGTGCTATATGTGATGTGACTAGCAGAACTTAGGCAATGAAAACTTCTTAATCAAGTGAAGATCTTTTGAAGTAAAAAGAGGACCCGCTCCACTTCTCAGAATGCAAGGTCAAGAGTTATATACACACATTTAGAGCCCAGTTTCATTTAGGTAAGTTTACAACTAAGAAAAGGAAACATTTCCTCATACAACTTGGAAGTGAGAGTTACTGATACAAATAATGTTTTGGCAGTAACAGAAAGAGAACTAGATAAGTATGTTACCATTAATAATCTATGTCTTTATGCAGATTATAGCTCTGTATCAGATCACACAGCCCACATGAGTAAATCAGAGAGAACTTAATTCCAGCTGCTGCACAGCACTACTCTTACCCTAGGACAAAGCACTGCAGGAATGTGTTTGATGGGCACTAGCCTGCCATCACAGCATCAAGGTTTTCAACCAGTAGATATATGAGCAGCTCTATATTCTATATTTCAGTACTTAGAACACAGAATCAGAAATACCAGTTGTTCCTGCAGCCTCACATTGTAAGACAGGGGTGCAGTAAAGACTAACAATAGCTTGGAGAGAAACACGTACATTGTTATGGTGTCAGAGAGGTGGAAAGGTAACAGAGATTTTTTTTTTTTAAGTTTTAGCTCAGCTCACATCAATTTTATCAGCCAAGGGCATTATCTTACATTTACTGCAGAACAAAGAGGCAAGACTAAAGAGTCCTACCTCTGCACAACTTCCCTTGGGACACAGCCTTCACAAAATCTCAGAGCTCTTCCTTTATACTCCTGGGAAATGCCCTGGGGAACCATGGGATACACGGTCTTGACTTCAAAGTGTTATCAGAATTTATTAGTGGTGGAAATGAGAAATGAGTTATTCCTATATGCCAAAGAATGAATAGGAAAATACGGAGAAAGGAAAACCTACAGTTTTGTTCTGTATTTGTTATTTATTTCCCTTCACTCTTTCTCTATAGAGGCAGAATATGATCATTTGTTTTCCACTTTTTAGGCTTGGCCAGAGAAATATAATCGATATACCTGTGGCTTTGAAGACAAACAAGTCATGGGAGAGGGAAGGAATGAAGCACATGTCAGCAGAGGAGATGATACCTGAAACCTGAAGGAGATGAGGCAGAGAAGCTGCCCGCATGGGTTCATCAGTGCAAGGCACAGCTGTAGACCAAATACTGCTCTGTCTTTAAAGTAATGAAAGGAAACAAGTCACAGCTATAGGCAGCCTTTCCCATTCTGCCTCTATTACCTCTAGTGTATGTCCAAGATTACTTTTTCCTTCTCTTAAGCAAAACCAAAAATCACAGCCAGGTTTGCTTCTCCCTGCCAGTGGAACACCTTGCTTTGCCCATGGCCCCACCACACAGCCACAGTGCCTCTGCTTCCTTCCAGCCTCAAACTTCCTTCCAGGATGATGACCCTGTGTTGGCCATGGGCACAGCCTTCAGCACTTGCCCAGGGAGGGCACCTTCTACATTGCTGCAATCAGCTTGGCAACCAGAGGTGGATTACATCAGGCAAACTGAAAGGTACCTGAATTCCTCCCAGACTGCCATGTCACCTGTAGTGACATGTACCTCTCATATGTCTGTCAGTCTGTGGTAACTACTTCTGCAGGTGCTCCTACACATCTGTGCAAGTACCTGCCTGACTTAACTTGGCCTTCACTTCTCTACCTGTAGCTGCATCATGAAGCTCCTCTCACAGCAGAGCCTGAGGAGTGACAAAGGCAGTTAACTCAGCAGACCTTAAAGACAGTGGGCTCCCTTTCATTTGTACCTAATTTTTTACCCAACTGTTCTTAAGTATGTGAAGAAGACCAGCACCTGCCAAACTGAAGATAAAGCTATGTTTCCTTATATTGTTTTGTAAGACCATTCCAAAATAAGAAAGAACACCATCTATGTCAGGAGAAAAGGTTAGGGAAAGAAGAAAGTATGAGAAAATGAGAAAAAAGTGGAAAATATGAAGTGTTATAATCTCTAGGCATTGCAGTTTGGATCCGATGAGAAAGAGAGGGAGAGAGAAAGAGAAACTGAAGCTTAGAAAAGAATGACCAGTTTAGCAACAATATTTGACAAGACCAAAAACAAGATGGGAGGAAAAAAAAACCAAACCACTGCAAAAAGGGAAAGACTCAGTAAGGCTGCCTTTTGAGCTTAGGTAACTCAGAATGCTACAGATCAGATTTAGAGCTTTTGGATTAAAGTAGTCTTATTGGAGTTAAGAGCAGAGTCAGCTTCTTAGCTCAGAAGGAAATTTGCAACCAGGAAATTCATAATCACAACCTTCAGTACCAATCATGAGGAGAAGCTGGGATTGTTTTTATTTTTTTTAAATTGCACGGGGAGACAGTAGAAGGAAGGGCTGACTACTCCACGTGGGTGAAACCAGTGGGATGCATCAGCCCTAACGTGCTTTGTTCTAAACCACCAATACAGAAGGCACAGGTAACGATGAGGTCACATTCAAAACTGCTACATTCTTTATCACCTTTTCATGTCATAGGATTATGGCACTAGAAGAGTAATTTTATGAGCTAGTCTGCAATTTCCTTATCAAGGCATGAAAAATAATCCAGTTATTTCCATGTTTCATATAGATGGCTGCAGCTTTCTCATTAAGATACAATCAACTTGCGTTAATTTAAAAATAAGTTTTAAAGTTAAAGCCGGTTTTATCAAACCCTCCATTTTCACATGTATAGATTCCACTCACCTATTTTACCAGGCTCAGATAATTTAGTTCCATATCCAGTCAAACTTGATTCGTTCTGAGAAGCCTAAGCAACTATATATTTAGCTCTCTGGTTTTAGTTTGTCAGCACCTATGCTACTTACTTTTAATCCTTCTACTGCACTGTCCATTTTCTTAGAGAATTGAAACTCAGTGATTTTACCATTACCTTTAAGCACCAAAGAAGAGATGCTATTAACCCCAACCAAGGATGAAATACAGCCTTAGGGAAATCAGCAGTATCAGATTTTAACTCAGCATGAGAAATTATATGGGTTCTGGTCTTTGCACCTTGAAAAATAAATAGTAGAATTCAAGGATGTAGAGAGCGAGCAGCCAAAGTGATCAATAGTTTGCAGCAGTTGATTTACAAGCAGAGACCAAAAAGTGTAGGATTTATCAATCTGGACAGAAGATCAAGGGGGAATACAATCAAGACTCCCAAAATTATGGAAGAACTGTGAAAAATGAATGTAGGAATTTTATTCACAAAAATCCTTCAATTTTCAGGCCATTAGGAGGCACTAAATGAACATGTAATACAAAACAGATAAAGTACTTAGTGGGCAATACAATCCCTGGCCTTGCCACCACAGGAGATGGTAAAGTCAGAGTGTACCCATAGGTTCAGAAAGGGATTATACAAATTCACGGACAATAGGTGTGTACGTGGATAATATCCAACAATTACTGCACACCAGTAGGCTGCACACCAATACCCAAATATAACAACTGCAGGTGTGGGGAAGCGTAAGGACAACGCACCACAGCAAATGTCTTGGCCCCTGTGCACTCACTATAGGGTGTCTCCTGTGGGAAGGGCTGGAGCCACAGAGCTCCTGTGATCCAGTAAGGCACTTCTCCTCATTTAGATGACCCTAAGAAACAGTCATTTGATTTAACTATTTACTAAGGAAATGTTACATGACCTATAAGCCAAAAACTTCTAGACAGCTGCACACAGGTCAGATTATTTGTGAAACATGCCGTCAGATTAAGATGGTAGAAGAGAGATGTGTGAAAATGTCAGAATGCATTAATCCACATTCCATATAGAGTAGAAGTGCAGAAATCAAAAAGAAAACTTGTGTTTATGCATTTCATTTGGAAGATCTGACCAAGAGTGTCACTCATTTATCTCGACTACAGTGCATTAGTACATATACAGAGAGTTTGTCACAATTCAAGAATTGTCCTAGCTGCAGAAGTCATAGAAAATAAGTGCTTCATGTGGAAAACTGTTCCTGTGTCAAAGCAGGATGCAAACTTTGAGACCGAGGGTTCTATGATTTTTTTTTTGAGACAAACATTGAGAAAACCATCACCATCCTTCCTGTGACTAATGAGGATAGCAAGTTCCCTGTAAAAAAGCCCTTCTTTCAAGAGAGGTTCTCCTAAAACCACAAGGAGCATAGCATCTAAAGTAACGCGTCTCAAACTTTTCAAGATCTATTGCAAACACAGCTGCACAAACGTTAGTGCATGAAAAAGAATTTTACCCAATTAGCACATAAATAATCATTTAAAAGCCTCTTTGGTGTAATTTCTTGTTTCAGTCAGAACTTAAATTTCAGTTGCAACTACTCAGATATCTATTTTATGGGAATCCACTTTCCAAAGTTTGAATCTACTTTACTTTCATTGAAAAAGATGTTTCTAAAACGAAACATCTGGCTAAAAGGAGAGAAGTTTTGGCATTCCTGGGCTTTAAAACCTTACATATACAAAGCTATGGTGACACACACATCAAGAGAAAAAAGAGGTAAGGAGAAAACTGTCACGGGCTTAATCCTGCCAGGGGGACAATTGTTTTTCTTCTGAAATAGAAGTATTACAGCAGCCTTTAGAGGATTTCAAAGGTACCACTTGATCAGAGTACATAAAACACTGATTGACATCTACATGAATTTCCATGCAGCGTATTTATTTTCATATGCTGCTGCATTCTATTGTTATGAATGGGAAATACTTACAAAAGAGTCTTCTTTGAATACTGTGTCATTCTGATTGGACTACGAATAAGTTGACAAGTTTATCAACAAGATTTTGTCTGTGTGTAAGTTAAGAGAGTTTTTTTCATGCACAGAATATTATTCTGGTTTCATGATATCTTCTGTCCTTGGGTACTCAGAGATGGAAGCAGAGAAGGGCCTTTAACAAAGGTATTTTTAAGCAAGTTATAAACACAAGTTAAACTGGGAATGTGAAATATTTTCTTTATTGGAAAGTAAAAACCTCTGATCCATCTAAATGCATTAAGTGGAATAAGTATGCCATTTGTAATATTAATTGGTGGGAAAATGAGTGTTCTAGAAAGATAAATTATAACCATGAAATTTGAAATACATGATGGCACTGTAAAGCAGTTTCTAGCTCTGCACACTGATTTGCTAGTCTTTCAGCAGGGTAATGACAGATGACCTTTAATGCAGCTTTAATGCCTTCACTTCCAAAACTATAAGGATTTGTTAAATTTGGTGGCTTTCCAGAAAGCGTAGTTTTCCCCACGGCACGAAGATTTGACCTACTACAGGGAAAATACTTTAAGGCATTACCAATTCAATCACAATCAAAAATAAAATCTGATGCAATTTCTACACACTCCTTACAACACTGCCATTCAAGCACTAATCAAAGAGGAATAACTTAGGATCAAGCAAAAAATTATGAAGCTTCTCCATAAGACTTTTGGGTCACACCATCAGCTTCAGCCACAGGAAAGTGCACCATTCTTCTAACAGACAGACAGTGCTCCATGCAACACCTGTTAGTTGTTCTTATTCCATGTCACTATGTTTGTTCCAGAATCTGGCTCTTCCGTTAGTTGGAAACCTGAACTGCAACTCGTATTTCCTCAAGACCAGTTTATATCAATTTGTTTGTCTTTAATTGTTGTCTTTTAAATAGCACTGCTTTTCAGATATTTTCTCCCATGGATATAAATCACAGATCAAATTTCATTTTGCTAGGCTAAATAAACCATTGCCAATTTAGTTTCCTCTTACAGATAAGCTTATCATTCCCATGATCCCAGTAACTCTTCCATAGACTTGTTGAATCTTGATTTCCCCTTTTTTCAACAAGGAAAATTTGA
The DNA here is from genome assembly GCA_013397055.1 of Pachycephala philippinensis. Classification (NCBI taxonomy): domain Eukaryota; kingdom Metazoa; phylum Chordata; class Aves; order Passeriformes; genus Pachycephala; species Pachycephala philippinensis. The sequence goes on from VWZT01000195.1 coordinate 294,686, forward strand.
GTCATACATGGTATTCAGATAAAGCTTCATCATGCCTTGTCAGGCAAAAATACTTACTGATTTCAACTGGGAAGATTCAGTCAATCTCAATCTCAAATTCCATTTGCCCTTTGTGCCTGAAGCATACTGCTGGCTACTAGCTATCCAGTGAGCTCCTAATACTTAGATATGTGCCTTCCTCCTTCCGCTGTTTTTAAACAATAAGCTCCAGTTTGCATCACAATCTGTCAGTGATCCCAAAGTGCATGATCTTGCACTCCATTCCATTAACTTTCTGCCTGTTCCTATCAGTCCAAACCTCGAGGTCATCTGTGTCTTCGTGTAAGTAATTTCCGCCCTTTCTGCGGTAGCAATTGGTACCAACTGTATATATCACCAATAAATTTCCTCAACATCGTCTTCTTATGCCAAAGTCACTAATAAAAGTCTAAAATACATCCTGACTGATGACCACAGAACTTTGGAACCTGCCTGCCCAGTAAATCCCCTCTCAACAGCACCCACTCTCCTCCTCAAGGCACTTCCTTACCCACAGCACTTGTACAAATCCCCACCTCCTGCAGCCTAACGCTGGGAGTGCCGTGTTGATCCTGACCCAATATTCTGCTGCAAAATACCTAGAACAGAAATCCTTTTTCTAGATACACTATTGTTTTAAATTTCGCTTTACTAGGCTGTGATTTAACTTTGGCAAGCACATCTCACATGTCACTTTTTTTTAATCTCAATCTATAATTATATTTTGTCTTTAACACTTGGTTCTTAAGCCTTGAAAGCACATTATATCCACTTATTGCTTTTCTGCCAATGGAGTGGAGGACAGAGAGTATTACACAGAGATTGCTTGGTACTTTCTAACTCTAGATAATTTGTTTGAGATCTTTTCTAGAAAGAGAAGACAGATGTGAAAAAGTTTCTATGCAGTGGAAAACAAAATAACATTTCAGCTGAAATGAGGTAACTTAGAAGGAAATATGGTTTAACAGGGAATGACTAGTCATTATCTTTCAGAATAAAAGAATAAAGTAAGAGTACCATGTAAAATGAAACTAAGAAGAATGTGGAAACTAAAAGAATGCGGAACTCAAAAGTGAGAATGTCTTGTGAAAGGGATTTGATCAGTTTGTAAAAGTGATATGCCACAATAACCCAGCACAAGATATTCTTAAGCTGCCAATTTCCAAAATTTGAGAGGGTCTATGCCTGACCTTATAAGAAATGGCCACTGTTGGTACTTCATTAAATGAGTTTCTGTTCTGACACTGGGATTTTCACTTCAAAACATGATTGGGTGGAATACCTAACACAGCTAATTCATTTAATGATCTCCAATTATATCTTCCCTGACACTGAACAGAACTCAGACCCTTCATCAATACATAGTTAATATCCCTCAGAAATTAATGGAACATATTTCGGTGTTCCATTCATCAATGCACACAGAGTTCCAAGGTTGTACAATCCTGTTATCATGCCTCTCAACAATTTACTCAGCTCTCTGCTGAAGTGAACAAGGTCCCATGTTCCCCTTACACAGCTCAGAAAGTATTTCATTCCTCTAACTTTCATATTATTTGAAACTGTATAATAACAAAATGTAACTGACTAGTCATATATGGAAAATCACGAAGGTAATTTTACAGGAGACACTCAAGTGAAGCACCTTGTGTTCAATACAAACTCCATTTGACAGCATACCTGGAAGATCCACACGCTCCAGAGAGTTCAGTCTCAGGCAAAAATATGTTTCCTGCTGAAGCATAAGACAAAGTCACAACCCTCAGAAGGAGCCTGTGGGTGAAAGAGAGATGGGGACTGAATGATTTTTCTCCCAAAATCAACAAATTGTTTTGGCTTCTTCTTTGCTGAGGTCATTTTGTGTCTGCATAGATAATAATAAATAAATACATTGTACTTGCTGTGGATTTATGAGGCAACTAAAGTTATTTGGGCTTTTGCAGAAAGCAAGGTTGGGAAAATAAGCTGGCAATTTTTTGATGTGTCATATTCCAAACTAAAACAAGCTTAAATATAATTTTCCTTATTCAGCTATACTTTGGGGGGGAAAAAAAAGAACCAACCACAGCTGGCATTTAACCCATAGTCTGTGGGCAGCTATATTATGTGCCCACTTTTCAGGCTTCAGACAGAGCATTCACATGCTGGTTACAACACTGGCAAAGCAAATCCTACACCCCTGGCAATCAGCTCTCTTCCTGCTTACTTTTCTGTCTTAAATTAATGTTCCAAATCCTACATCACTAGCAACACTCTGCTGATTTTGTGTCATACTTATGAACACAATACAATCATCAGAGAGTTTTTCCAGATGAGGCACCACAGAAATAAATCTCACATTTTATTTTGTTTGTTTTTCCTGAAGGGAAAGGTTCTTGATGTGGCATCTTAACTTGGATATCTATTGACTGGTGTAGCAAACTGTCCCTACATCCAACATCCCAGCTGCTTCCTCTACAGATGTTAAAACATTTTGGAGTTCCATAGGAAAATCTATGGTTCAAAATATTAGGAAATAATACCATTATATTTCGTTACATGGACCTTACAAGGTCAATTCACCCTGGCACATCACCTTAAGAATACTGTGTTTTGCTGAAGTGATTTTCAAACTCTTGTTAAATTAAGTGTTGTTTTTTTCCTCAGAAAGGCCTTTCCCACCACAAGAACAGATTATTGGAAGGTACTAATGCTGTTAATTTAGTCCTAACTTCTGACTTATCTACAGCTTTGGCCACAAAAGAACACAGGGACCTGTTTTAGGGCCCCTACCAACATGCTATACAAGAAATATGTACCTCAGGCTTCATGCCATTTTACTGCCAACTTTTTGCCATTTCATCTCTACATTTATTTAGGTAGACTTACTTAAATGAAATAGACACAGTATGTTCCTTTTCTATTTTTAAGTCCTCCAAAGGACACTAGAGCTCATCCTTGTACCGAAGCTTTGCAGAGGTAGAGACACAAGGGAAGGAGACACAAGGAACCCCAGCCGTTTCAGTTATGAATGCACAGCTTTTAAGTGGCCAATAAATTAAATTTTACTTTCCCCCAAACAAAATCTACTGAAAACAGCCAGACCTTTCACATACAGTGAAAATAAATTTTTGGCTGACTTAGCAGGAAGAACTCAACAAATGGAGTGAAAAGAATAAAAACTTTTGTAACAATATTGGCAGCCTACACATTCAAAGCTGACAAAAAGATATTCTTAAGAGAGAAAAATTCTTACATCTTCTGTAGGGATGGTGACACACATCTAAAGATATCCAGGAACAGGGCCCAAAAACTAATCCTTATTTGCTTGCTGAACACAGCGTTTCCCTGTTACTAATGATACAATCAGAGATACAAGTTTACTTAACAGACTTTAAATTATTGAGTAATTTAACTGAATATCAATTATCACAACTACCACTTGAGGCCCACATGGGAGCGAGGATGTGGACCGTAACGCCTAAAGACCAAACAAGACAGGAGTCCTTCCTTCATGTACTGCCAAAGCCTGTGTTCCCTGAAGCAGTTAAGGTGACAGCACAGGCAAAGGAAGGTGACAGAACATACAAATAAAAAGAATGAGCAACACGAAACCACTTCCAGTTAGAGCACTTCTACATTCTGTATTTCATTTCCATGGGTAAGATTGCATGTCACTACCAGGAGCCTAGCCAGATTTAGTTAACATGAGTTGCCTTTAATTTCCCATTCTTGCTAGACAGAAGATCCAGAGCACTTAAAAATGCCTATTTGCCCAGCTGTGAGATTTTGCAAGGTTTTAAGAGTCGAGAACAATATATTGCACAACAACGACTACTCTGTGAAGTTCCCTGAAGTCCACAGCAAAATTCCCATTGCCTCAAGCAGAGCCAGGACTTCCTATCAATTCCCCAGAGGTCAGCTGAGTTCTCATTGCTAAGAACTGTTAGCTGTGTGCATTGCAGAGAGCAAGTATCACCAACCTTTCAGATTGCACTCACTCTTCTTGTGATTGTTTTTGCATGTGGTGGTTTCAGCTTTGTATGCTTTACAGATCAAGAAGCCACCACAGCATTCTGGGTTTGTTTCATTTACTTCATGCAATAACAAAGCATGGTTACTTTCTGTTTTCCAACCAAAAGTGCTGCAGGGGTGGAAATTAGATAAAACTTCATAATTAATCTGGTTTTCTACCACCTTGCTCTTTTTAATTATCCATTTATTGCAGATCAGATCACTTCCCTGCTTCAAAACAAGCTTCAAACCTTGTCTCTTTAGCTTCAGTTGCACATTATTCACAGAGCACAGAGCTTAAACTGTTCTTGCCTTTCCAATACAGGTATGAAATCTGAAGACAAACTTGGATTTGGCTGAATTGTTGTCCCCATGAGGCCAGTAGTTGACCATGGAAAGACACTACAGTTCTTTGACAGTGCTGCTCCTAACAGCTTCCACCATCACAACCTCTCCACCTTCAGAGCCTCCACAGCCACATAACAAAGAGGAGACTAAGATAATTTTCATAAACAGACAGAGCCTGAGCTATGGGAAATTTTGCAAGTTTGGTTTCCTCAGGTTCTTGTGAATTTTTCCTGCAATTTGTCTATATTCCATGTGTGCTTTTTCAACTCCTAAATTTCACTTCGAGTTTCAGGTTCAAACAGAAAATGTTAAAAACTCAAATTGAAACTCACTTGAAACCACCAGGTTTCACTTGCAAAACTGTAAGTGGGCTTCAACATTTCAAAGGTGCAAATTAAGGAATTAGTGTGAAAATTGCAACCAACAGTTTTATAGCTGAATGAAAGCAGGCAAGCTTTGCGTGGCTCTGTAAGAAACATTTCACGTAGCAGTTCTTGTGGTTGTACTCTCACTGTATGTGCAGAAATGGGCCCTTTACACTCACTTAAGATGTTGCAATACTCTAATATGCCAGATAACTTTTTCTTTAAACTGCTACTTAAAAATCTCTCCTCCTTACTCTCTCTGGAGCAGAACCAGCCCCAAGACCTTTGGGCAATGAACTTTTATAATAATTCCCCCAAAATCTCTTCCCCTATTTTAGGACCAAGGGGTTCCTTGCTCATGGCTATGCACCAGCTGTCATTATCTACAAAGACTAAAATGCCAAGGATGGCCTTCAGCTGTCAGCTCTGCCCCTCTGAACAGGGTGTTACAGGATGTCTCATTCAGCATCTGCAGTCACAGGAGAGGGGAGATTCTTTCGTTCAGAGCAGGGAATAGTCTCCACAGCTGCAGAGCACAGGAGGCCCAGGGAACTTCCTAAGACCAGCAGCTGTGGAAGCAAATTTTGGCTGGATTGGTCCATTATTTTGATGCACATAAGGCCTCAAAATCAGTGTCAGGAAATTGCGCACATGCAGAAAGCTCTTGTTTTTCATATTAGGTATGCAGCTATATAATAGTCAAACCTTGCTTTGATGTTATGTTCAGCATTGTTAGTATTAATAAAAAAATCATTAAATATTAATTGACTGGCTCTTCCAGTCAATTCATATTTAAATGAAAACTCAGACCTGCCACCACCTCCCTTTTCAACTAAACCAGTCCACCAGTGCAGTAATCATGACTTGAAAAAGTTGTCACAAGAATGATGTTAAACTAAGTCAGCATCTCTTCTTTCATACTGCAGTATGTATGAAGTTACGAACATTCATTTTTTACTCTGTGACTTAAACACCAATTATTTACAATCCCAAAATACTCAGCAGTATCACTGTATGCCCAATCTCTTTGCAAAAGCTCATTTCTTAGAAGTTTCCTAGGAGACCTACATGAAGACAATGAAAACTAACCCAGTGTTTGGCACTACACTTTTTTTAGTACTTCTTGCTCTGTCGTTATGCACAACTCTGAAGATGGGGAGATTTCCTGTCACTCTGCTGCCAAATTGCTTGAGCCTTTGTGTAAACTCTGAGCTAACTCATTATTTTTGCACCTTGATTTCAATCCCTGTAACACAGAGACAACTCTTGCCTAACTTTACACAGGTGTGTGTTTAGCTCATGACCCTCTGATATTCTCGGATGCAAATTCAGAACATAATTAACAACGCAGTAACCCCAGCAAGGGCTAGGAAGACATTTTTTCAAAACATTCACGCAGACACGAGACACGATTTTTCTTTGGAATAGTTTCAGTCTGAGGTGAAGTGGCAAAGACTGACCCTCCAAATCTAATGTTCTGCAAAGCAGCAGCAGCAGATTCAGCATTCCCTACTTCATACCCTGCAGAGCAAGCCAAAACCTAAGAAACAGACTTGCTCAACAGCTGAACAATGAAGGCAGAAACAGATCCATGCAGCAAGGAGAGCCAAAGAGTCAGAGTGAGAGCCAAAGCCACCAGCTTGCTCCTGCTGGCTATGCGAGCAAGAAAGAACCCCAGAACAATGGAGAGAGCCGAACAGCATTACACTGGGGTCATTTGGTTTAGTTCCCAAATTGCTGCTAACAAATGCCTTGAGGGAAAATTTGCTTTGCATTGCTGCAGCCTCATCACCCTGGAGCCATGTACCCCATGCTCAGTTTGGCAAACTGCTTCTCCTTGTCTGCTTCATCTACCCAGGCTGAGATCCAGACATCAATGGGCCCATGTGGGGGGCCCAAACTCCACTGGCTCCCCTGTGTGTTGGATCCATCCCTAGAACTAGTAATTATTCCTTTGGCGGTGCTGGCCTGCTGGAGAGCATCTCCCAGCCCTCTCCAGTGGGGTCATGAAAAAAAGTGCAGCTAAGAAAAGGATTGATACAGAATGGGTCAACTGACAAGCAGAAAATTATCAAAGTCCACTTGATAAGGTCAGGAACGGAGGATTGCGAGGTGGGAGAGGTCATTAAAGGAAAGAATACCAAAAGGAACAGATCATGGGGAAGGACAGAGAAATAGGGAACAAATATAAAAGGAATAGTATGACATAGCGGCCCCCAACCTATAGATTGAAGGCAACACACAGTAAAGTTGCTTGTGACACAGGAAATGAAAATGTTCTGAAGACAGCATGGAAAATAAATTATAATGTTGCCAAGAGTGTGATAATTGCACAGTGTTGTTGACAGTAAGTCAACACAGGTTGGGGAGCACAGCTCTTTATCTCCCTTTACTAAGTCAAAAGCACTCCACCTGACTCCCCTCCAGATTTGGGGAGGGGTGGTGGAAGTGTGGAAATAAGCATTTCTTGTTAGAGAAATTTGGCTCTGGAGTTGGCCCGCTCTAGCTGGCTACAGCATGTGTAGGCACACCCTGCAGTCAAGATAAAACAGTCACAGCCTATTTTCCTGCAGACAAGCAAATGCCACACAAAATGTCCCCAGCACTGCTTGGGGCTGAACTGGTGTCTAATTCTCAGTGCTGCTCATTTTGGTACTCTTGCAAATAAGATGGTGACAGACACATGGAAAAGTGGCCAGTTCTGCTTTCTGGGCTGATCTGTCTCAGAGTACGATCTTAACTTCCGAAAGTACAGCTCTGCCACACTTGACAAGTACCCAGTATACCACAAAACATTTTAAAGATTCCTGCTGGAGATCCGATGAAGGAAAAGACCCCTCCTGTGAGAATCAGAAGATAATGAAGTTTCTTCATTTCTAACCAAATAAACACTGGATTGTTTATCTTCTTGTCCCCGTTTCATGTACATGGCGATTTTGAAATATTTCTGTTTATTTTATAATATGCAGCAAAATGAATTTTCCTTACACACTGAAATAAACAACCCTTTTTCTCCCTGCCATACACACACAAAATTCTACACACAAGAAACTTCCTTCCACATCCTTCCTTTGCGGTTATGAACTCCTCTGGGGCTGACAACTCCCAGCAGATCCAACAGAACACTTGCCATTGCTTTCAGTCAGAATATGATTGCACCCTTTTCTTATAGCAGGCAGAGAGTTAATTGAACAGAGTTGAAGATGTATTGTAGGAGACAGGAGTAAATCAAATTATATGAAAACATTCCCACGGTTTTGATTTACTTCACAGAAAGAAGCAAAATATTAGACATCTTATATTACTTCACATTTGCCTGGAGGGCAAATGTGAGGTAAATGTTCAGAAAATTCTAAAAATGTATCAATAAGCCCCTTCTAAGTTCTCTATGAAAAATGCCTTACTGAGAATACAATATTATTCTAAGATGCTAAACAGAAGTCTCTAAACCCATTTCAGAGGGCAATAGTTTCCACTGGTTTAGATGGGATATTCCTTTGCAAATCTGAAATTGTGAACTAATAAAAACTGTAAACAGAAGGGCTCTCGAAGCGGTGAACTGGGCAAGTTTGTAGTGCTGCTGACATCTACTGAGAGAAAGCCAAATTGCACATCTTTGCAAATGGATGAGCCTCCCTTGGCCCTTATTTGTTGTTTGCTCTTCTACTTTTCAGATGCATTTCATGCCTGCTTGCATGTTTGTTATCTTGTATCAATATTCACTGGCTCCATTTAAGGTCAATGAGTCAACAGATACATCCTAGGAAACGTCAGGGAGGAAATAAAAAGGGCCTTCAGGAGATGGCTGTATCCCTTACATAAATGCTGCAGACTTGTTCTTAGAGCTGCAAATCTGAAAGCTCAGACTGACATACAGCATCAGGTCTATCAGGATGCACTCTTAGTTCATACTGACTGCACATAAACCCCTCAAATTGTGGCAGCTGAAGCCATATAGTACAAAACACTGGATTTAAGAAACCGTGCTCCAAAAGTAATATTGAAAACGTAGTATCATTTGTTTCCTATAGGAAATGAGTCATTTAGCTAAACTAAGGCAGGAATAAAAATACCACCACTATGAGAACTGTACACAAAAAACAAGTCAGAAATACTTTCTGATGTGTGTGTCTGTTGTCACAGTGACATATGGCAGTGACACTATTCAGGCAATTCAAGAAAAACTTCTGCTGGCATGTTGTGCATTATAAAGCGTGTTCTTTCCCCATGCTGAACAAAGAAGAATTCATAGCCATCCACAGAGCCACAGAACAAGAACCATTACTACAGGTCTCATGTCTAGGGATTTCATTCTACAGCAGGAAAGGTGTGTCTATCTCAGTTTGGGTAACAGCAGTTTGGGGGCGTGGGGGAAGAAACAACATAAAATTCTACTAAAGTTGGTCAGGATGATAATGATTGAGTGGGCACGTGTTTCTCCACTTCTGGGGCAATGTTCTCATCACTGATGTTACATTGAATTTACAGGATTATAAATAAAAACTAATTTGGCAAATAAATATTTGTAACATAGGGCAACATGATAAAGCAGCCTAATTAATTTTATTTCTATAATAAGAAAAACCTTCACAGTCAAAATTAAATATCACATTACAAGATTTGATCTAAGTTGTTATGAAATGCCCCGTGACCCTGACAGGGCCAGGATTTCAGTGTCTGCAAGAGCTTTTCACAGTTGTTTTCTGCAGATTCTGAAACAGATATAAACATGAGATCTTCGGCTCATGTATCTGTTGTATAAAATATCACCATCACTAATTTTTGGTCATACAGGACTAAAATCCAACTTTTTTAGGTAAGTCCAATGGATAAAGCTGATACACACTCAGCTCCCACTTAGGTTCTGCTTTGAAAATGACACATAGGTTAAAAACTGCAGGACAGGGTTGGAAACCCTCTCCTGACTATTCTCTAACTCAAGGATCTATGCCTCAGTTATCACCTTGAATTTTTTCTTCATACCTAAAGCTTGGCTTCTACATACATTCTGACATGCCCCATGGGAGGACTATACAATTCAGCACTTACCAGCAGGATTCATGCAGTCATCACATGTGTCTGATCCAGAATACATTCCTACAGCTCACACTGGTCTCCTCAGAAAAAGTAGCTGCAGCCTTGTCTGTCTTCCTAGAGTAGGCAAGGGTGGGTTACACTGCTTCTTCACCAAAATAATGCTTTGAAGAGCAACAGGAAACTAATCTTTCTCTTCAACACGTCAGATAGGTTTGAACCCATGTTCTCCCTCTCCCTGAGGTTTGCTAAACTGGGTAACAGCTTTCCCTGAGGACATAAGCCTACACCAGTACAGAACAGTTTGCAGGCCCCTGGCTAACGAATTTTTCAGAGACATTCAACAAACAGACTTGAAGGGAACAGGCTCTGCAATAAAAGGATTTAATCCCAGCTGAATTCTACAGACACCTAATCATTTGATGGTGTGATTTCAGAGAAATGACAGTCACTTAGCTTCTGAAAAGAAATACCCAGGAACCTGATTTCCTGTCAGATTGCTAATCCAGAGTACCCAGAGGTTCTTCCTTACTGTTTCTCTTTCTGCTTTCTGGTGTGACCTGGACTTTATATGGATCTTTCAGAGGGAGCTTCTCACATATTTTATAAGAAGCCCCAGCACTTAACTCGTGGCTGTGCCTTTCACTCTGTACTCAGAGCCCTAAAAACTGCACAGCACAGTGCTCAACACTCTTACATCTAAGTCTCAGAAAATCCCTCAATGAAATGCCCTTTATATACTCATATCAATGCACTTACAATGGGCATTTAGGAGGGTTAAGGATCTAGTGAAGCAAAATCCCACGGCCTGGTACTTGGATGGAGTTCTAACACACTGTTATGTTTAAAAATACACAGATCAGAAATAAAGATGAGGGAGCAAACATATTTGAACAACTGTTCCTGAACAGAAATCATTTCCTTATTCTATTATAAATTTCTGATTACCTAAAAAGAATGTTGAAACACATGACTTTCTAGAAAAAACTTGGTTCCAAAGATGAGTCTCTGAAAAGGCTCATTCTGGCTTGCACTCATTGAAAACCAAGGCACTCAATATCAACATTTTGGCAATTCTAATAACAAAGACTGCCAAAAATATGTTGTCTATCAAACATACACGGAAGAAAGATGTTAGAATATTAAGAACAGATGTCACAGATATCTTCGAAAATACTCATGCTCCCCAAGCACTCTGCAAGGCAATATGCACAAAACCTCATTGAAAGATTACATGAATGCATCTTGTTCAAATGCTTCCAAGTGTCATATATGTATGTAAACTTACTTATAAAATATGTACCTTTAAAGATGTTAGAAAGGAGGATTGTGTCATAATTTGATAATGGCTTTGTATCTTAAAACTTGAGCTTTAACAGTTCAATGACACAGTAAAGACTACTTTTTATAGGATGTTATTTAAACCATTTTGTTGTGTGTCTGCAAGGTTTTCCAGTTATTGAGTATTCATTTATTTACATTTTAATTACTATCCTACTGACAAATAAAGTTTAGCAAAAAAATCCTTTTAGAAAAACATCTAAACAACTTAATGAAAGGCATCTTTATATAAGAATAGGATGTTGTTTAAAATTAAAAGACCACTGAGAAAACTAAAATATCTTAAGAGTTCATTTGAGCAGGCACAGAATATCCTTTCTTCCTCTGCTCTATTTATTTTCAGTATTAACAATTCTAAACAGTAAAAATTAAGCCAATTTCCAAACAGAAAATCATGGGAATTGGCTGATTGATTTATTTATTTATTTGTATTCATTGGATTCTTTATAACTGACAGAATTAAGAAACTATATTACCTTTAGGGCTGATGTTCCAGATTTCAGGCACAGAAACTCACCTTACACAACTGAAGCCAAGATTTTCTCGTATGATTGATTCAGGTGATAGAATGTTAAAGAAAAAAAAATCAACAACAAAACAAAACGAACAAAACTTCCTCCAAACCCTACAGAATATTTTAAAGTTCCCAGTAAAATAATGGGCAGTGACACCATTGTGTTTCTAATTGGATGACATTTTCAAGTAACAGCCAAGAAACCAGAACACTGCAGCTTGAACTAATGATTCTGAATTTTTTAATTTTCCTACTGAAATCAGAATTTCAGTAAGAAGTGGATCGTGGCTCTCTAATATAGGCCACCAAAGATAGGCACTCATGTGAGCACGCAGAGCCTAAACCAGATTTGTCTAAGTTTAAACCTGTCTCCATGCTAAACTCAACTAAAGATTTTCTGAGGTAAAAGATTTACTATTTGATGTTAAAATTACTGTGCTGAACTCAGAAATGTCATGTTGTGGATGATATAACAGTAATGTAATAATGTTACAGTAAGACAATACACTCCTAAAATGTAATAGTAGCAACAACACTGGCATTTTCTGTCCTTTAAATTTTTCAAAACAGGGCTCATTTCTTCTTACCGTCCATTGCTGACAGGATAATACAACACAGTGCTGACAGAACAACAATAACGCTGTCGCGGCCAAGGGCGGGCCGGGCGCCCTCAGCGCTCGCAGGGCCCGGCTCTGGAGCCCCGGGCCATGGAGGCCAGGCCCGCGCTGCTCCCGCGGCACAGCCCAGCAACACACGGTGTATTTCCATGGCCACCGGCATGTGTGAGGGCTTCATGCTACACGAGCAGATTTAACCCTCTTTTCGAGAGCACACATTCACAGCCTTTGCCGAACCAGGCTCTAAAACACGATTTTTTTTATTTTTTTTTTTCAAATCGCCCCCTTACAATTAACAGATGTGAAGGCAAACTTGGCATGTACAGATGGCTTAATTTTTTTTCCCCTTTGAATAACCTGGTTATATCCAGTTTCCGCAGCAATTGTAAGAGTGTTTACATTGCGGGTTTTTTTTTTCATTTCCCTCTTTTAATAATAGAAAGCAGACGCGGCTGCCCGGTGCCCTCGGGAGGCCGCGCAGAGGAGGGCGCTGCCGGCTCCGCGCGCAAGGGGCGCTGCGCGGGGTTATTTATTTTGTTCATATCTGCAGACCCCCAGGGCCCCATTCCGCCCTCCCTGGCTGCGCTCCAGGCCCAGGCTGTCAGCCAGGGAGAGTACAATATCTCCAGGCTATGGCCCATTTAAAGTTTTTCCTCAGCTCTCACCGAGCTTCTCCTCGCAGCTCAGGGGAGGCCAGGCCATCTCCTCCCCGCCTGGAGCAGCCCCGGGCCCGCCGCCGGCCCGGTTCCGTCACCCCGGGCTGTGCCGCCCCTCACGAACAATCCCCGGGCTGCGGTGCTCTCCACAGCCCCACTCCGGGCTGGGGGGTGACTTGCAGGGCGCAATTCCCGCTTTGTGTGCTTCCCCTCTTCTGGAGCTCCATAAGGAGGTCTGATATTTAATTAAAGTATCATGACAGAACTAGATATTTAATTACATTATTATATCAGCTTGATAGAACATCATAAATCCACAGAAAATTGTGTTAGAGTTAAGCTGTTAATCAGAAGCTACAAACAGGCCAGCTGTATTCCTCAAGCAACGTGCACAGAAATAGGATCAGGCAAGGTTGCGTATACCTGTATTGTCAATAAAAATATCAAAAGATGTTTTCAAACCATCTTAATTTTCTAACGTTATCATGGTTGGTTACTCTACTGACATGAGGTTACACTAGCTAGCACAACACTGTTCATTTACAGGGCTTCATTAACCCAGGCAGAGCTTGGCACTAATGAGATTCCATTGCTTCCACTGCCCTCAAGCCAGGCAGGGTTCTAGGGGTGCTGCCTGGTGCCACACTGGTGTCTCATGGCATTACAGCAGGAGTGCACTAATTATACAAAACACTACTTAAAATTTTCAAACCCTAAAACAAGTCCCAAATAAGGCCATTTTTATGGGTGGAAAAAAAAATTGGTTTCTCTCTACCTTAGGGTGTAAAATTACTACGGCAGCCTTGAAACATTGGCACAACGACAAAAGCCACGAAATGCCTTGTGTGGCACAGCTCTGCAGTGGGGAACAGGGTGGTGACAGAGGGGACATCAGCTCTTCAGACAGAAGCACAGATTGGGACTTTACTGAGGACATGGCTCAATCAGACATCACCTGGGTTTAAGCACCTAGTCCAAACACAAACAAAGCACTACTGGGTACGTGAAACAAATGGCAGCACTGATTCAGACTGATCACATGAGTCTCAGTTGTTCCAGCTGGTTTGAAAAACACTCTTCTCCTGGCAGGCTGTGTGCCAGATTGAGTATTGTCCTTACACAGGTGGCAAAGAATCATAAAGGCAGCATAACCATCATTCTGGGGCTGCTCCAGCTAAATAGAAAATAGGAGAAAGTTGTGTATCCACACAGCATCCTGGTTTAACTAGTACTGTTGGGTGATCCTGTATTATACAGCACCAGTATTAATAACAATAAAACCATAACCTGGCAAAACATTTCCTGCTGCAGTGACAGGCTGTTAAGTAGGTCTCCTGGTTCTCCATGGGCTAGACATGGCCCCGTGGTCCTTGATCAAAGCCCGTGTACAATGTATTTAAATGCTATTTGATCCAGGGCAGCCCTGTGACATATAGCACTCCTACAAACATCCTCTTATATTACTACCACAGATATCCATCTCACTGCACTGTCCAGGCAACAAAGTATGGATTTCATATCAAGTTCTGTGATAAAGTGTAATCTGACTCTCATGTCTCCTCTACTCCACCAGTAAAGGTATTTACTTAGACATCAGTTTAGCAGGGAACGTAAGTATAGGCTAGGTTTAAGAATGAGTGTCATGCTGTCCTTCCTTACACATCTGGAAAAGGTGTACTGGGTTTTCATCCTAATCTCTACATTACTGATTCTTAGAGCCTCCAAGTATTTTGAAGGTATCCTTTCTTACACACTAACGCACAAAAAAGGGCACACCAAGTCCTCTGGAGCACTTCCCTGCAAAGCTGTGGCAGAGAGTTATGGACCACATACACAAGTTAGACAGATGTGACACAGTCTGAAATACAAACTGCTGCTCTCTCCAGACCTATGAAACTTTATCTCTCATCTCCCTGTTTTTAAAGATAGGAAAAGTGCAGTTCGGGTGACAGTCTCCCACAGACCCATTCCACTAGTAAAAGCACAGGCTGATCTCTGTGGAGAGGAAAGGGAGCCCCTATTCTAGGAAGAAGTGTGTGATACCTCATAAGACAGGCATAATGGATGAAATATGACATGGTACTTTGTCAATTACCTTTATGCTAAAAGCCAAACACGATTGATAACCCTGAGAACTGCTTGCAAGATAGAGAACAGAGCTCTTCTCAACATCTGGCTAATATACCTGACCTGTACTCTTTTTTGCAGGAAGATTCTGATAACCTAAGAACAACATATGCGCTTTGCTGGGTTGGTTTTGGTTTCAGTTGTGGGCTTTAGTTGGGTTTGATTATTTGTTTTAAACAAAGTGCTATTTATAAAGTAGTGATATCTTTACCATCTAATGAAATACTTACTTGATTAACACTTTTTCTTCATCTTGCTTTCTTTTCATTTTTAAAATTTCTCTGCATATAAGCATGTGGCACATGAGCACAAAAGTCAGCTTGTAATGTATGTACTACCTAGAAGTTGGTTATCTTTGGATCTCTACAAAACTTAATAATCATTTAGGAAATAAAAATACCCAAATAGAGAAATGAGCTAACATTTTAAATGTACATATGTCAAGTGTCGCAACAGCCATTAAATGCAAACTTATAAACTTCATTTCCTCTCTACCATGTGGTAGTTTGAGTCAAACGAAGGGTCAAGACAAAGCTTGAGCTCTTTTGCCTTTAGACAAAGCACAAAAAGAATGTATAAAGAGAATTTTCATCTGCTACAGATGATTTGAAGCTAATTTTATTACTGTCTTTTATCAGCATTTTTCATTCTTGGGAAAAAGTAATCAGTGTTGGAACAGGGCAGAGCTGATAAGCAAAGCATTTACCCATACTGCCCCATCCTTTCAGCAAGATCAGAAAACAAAACTGGAGGAGGAATTCAGAACTGTCATAGTATTTCAGATTCAAGATCTGATGAGCAATTTCCCTTAAATTCCATGAGAGTTAAGGTATCCAAACCACACCGTGAGGTTTTAAGCACGAATACAAGTGGAAAGAGTGGCTGCCCTTTAACAGAGGGGAATGCTGCAGTCATGGCATGGGCAGCACACACACAGCAGCAGCACATCCCCACATCACAATTATCCATTTACCCCTTCAGTGCAGAGCTGTTCTCTGCAGTCAGTGCTCTGTGAGCACCTGCAGATGAGAACCGAACACTTCCCACGGGGGATCATTCAACAGATAATTCCTCTGTTACAAGAGCTGCTTAATATTCACAAACTACATTTTGCCCTTAGATTTATCCATGCTGCTTTATTCCCTGTCTTTCCTCAAGTGCACCTCTCTGAGTAATAAACCTCTAAATAATTTGTCTTCCTCCTCTGTGTTCCCGTAACAATGAATAGATTGCACTGTCTGAACTATAACACTACAAATTTCCGGTGTATAGTTTTAGCAATAAAGAATTAGGTATTCTAATAAATACAAGGATAAAATTAAGGAAAATTAATTACTAAGCTATAGATCAATGAGCAAGAGGTGAAACCGCCAAAGAGATGCTCTTATTAGATTATCAAACTCAAGGCTGATTTATAACTTTCACTGTGCTTCCTTATCCATCACTTTTATAGTATGTAGAAAGGGTTACACAGCACAAATTGCCTTGTTTTAATTAACAGTGAAGTTTCGGCTAGCATGGCTATCCTGATCTGAGTCTAGGTTACTTTTTTTGTTTTCAAAATATGAAAGCAGAAAACATATTTTATTAATCTGGGAGAGCTGTGACAGGACCAAATACAATACACTTTGTCAGCCTACAACTTCCTAACATGCCTGTGATTTGCCCAGAAATGACAAGCTGTGGAGCAGCCCTGCTGAAAGGGCTCTTAGGGTCTTGGTAAAGAGCAAGCTGCTTGAGCCAGCAGTGTACCTGTTCAACTTGGAGAAGGGGAGACCTCAAGGGGATTGAACAGCATCCTCCAGTACCTGTATGGTCATCATCAAAAGACAGAGCCAGGCATAAGCTGAAACAAGAGAGGCTTCGTCCCTGGCCTCACAGGAGGACAGTCATACTTGGGAACAGATTATCCTGAGAGGTTGTATGGTCTCCATCCTTGGAGGTTTCCAAGACCGGTCTGGATTAAGGCCCTGAGCAATGTCATCTGCCTCAGAACTGACTGATTTATGCAGGAGCCTGGCCAGGAGCTCTCCTGAGGTCCCTTCTAACCTGAAGTGCCACAGGAGCCCGGTCTGATGCAGGAACAACTTTGTCAGCTAGCACAAGAGAGACTTTCTGAATTGTACTCAACACATCTGCCTGTCCCGCCTCTGAAAGGGGCGATGACCTGCAGGTCAGACTAACACAGTAGCCCCCGAAAACTTTCTTAATCCAGTGGTATAGCACAACTCAGCCAGTGACTCTATAATGTTGGCAGCCAGCTTACACTTGTGCTCCTGATAGTGACAGTCAGGGTAGGGAACTGCAGAAACGTGCTGATGTTGACAGGCTGGGCTGTGGGGAAGCATAAATTAAACTGAAAGTGGAAATTGAAGATTACTAAATCCTGAATACACTTCAGAAGAATTCTGCATTTTGTCCAGAGCCCCCAGCAACAAAGGTACAGATCATCTCAAAATTGTAATTTTTTTTTAAAGTGCATGAATGGAGTCATTTCAATATACCATGGAAATAACTCTTCAACCTCAGACATGATTCACTCCTCCTGAAGTAAGTGGTTTTGCAATTATAGCCCACAGTAGAGGCTTCTCTAAAGAATATAGAGAAAAACCAAAAACCGAGCATGCTTTTGCTAGCCATTGACTCATCACAGTTGTAATACCAGGATCAGATCTGGACTAGAAACAGTATTTCATTCAGTCTTGTAGTTTCATTGCTACCGTTTTAAAATACTTTGGTAGATATAAACATCTCTTCACTGTTTGTAAGGGATACCACATTCTTAGCACTATCACATTACCAAAAGTAAAAAAGATAAAGAAAGTATCTTTTAAATACTGAGAATAACTTCTAAAAATGATTATTTATAATTTTCTTTTCAGCACAGTTTAAGTGGTTGCTATAGCTGGAATGAAGTACAGTGCACTGCCAGGAATTTCAGAAAAGGCCCTTCCACCCCAGGAAAAGTTCAGTTGCATTCTACTTTAATGGCTTCTGGCAAGCTTGCACTATTGTTTTTGTACAAACAGAAGTAAGTTTGATACAAATAAAAAATGGAACTTTATGTGAATGAAGCAAACATCAAATTCCTTAATCTTCAAAAGAAACTGTATCCCTGAATAATTAACTATGATATATTTATAAAACTAGAATAATTGAAAACAGAATTCTAAGTTGATTCATGTGGACTGCGCTGAAATATTTATTATTGCAAGTCCAGAAGATCTGTCTGGGTTTTGTCACTGGAAATGTCTAAACTCAGTGTCCAGATGTTTATTTAAGTTGCTCCCACATAGTTCTAATGTCAATTACCAGGGGTTATCAGAGAGCATCACTGTGTATCTTCCTTGACTAATATTCTCATTTCTTCTGCATCTTTGATGTTTTCTTTCATTAAAATTCCTGGCTCACAGCCACAAAAATCTGCCGTGCAGGCAAAAAAACTGGTCTGCAGACATGACACATGATGATGCCCAATGTCTGTGCAAGGATAATATTTATCATCAGCTATCATTTAAGCAGTACTATAATCAGTACAATGCCAACTTAAAGCAGTTTTGAGAAAGACATGTGAAACCAAGGAATAGGAACTCCTAATCAATACAAAAGAACCTGGGTCAGTAAAGAAAATATTATTACATATAGGAAAGATTTTGTGAATCTGTGTGGCTTGGGTTGGGTTGTTTGGTTTTTTTTTCCCCCATAAGGAAAAAGCAGGGGGAAAGTCAATGACAAAGTAATTTCACACATAATTACAAATGGAATTGATGGATCTGTAACTCTGGAAACCAGAATTACATCAAGACTTTTATAGTAACCAGGAGACAACACAGACCACTTGTAACAGTGACTTAAACAGAAGGAGCTTATCACACAGTCTCTGAAGGTTTCATACATTCAAATACAAATAATAGCCAGATAACCCAGCTCATGTTTGTATATACATATCTATATCTCTAGATATAATCTGTTACCCAAAATCAGGGGTTCATTTTTTTGCAGGCAATTCTGGAAGATTCATTTTTAAAGATTTGTAAGAAAACAGAAGAAAATAACGGTTAATTCAATATAAGTGAAAGTAGAGCTATAAGATGGCTGAAGAAAAGAGTGCCAATGCCATTTCATGTTTTCAAGTTAGCACCCAGGTACTAATACCAGGTTCCTCTCTTGGTGAGGAATTCTAGTTCTCATTGATCTGTAAGAGACAGGTACCTTGCAACTTCAATGGAAAACTGCCTAAATGACTTGGAAATGTAAGTCTCATTGACTGTGTAATTTACTCTCCCTACACTGTCAGTTTGGGAAGGAGTATCCACCTCCCAGGCAAAGCCCTAACAGCTGAGCATTCAGCCTTGCAGAGAGTCATTCTCCCTCGCCAAGATCTCCTACAAATGGTGTCACTGCACCTCCAGATTCAGCTGGGATTCTGCAGTACAAGGTTTGTCACAGTATTTGTGCCCAAAGCAGCACAGATTGGGCAGTGCAGATGACAGCTTCAATTCAGAGATGGGTGCAGGAGATCTTGTGCTGTTACAGCCAGAGCTGCAGTACTCCCACCACTGTCTGACTACTCGCTGAGTAAATTTAATGTATATATTACTGCCATCAAGTAACAATTGAGAAAATATTTTTCAGGGAAAAAAAAAAGGAAAGAAAAAAATACAGAAATTTTACAACTGAAATTTCTGTTCACAAGTGTACAAAGAGTATCTCCTATCAAGTGTTCAGCTTCAGACTCAGCAAACCTTGGACTGCAACCACTTGCCACATTATATCACTGTCTTGATCTAATAAGCAAGTACATTAATACCAGCTGTGTGAAGAGAGGGAGGAAATAGGAATATGTTCATTAAGCATTATGGCTCCACTTATATCCCTCATGATTTCTGTGGAGATCTGCCAATTCATGCATGACACAATTATGGTCCCCAATATCAAACGTGAAAGAAAAGGGTGTCAATACAAATTCTTACAAATTTTCCTGTCAAGAAATGTCTCTTAAACTTACTGCTGGAGGACACATACACTCATGTTTAGGTGATTAGAAGTGAAATGCTTAGTTCAACAATTCTAGCAAGTTGAAAATCAATTTGCTTCCCACACACATTTCACTGTGCTCATTTGTGTCTCCTCACATCCAGTAACTGGTTCACAACTGTTATTCACAAATTCCCTTGCACACAGAGATTAAACAAAACACAGAGCCAACATCCCACTTCAACAACACTTGCAAATAAATGTTCCTAGAGGAATCAAGCTTTGACTTCAATTCAGCATAACAGTGAAGCTTTCATGCTTCACCAAATCAGGGGGCAATTTAGTAAAAGCTTAATAACCAAATGATCAGAACAGTTGCTTTAAACAAGAGATGACTAAATGCTTCTAAAGCTTTGCATATATAATAATAATTACTGTATGGATTTACAAAGGAGTCAAATGCAGTTGCGCATTCATATCCCATGAAAAGCCAGTGTGACTGGAAAATGTTTGGGCTGCAGTTAGCTAACATTTGCCCACCACAGCAGCAGCGACATAGCACTGCAGAGAATGAGAATAAAACACAACCATTAGCTGACTGAAAAAGAAAAAAATACCACAACAAAATAAATGTTTTCACACAGCTGTGTTTTCTACTTCCCTATCCCTCCCAGAACGTGGGAGTTCACAACAACCTAAACCCAAACATTAGCAGACCAGGAAATCTCAACAGTGATCTCCACACATACCACCCTAAAAGCAGTGAATTTGCAAAAAAAACCTGTAAACCACAAACTAAGGGAAAATACAGGTCAGTTAGCACCTCCCTGGAACAAGGCCACAACATGCAACACCTGTACCCTGAAAAATTTGCGCTTACAAATAGTTTGGAGAAATTATGCTTCTTTCTTATACTGCTCTGAAAAAGAAGCAGGGCTGGGAAAGCTGAGAAAAGCTTGTCCTACAGTAGAGTCCACAGGGGAGGGCACAGCTTCTTCCAACACAGGACTCCCTCAGCTTGTCCTCTTTATGCCATTCATTTTCATTTGTGATAAAAGGCCAGTTGCAAATCCCCTGGCCTAAGGACATTCCTTGCAGGCACTAATTTGCTACAGGCAGAGGATGAGCCAGACACCACGCAAACCGTGCCAGAAATGTTCCAGACTGGGTCCTACTACAGATAATTTTCACTGGCAAAACCCAGCACGGCACATGACTGAGGTTCCAGGCCCCTGGGTCCAGGGAGCTGGCTCTGCAATGGAGCTGCACAAAGAAACAAACCAGCAGCCACATCCACACCTCCAATTCGGGCTGCTCAGGTCCGACCTCCGGGAGGCTGCTAAAGGCTGCCAGCTTGTGGTGTGTCTGCGAGTTCCACACAGAAACCCCGAAACTACTGCCTGGGGCTGCTCGTGGACCCGCGACCAGCTTTTGCCGTGGCTTCCCACTCAGCTTTTGATTCATCAAGCAGTAGCACCTGGGTATTGTTCTCCCTGATACTGTGTCCCTGTGGCAGATTCAGAAATTCCACAGCACAGAGCCGCAGTTTACATGTTCTCTCAATTTGCCAGAACCATTTCCTCCACACAGGAGCTCACACCTTACTGTTGCTTTTTTCTGATCACGGGGCCCTTAGTAGTAGTCCACAAGCCATCAGACAGAAAACTACTAACAGAACTCTAAAATACAGGAAAGGCTTCTATGTCTTTTCTACACTTTTAGTTATTCCTAAAGTCTGCCAAAAATAATTGAAGTACAGCAGCATTTAGGTTTTTCTTCTTTCAAGTATTTCCTAAATACTTAGCATAAATTTTTAGGTGGCTAAATCCCCTAGATGATGTTATCACCATAGCTGGCAAACCAGATTGCATGTTCTCTCCCTCAGGAAAGGTTAAAGCTGCTGCACAGAAAATCTGTTACAGGGCTTTTCTTCTGTGCAGTTTGGGAATCAGGTACTCCCAGCAACACAGAAATCAAGGGACTACAGCTGGTGCTGCACAGATCCCTGCCTCACATGCTGTAGCTCTCTGACTCACAGGACACATTTAAGTTTTGCCTCTGTGCCATTTCTATGACCTGCAAGATTGGCCAGCTTTAGGTGTCACAGGTCTTTTCCCACTATTTGCATTCCTAGTTTTCTTACCCTATATAGCCATTGTTTCCTAGTTCCATCTCCATGTTTTCCTTGTGAAGCACTAAAGCAAAAGAGTTCCAATTTTCCTCTAAATTTTACATGGTCAAAACAACACATTATTCACACAAACAACTTCAAAAATATATTATCCATTCTTTATTTTTACTGTGCTAATAGCCAATTCCAATATAACACTCCATTCTCAAAACAGAGAACAAGCTCAACTCTCAATATACATTTTGAAATGATCTGGAACTGGGGAACAGTGAAATACACAGCAGCAATACCATACTCAGCCAGAAAACTTTTTCAGTATGACTATACCATTTAACAAGTCATCCTTTTATTATCTAACAAATCCTTTCATGATCCTCTTGTACTCTAACCTTTCACAAACTTCTGGACTGAACATCCACCTTAACATGGGACTCTTTTTAAATCTGACTTTGCTTTCTTATCATCCACAAAATCCTAATTCAAAGTGCATACCTGTGCTCAGAAGCAACAGCCCCCAGGAAAGCTTCTAGATTTTGCAAACTTTTAAATAAAAACTCAAAATTCATACCTTTAGCTTGGTTTTGTATTCACATAGGACTTTCCTCCATGAGAACCCCAAAACTGCACTGAACAGCTGCTAATTGTTTAACAAACACATAATGCACTTCACCTGTTACCACAGTGACTTCCACCCCACCCTATCTCCCCTTAAAGGTGAAGTTTCCCATTAAGGGATGATTTTGGCAAAGGCCCAACGTGTTGAATGCTATCAAAATAAAGATCAAGAAAACTGCCTCTGCTTTACAAAGTTTAGAGAGCAAAAGTGTGTGTTAATGGCACAAGGAAAGAGTTGGTTTAGTTAGCAAAGTGTGTGGTCAGCAGAAGCCTAGGTAGAGGTAAATTTCAGTACTCTAGAAAACAAGTCCCTAACTGTGAAGCTTTGTGTGAATGCCTTTAGCACAGAAAAGCCAGCACGGAGTAAACACACACAGCATCTTCCACAGGGGTGACAGCACAGTCAGTACGGGTAAGGGCGATGATCCAAACCAGGGGAAGAGATGCAAACAGCCTGGAAGTGGTAATTTATGTTTCATGAAACAGCAAAGGGGAAGCCAATACAATTCTGAGGCTTTGTCCTTGAGCAGTACAGACTGCAATAATGGGAGGGCTGGTGACGAGATGCAGCTGGACAAGCAGGTGGTGGCATGGAAAGCATTGATCTGAGAGATGAGCTGCATCCACAAGAGGAGATCACTCCCCTGGCCTGTGAGTCAGAGCCACGCGCTGAACAGAAATAGATCCAACTGAGATCAACTGGGTTGTCAACATGGATGCTGGGGGATGAATGTGAATGACTGAAAACAAGCCAAAGAATTGTGCTGACAAAGGCAAGTGATGGTGAGAAGCTGGGAGGATGAAGAAGGAGCACAGACAAGAGAGGAGGGATAAAATCCCCAAGTATGAAAAGAAGGTAGAAAGATGAGAAGGCCTGGAAATGACAAACACCTGCAGAGTCTGAAACCAAAACAGGAAATAAGGAAAGCCTCAGGAGAGCAGTCATGGCAAAGACACAAAGATATCAAGGTCTCTGTGAGATATTCAAGGGACTGAGGCACGTAGGAGGTGCCAGGTGTACAGCTGGTATTCAGATGGAGTTCTGGTAAGATAAGATGGCAGTGGCAGGAGGATGTGTGACACAGGGCAGGAGTTACAGACACACACAGAGCAATATGTCATATGAAAGGGAATGGCGGTGCAGGGATGCAGAATATGGATCTGGTTTAGTGACAGCAGGTAAGCCTCAAAGGAAAAGGGAAGAGTTGATGAGAAGCCAATGAACAATGAGAACAAGAAGGCTGCAAGAGTAAAGGGTACAGGAAAGAGCAAGGGATGGCCTACTCAAAAAATATCCCAATTAGCTTAGCAGCAGTTCCACCTGTCCAACTGCAGTGCCAGGCTATGGACTGTGCCACATGGACTGCCCAGGAGAGCTTGTGGAGCATTTGGGAGAGAGTTACTGCCTGCTAGGAAAGTGCTGTAAGCACTCAAGCAGTGGCAGAGACCTTCCTCCCCCATTTCCATCCCATGCAGCTTTTTAAATGCCTTGCAGCTGGAGCAGCCTTCGTTTCCAAAGACATCATTCCTGCAGGAACATGGACACAGCCAGGGACAGCCCTGCACACACATCTGGGAAAACAGGTGTTGCCAGGCTATACAAGGAATCTCTGAGGTTTATTTTTAAGAACTGAACTCAAACTAGGCTTGGAAAATCCTAGTCCACAGTGAAATATCATTGTGAGATACCTGTCAGGTGTGTTCCTTATCTTTCAAAATTCATATTATTATTCATGGTCTTGTAAGGAAGGTTAGGAAGGTTATTTTTTGTCTTCAAATAACAGCCAAAACCTAAAAATACACAGAACACTTCCTCCAAGAAAACCAGAGGGTGGATCTCTTAATTTACAATATGAAAAAATAGTTCTCTAAAGTATGAAAGCAGTGTACAAAAATAAGGAAAAAATTGAAAATCTTTAATAAAAATAGTAAAGTCTTCAGATTAACTTGATCTCTTGATGTGCTTTGCCATAATATCCAAAAATCAAACAGCAGTCCCTTAAAGCCCAAATGGAATTTGAGTTACAAAATAACTTTAAATTCTTACCTATTTACAACATAAGGGCAGCAAGTGTTATTTTAAGGTGCAGGCTCAGAAGCAAGTTCTCATGTGATAAGAAGCTACTTCACAGCCTGAAGATCAGGTATTTATTGTAGATTTCCGGGCAGGTATTTTCATCACATGGTAAAAGCAAGGTAATATTAAATAGGTAAAAGAAGTATCTCACATTTATACAAGACAAGAGCTTTCATACATGTGAACAGTTCACAGGCACCTCAGCTTACTTTATGGACATGTTTTGTGCCAAAGCCCTTTGCAATCCCATTTTTGCACAGGAGAAACCTTCTCTTGTAGCTGACCCATCATAGCCTGCAAAAGTGTATTAGAGAGCTCGCTTTATTAAAGCTGAGAACTGTGGGCATTCCACAAGGACTGACTGCCCCAAGTGCTCAGAAAACAGTCCCCAAATAAGACTGATAAATATATGTCACATGTATATTTATGATGTCTACAATGAACCCTTCCTGGAGCTGTCATGTGAAAATTCTAAGAAAAAAGTGACTAAATCAAGCATTCTCAATATTCAGATTTGGGGGTTAAGAAGTACTGCATAAAGATCAGTTACATGGCTCATCCTCAGATACCCTTTCATGTATTCAGTCTTCTGCTGAAAAATAATCTTCATCTCTCACTTCTCTGTACTGCATTGAGGCCTGCCCCTCTGGTTCAAACCTGAGCATTTTTATATTCAGTCTCTCTGCAAGCTTCTGTGCTGCAAGCTTGGCTTGCATTTCCTACGTAAGAAAAAAAAGGACACAGGTTAGAAAAAGTGTTCATCTGTCATTTTCATGAATAAACTAATATACTCAAGTATAAACTGGACATCATACTACCAATAATGCCAAAGCAGGCTTAATTTAAAGTTTTAGTAAATAGCAAAGAAATTTCAGGTTTCTTTTCGCATTTATACATAACTATACTATTAATATTTGGTTCTTTTTAATAAGAGTTGAAATTCCCCATGTGGCAGCCCCCACCCGTGACACACTAATGTCAGTTTTAACTGAACACTTCTACAATAGTGTCTAATTTAAACATCAGCCTGACGCTACCTGGAAAGTCAAAATCCATTACAAGAGATTTTGAAGAACCCCAGAACTCGGATTCTTCAGACACAGCATAAATAAAGGCAAATGTAGATACTTGCATATTTCAACAATAACAAATACTGCTAGGCCTTCATTTATGCAAGGGACAAAAGCTCTTTAATGAAGAGTGAAGTGAGTGAAGAAAGTGCAATAAGGTCAGCATATCAACGCACACAGATTTTGTTTAATGTAGGACTAATACTTTCAGAGGCTGATAATACATTCTTTAATTATATCATTAAAAGAATCAAATACAAGACAAAGTGCCTTTCCTCAAAGTCTGCCCATCTCAATTCACCATCATGAAACCATCCCTTTATGTTTTCTTTTTTAGGAGTGATCCTGATTATATGATTTTCAGACCAAACTGTAAATTCATACCTCATAAGCTTCTTTTTGCTGTATCTGAATTGCTATGGACTCCTCTATGGATAACAGCTTAGCAGGGGAGTGGTGAAGTGGTGGCAGTCGAGCTGCTGTGATGTCATCCAAATGTTTCTTATCTCTGAGTCGTCTTTCTTCTGGAGGAACTGGAGAGCCAAATCCCCCAGGGGATCGACTGGATGAGGAACCATGAGGTGATCCACTCTGCTCTCCTGATAGTCTGGGAGACATAAAACACCTAAGTTGTGACCCAAATTTGCATCACAAGGTTGAACAACTCCAGTTCCAAAACTTACTTTTAACACATAAGAGTGGAAAATAAATCTCGTGTACTACGAAAACACAGACAAATAAAAAGCAGCACTTAGAAAAACTACAACTATTTCTCTGCAGAGAGACAATATCACAAGCTCCTCCTGACAGTGAACCAAACTGGTTTGCTGATTTATTAGCAAATTGAAGTAGCAATGCTTTGGGGGTCACACAAGGTACAAGCTGCTACTGCTACCAGAACAGACAATGTGAACTGTAATTTTCCTAGAAGTGTAGAAAAAGCTAAAGGCATCCAGCTATTAAAGTTCCACATGTTCTACAACTGATCCAAAATTTTTGCCAATTGTTTAGTAGTTTTGCACCTTAAGCTATGAAATTCTATGAAGATTCTTGACAATTGTTTTACTGGGTAGAATGAGACCACTGCTCAGTACTGAGATTCTGTGGCATTTAAAGCTAAAGAGCCAACATATGAATCTCATGTGTCATGAGACTTTAAATCTCTTTAATCATCCATAGAAAATAAAGCCATCATGCTTGTTCTGTACCATTTCCGATTTTATGCACATCAAGTATCCCATAAAAGGTTTTTCTATATCATAATACTTACGCATTTGTTTTAAATTTGGGTTTTTTTATCACTGGATTCTTGGCTCTGGCCTCTAGAACTTCAATATAATGTGGTGTCTTGGGATGCTGGCTTCCAAATACATTGCCCTTATGTTTTGCCACATCCTGCTCTTTTTCCAGTATTTTTTCACTATTTTCCCCATCTGCAATTGTAACTCTTTGAAAGGCATCAACCAAGGCATCTTTACTACTGTCCAAAGCAGCTGTACTTTCTGTACCATGCTCAGTATTGCTCTGAGAGACTTGCTGATCATTGTTCAGATGATTGCTCGTGGGTGACTTGGAAACAACTTCACAAAAACAATTCTGATCCTTTGTAACAGTCTTTACTTTATCATTTTTCCTCTGAGTCCTTTGATTTTCCAAAGCTGTATTTGTGGCATCTTTCTCAATACATTCTGCCTCCTGCCTTTCAGCAGAAATGTCAGAAGTGTCTTTAATATTAGAGTTTTCATTAAAGACTGAGGAATCTGCACTGTTCACTGTGTCCTCATTTAGGACAACTTCCTGTTTGCTTGCATTAATCTCCTCCTGTTTTGCCTGAAACTCCAACCTGACAGCAGATAACAACTCAGCTGTCCTGGCTAGTTCTTCCTCTTGGAAAATGGCAAGCTTCAGCTTTTCAGCAAAATCGGAGATCTTCTTTCCCTTATCTGGAAGCCTAGCAATGAACTTCCTGAAACAAACAAACAACCAAAATTATTATAAACAATTCTATTTCAATCTGAGACACAGAAGTGTTTGGTTAGAATAGCTAATGGGGCAGCTTTCACATTGTAACATCAGCTTCTTATTTACATACTAAACTTCTGAAACACAGCAAGATGCAAAGCACTTGCAGCACAGCAGTAACTACGTGTTGCCAATGAAACAAACGAGTCATGAAATGGTTTGAGGGGGAAGGGACCTTGGAGATCATCTCGTTCTCCCCTCTGCCACGGGCAGGGACACCTTCCACCAGAGCAGGTTGCTCAGAGCCCCATCCGACCCTGAACACTTCCAGGGATGGGGCAGCCACAGCTTCGGCTCCAGTGCCTCACCACCCTCACAGGAAATAATTTCTTCCTTCTGTATCTAATCCAAACCTACTCTCTTTCAATTTGAACCCGATCCCTCCTTGTCCGTCGCTACATGCTCTTGTAAATAGTTTTGCCCCATCTTTCCCGTAAGTTCCCCTCAGGTTCTGGAAGGCCGCAATTAGGTTACCCCAAAGCCTTCTCTTTCCTAGGCTGAACAATCCCACTTCTCTCAGCCCTTCCTCACAGGAGAGGTGTCCCTCCCTGTGCCCGCACACTGCAGAGCCACACGGCCGCTGAGCGCTGCCCCGCATCCCCGCTGGAGCCCCGGGGGTACCCGCGGCCTCGCCGGCCGCCGCAGGCGCTGAACGAGAGCGAGCGGTTCGTCCTCTGCCGCCTGAGCGGGGACGGGCGAAGCGGGCGGTCAGCCCGGCCCGATCCTCGGTGCCCGCGCTCCGGCTGCCCTCACCGGTCGGCCAGCAGCCGCTCCTGCCGCCTCAGCATCTCGCGGAGCTCGGGCAGCGCCCGCCCGCGCAGCCCCGGAGCCGCCGCCATGGGCACCCGCCAGCGCCCCGCGGGCCGCCATCTTGCCGGAAGCGACGGCGCGGCGGCAGGGCCCGACTTGCTCGGAACGCGAACGCCGACACGGCTGCTCCAGCCCGCCCGCCGAGCGGCGGCGGCAGAGCCCTGAGGGAGCGCCGGGCTGCGGGACCGGGGGCTCTGATCGAACGAGAATTGTAACAACAGCTGGGAAAGCTGCGTTTTGTGCCCCGTACGGCATGTGTGACACGTGCGGAGCAGCAGCTGAAAGGCTGTGGGGTTCGGACCAATTTGACACCTTTTAGCAATTTTTTGGGGCAGCACCTCAGCAGACTCTGACTGTTCCCCCTCCCCAGACACCAATCTGGTATTCTGTCTAAGTTTTTCGACATCTTTTGTCCGTGGAAATTATTAAGCAAAGTCTGAAAACAATTTTTTTCCACAAAATTCTGGGAATTTCTGCTATCATTTTTGGTCAACGCATAACATTAAAATCCAGGGGGTTCATCTTTCCTTGCCTATGTTATGCTGCATTTACTATACTTTCTTTTAAAATTTAAGTACTTTTTCTTGTGAAATACGAATCGTTCAATGGATATGCTCCAGCCACATTTTTAAGTGAATAATTAGCAGAACTTGACTGCAGGGTCACGCAGTAACGCGGTGCCTGTCGGTGTCCGGCTGCACGAGGCTCCGCGAAGGCCACAGCGCCCCAGAAACAATTCCAGCGCTGCGCCAATTGCGGGCTGTGGGGTGGCACCGACTCCACACCTCCCGAACCGCACACGCACCCTCAGTGAGCCTCCCCGCGGAGCAGCAGTGGGTCATTAGTGAACCGTGCTTCCCAGGTGGTAGCTGGCAGCTTTTTAAAGTTGATCCCAGTGGAGGTTTCTCAATCCGAGCACCGGTGAGAGGCACATTTCTCAGAGACTGTTAAAGCCATTGTTTTATGAGCAGGATGAAGGCAGGGCCAAGCCGGAGGGACTGGAGAAGGAAGTGCTCTGAGATGTCCGCTGCCCCTTTGCTTGCACAGCTGGACGGCCGAGGGAAAGGCTGAGGGCCAGGGAAAAATGAGATCAATCAAGTAGGCAGCTACCCATGGAAAAAATACCACAGTCAGGGTGAGAAAAGAGATTCCTCTTGCCTGAACTTCTAGGCAAAACTTCCCAAGGGATTTTCCACAGATGATCCCAAGGGATTTTCCACAGATGATCCAGGTAGTGCGTAACACACAGTGAAATGGTCTCTTCAACTTTTCTTTTGAAAATATTCACATACCTTGAGATGTAAATGGCTCCTGTGTCCTTTTCTTGTGCTCCTTCCATGTTGTGCTTGAGGTAGGGCTGGAAGGGCCTTAACTCTGGTCTCTTAAGCACTTTTCTTCTTTTACACATGCAAATAGCCCCAGGTGCTGAACAGGAATGAAATAAAATGTAAGCAGAATGAAACTCTCAGCATGTACACCTCCATTCTGCGGAGCAGGGATTTCCTGTGCAGAATTACAGACTTAATGCACAGAGAACTTACTTCTCGTCTTTCCATATGTAAAACTTTTCAGATGTCAAATATTTAAAGCTATCTGAAAAGCATCACTATCCAGCTCCCAGAATCCCATGTTGTAGGTTCAGCACCAAGCACTGCCGAGCTCAACAAGATTGTATCAGGGCGTGTTGGCAATCTGCACTGAATACACCTATATAGGGAAGCATTATTTGAGTAAAAAACTTGACATTTTTGCTCTGAACATTGCAAACCTTAACACTGTGATTGTCATGTTTGCATAACCTCTTCTTCTTTAGTTGACATGTAGATTGCTTTATTGTTATAGTCTTAAAAATAAATCTCTATTATCAGTAAGTGGATATAAACTGTAAATAAAGATGGGCCACAGCCATCCCCGTCTCATCCTGCTGAAGCCTGGAGAGCATCATCCCAGATGGATTCAGATGTTATCTGGAGGATCTGAAGCTGTTGGGGTTTTTTGCAAGAGCTGTGCTGCCCAGTTCTTGTTTATCCTGTGCAAGTCAATAGTTTTGTATTTCATGAAAGAGTTCATCTACTTTTGTTACTTGGCTTTGAGAAGGTCTTTAGCAAGGGAGTGCCTTCCTGTTCTCAAGAGCCCGTCTGCCAAAGGAAACACCGACGAGAACAGCGAGGCTCTGCAGGAGCCGCTTTCCATTCCCACATGTTTTGCACAACCAAGGTTGTGAACAGTACGAGTTTGCAACGTTTTAAGGTAGGTTAATTTCTAAATGACTGTTGACACAACAGAACAAGTTTAAATACAGTATTTATTGCAGTTTATCCTTTTCATGTCCTACCTACCAGATGTATTAAAAGCATACACTGTAATACATTATTTATACAGCATATATGAAAAGTGTATCCCAAAATACTTTCCAGAGTATCTGGAATAAATCACAAAAAATACTTGTCATGGTACAAATGTAGTCACACAATTGACTTACATTTAGTGTACTTTCTGGGGCCTTTCTATATGGCTTTTATTGCTGTTTACAGAAATTTTACTAGTTTCTAATGTTATAGTACTAATTACTCAGTCTCAAATTGAGAAAATTTATACAGAAGTGTTACAGTCTTTTCAGTCAGATTTGTTATTATCTATGCTAATTTACATTACTGCTCATTTGACTGGAAAGCTCTACATTTTCATGTAACACAATCACATAAATACAGTTCCTCTCCTGTTCTTCAGAGTTACCAAATTTAGACCAGTAGTCCAATCAAATGATGGTCATCCAGCTCACTGCATGTCAAAATGCTCTTAAAATACACCTTAGACTTGAGCCCTTACTTGGTTTAGAAAAAAATACCATATTTCATCCAACAGTCAAGACAGAATTTACACAGAAAACCTTTACAGTAAAAACTTAAGGCCTTGCTGCATTCCTGGTAAAGTCTTGAGCAGATTATCATAATGTTGCAAGTCTCAGAGTTAAAATAGCTTGCAGCATTTTCAGGAGATCCTCAGGAGTATATTAAAACTAGAGTGAACTTCCTTTGAGTCTGTGTCAAAACAGCGTTTGGATACTTATCCTGCCCTCCTCCTACCGTTCATTGAGCACCTCACAGTCGTCAGGTTCTGTTTTCTGAATTTTGGCCAAAATCAGAGGGATGAAGGATTTTCACTTACTTAAACTTGTCAGTCAATGTCTTTTACAACAACATGCATTTCCTTTTATCTAAAAATACTACCTTCATCCATTCATCTTAAGTTTGAAGGTAATTTTCACAAACCATGGTGCAGAATTCAAGTCCTGAATTACAAAGGGACTATTTGGGCACAAAAATGCTAAAAGACGTTCTGTAAGACCTAAAGCTGCATCCCTAATGGACATCAATGTACCTGTTTGGGTTAGTTTTTAGTGTCCTTCTCTTCCAAAACAGATACTGTCCAAATATTTGCTCTTATCAGCCACTAGATGGAGATAAGGTTTCACAGGTACAAAGCTTATCCTATATATCAGAGTTGAGTCATTACTCATCTTCTTGTGGGTTCAATATGAGGTCAATATTATTATTTTAAATACAACTTTAGTAAGTGTACTTGATTTGAAAAGGCAGGACTGAATTGCATTGGGCTGGAGAGAAAAGCAATCCCTTTGTGAACCTCCTGGGATTGACACTGCAAGCAAGAACAATATTGATCATACAGAACCTAAGCTGTTTTCTGTTGCAGATACTGTAATTAAAACAAAAAGGTCCTTCATTCATGATAACAGAATTACAATAAAATATTCCTAATTCATTTTAAGTTCACTAAGAGTGGAAGATTAAAACAAGATGTAAATAATACCCTATATATATATATATATATTTAAATTAGTTCAGTTCTAGATACAGTCATTCCTGCTGCTACTTTGAAGCCAAAGATAATATTTTAAGTGCTTTGGACAAAAAAATAGTACTCAAACCCCCAAATCCTGATTCAGGATTGCTATTGCTGTTGGAATTGCAAGGACTGCTGCAGGTTGCAGTAGTCAAAATTTTGTTTAAAGAAAACTCCTTCATCAAATGGAAAAGTAAATAAATAAAGTGTCAGGGATCTTCCTACACAGTTACTACTGAATGTATCACCCATGGTCACTTATCCCACGACTGAGGAAGTGCAAACCAGTGCCTCAGTCCAACAAAGCAAATTCCATTATAATCTGCTCTATCCCTTACTATTTTGAGCAGCAAACACAATATTCATCTGCATGTGTTGAGGGAATTGTTTCAAACAGCCCAGTTCATCTCTCCCTCCCAACCAAACAGTGCTGGGTACAAGAGAGCTGCAGCCAGGTGAAGAGAGCCCTCGACTGCACCAGGTCTCTGTGACAGATGTGATCCACCCTCATTTTGGACAGATTCAGAGCTTTCACACTAATTCCCTCTGCCAGCACAGCTTCAGATACTGCTTCCAGTAGTAGTGACAACAGAATATATTAGAGTTTCGGTACACAACCAAATTACAACACAATTGAAGAAAAAAACCAACTGTACAGCTATACAAGTCCTTCTTACAGGCATTTGAAATGACACATTGCACTAGACAGCTTCTAAAGAAGCAATATTGCCTGACTGCTGCTTCACTCAGCCTGCTGTTTTCCTATCCCCTCACAGTTAACCCCAGTAGTAACTTCAGGTATGAAGTTACTAAAGAGCTGCTTTCAGGATAAATTTAGCAAGACTCCATGCTGCTGTTCTTCTCTATGAATTGATAAAAATTTATCTAACTAAGCTGCGAAGGCGCAAGATATCTGCTCGTATTTAGAAAGCTCGATGAGTTGAATGCTCAGGATGTACTGTTCTTTGTGCTAAATTCCAGCACTCTCTTGAACGGGGTGTACGTTCTCACCGGCCTCGGACTTTCAGGGGGTCTGTTCTCAGTGCTTGTGCTGTTCAGGAGACAAGAGAAAGCTTACAGAGTTAAGGTCAGAGTATCACACAGCTGTGATGATGCCAAGGTAATGAACTTGTGCCCTTGTGCTGGTATTGTCAGGCTAAAATTAAACTAATCAGTGTATTTGGTATGTTCCATATTTCTTTTCTATAATGCTACAAAGACTATTTGATAAAAACCGTGGCAGATACTGACACGTTTACAGGCTGGCATTTGCTGGAGCTCGTAGTAGAATGCCCAGCAATAAAGTTATTAGGACTAAGGATCCTGCAACAAAAAAAGATAGCAATATTGCATTTAAGAACATAATTAATCATTAATTCTATGAAATCTAAACTGCACAGAGGTGCATTCCTGCACAGAGATAAATCTCAAAAATAGGAAAAATATCAGATAAGTAGGGCCTGTGCTTACATACAGAGGGGCCCGAGAGAGGGCAATAAAGATAGGTTTCTGTTGACAACCTGAGTGAAAAACACTGTATTTAAGGTTTCAAAACACATGCCATTAAAATATGCTCTAGGCTGAACTCTGAAATGAGTGTATTTTTAAATTATGAAGGAAATTTTAGTTTGCTTGCTGATTTCATATGCTAATTTACATTCCTCAAACAAAACGATTCAATTTGCAGGGCAGTTACAATGAACAAGTTTACTTGTTGGTAATAAAAGTAATGTGAAGTGGTCCTCGTTATCTTACTGTTTTTTTTCCTGTTTTGCCCTTCCCTGTGGTGACTTGTGGGGAAGACTGAAGTGCAAGTGCAGGGCCCTGCTCCCAGCGCTCAGTGCCCTGCCGCAGGCTCAGGGCAGAGAAAGCTGAGGAGAAGGGAGGCACCACCGCCGATCTTTACAAACCAGGCTCCGGAGCCGCTGGCACCACAGAGCAGCGACAGCGTTCCTGTGCAGACGTCGCGATGTCACCGCACTGTTCACCTGGCAATCCTCCACCGTGGGCCAGGAGATCTCCAGGAATTCCTGCAGCCCTCCAGTGGCGGTGTTAGCTGCTCTCCCAGCGGTGCTGGTCACACCTCCGGGCACACAGGGGAGAGCGTGCCGGAGCCAGCAGCGAGCAGCCTCGAGCAGAGCTGGGCAGCGTCTGCGGCCGCGCTGCCAGCAGCCACCAGTACTTCTCATACCTCACAGCCCCCTCTCTGAATTCAGCTTTACTCTTGATTTAAATCGCATTATTGGCAGTAACTACTCCCAAGGGTTTGCAGCATGTTTGCATCTTTAAGAAAAGAATAAATCCTAAACCACAGATCACTGAAGTAAACTGCACCTAGGAGTGAAGTGCTCTTTTAAACTCCACAATCCACTCAAACAGTTTATTAACAAAATGGTTTACTAATACAGCACTGATAAGGGACATTATGAGGAATTTTCCTACAAACAAGCAGAAAAAGTAAATACCTGTATGGAAGATCACATTCTACAGCAGTATCTCTGGTTTCTATATTGGTCTTTGGTTGGTTTTCCATTAAGTAGTCCAGTTTATCTTGTAATTCTTTATTCTGGGAAACAGTAATTTTCATCACAAGTTTATTTTATTTATGTTAATTAAACAAGGAAATAAAATTGCACATTGCCCTCTCCCCACAAGAAATAGTGTAGAAGTATTTATTGAGAAAATAAAGAAATCCTTAACTCTGGAAAGAATATAAATTAAACCAACGGTTTTATTCAGAAGCTTCTGGTTTAAGTCATTATAAAACCATTATAAAATTGTAAGTTAAGAAACTTAGCATGGATATTGAGACTTTATTACATACATTCCTGACTGTATGACTGGTGTCGTAAGTTTAATTTCCATTTGAAGAACAGCAAATACATACAGTAATTATACATCCAGATAACACTGCATGACATTGGTTCAAATTTAATTTGGTTTCAAAAATCATCACAATAATGTAAACTTAAAAGGTAATGCCTTACCTCACATTCTAAGAAAGAGATTTTTTCTAAAAGCTGTATTATAAATAATTCCTTTTCTTTTACTTTCTTCCTTAGCATTTCAATCTATGAATAAAAACGAAGACATTTAGTCTGATTGGGATGGGAAAAGGAAGAAAAGAATCTAGGTATCATAGGAAGAAAACATGTTTAATATTATTGTTCAGCAACAACTGAATACCTCTAAGTGTTCACAAATTGCTTTAATCACTGGATTAGCTACCAAATTTAGTGGACTTTTACTAAAGTGAATTCATTCTGTAGAACAGCTAAACTGAAATCAAGGAACACTCAGAATACATTCATTTTTTTCTGGCAGTCATTGCAAGAATGACCATTTCTGAATACTTGGGTCAAATTTTCCATGCATTCTCACCAGTCACTTTTTAACTCTCTATCTTAAAATCAGTGTTGTGAACAAACACTAACATCCCCTTCAAAACCACCAGTGTAAAATTTTTCAGCATATCTGAAAACAGGGATTAATACAAGTATTCCCATCCTGCTAAAAGAGAAGAATAAAATACTCAAGGCACAAAAATGAAAACAACAGCAGTACTACCACCCTCCCAAAAATTTACTGCTAGAAAATAATAAAGTATTTAAACAAAAGCATACAGAACTATGGAAGAAATAAAGCAAAACATAATTAATTTAATACATATATTAAACTGAAAAATGGAAAGTTGTAACACCAACTGAACTTTAATTTAGTCTCCATGACCTTCAGGTATCACATCTCACTGACACAATAATCAGTTGTTACTTGGAAAAGCTAAAACATAAACACCATACAGTGCTTTCAGCTCAACAGTCACAGAATACAGGAGTGCTATCATCATCCATCTTTCTCAAAATCAGGTATTTCCTTTTTTTCTCTTTTAAAGTCCATGTAAAAACTATCCATGTCATCTAAAGGTATTACCATTTCAGTTTTCAACTCACGGAAACACAAAGCTTGTAGCATTTTCAGAAAATCTTAGAACATACCTTGATTTTTATATTTAATTACAACTTTGTATGACTGAATTAAGTCAGCTATGTCTTCACTGGTTCAATAGCCTCAGTCCTGCCAATAAATTCCACTTTAAAAAGATAAACTGTTCTCTTAGGACTTTCAAGTGGATCTTTTCCATTAATATTCTGTTCTCCTACTATGCATGTAAGGAAATAATACCAACATCAATAATCAGTGCCACACAAAGAAGCCCAAAGCCAAGCACAGCTGTGCGATCACACTGACACACAGCCATTCTTGTTATTGAGAATAATCAACTCCATCAGCTGCCTAGGCTGGTTTTTACATCAAACACAAAATATTTCTGTTTCCAAACAAGTGATCGAATTATCTGTCATCCAAAAGCAAGACCAAACTCTTGTGTTTCACAGGCATGTACCTTAACTTATATTCATTTTATGACAGAAAGATCCTAAGACATGCAATAAACGGACAGTAACCATTACGTTCACCAGTATCATGTACAAATAGATTTTGTGTAAGTTAGAATTCAAGTTCTTTTTATTCTTCACACTGGCTACAGAGAGACAAGCTCCCTAGGGATGTTTTTGAGTTACTTTAATTGGAATAGTCTGAAGGCAAAGATGAGCATGGACACCTTAAAATCTAACAGAGAATACAAAAAGGAAGACTTCGACAAACAGCTTCCTCCCCTTCCCAAACACAGAACTGAACTCCAAAAAGACATTTTGTAGTTTGGTGAGGATGCTCCAGGGAGCAGCAGACTGAAGCATGCACAACAGTACCTCCAGCCTCTCTGTAACACAGTACCAGTCAGAACCCTTTAAAACTGTGCCCTTGCGCCAGAATTACACCAGATTTTTAAACATGCCTTCTTTTCTGCAGGGAATCTGGTACTGCATCATCACATGCTCGGTGTCTCAGTCTTGCAGTCCAACAGAATGGTGTGGTCAGATCATGCAGGTTACAGAATGATCAGGCTGTGAATTGTGTAACTTATATAAAACCTTTTGGTGGGTCTTTTAACATTGGGAACTCAGACACAGCCACACACCCCAAATACATTTCAGGAGAAATAAATCCAACAGTGGCTAAAATGAGAGGCTGTTTCAGCACCAGGAAAAATGTCCTGCAGTTCTGCTCCCTGGATGCAACAGAGCACCCTGTGAGGCCACTGCAGAAGGAAAGCAGGATCAGGATGGAGCAGGAATCCTGCACCCTCAGACACACGGCCAAACAGTTGCCTCAGCAGCTACTGCAGTCCGAGGGCTGAAGCAAGTGGCCTGACACAGATGACACATCCCAGCAGAGTAATTTACTATAAAAATAAGTTTATTTACTGAATAAGGACTTGGGTACATATCATCTTATGCCATTAGCCCCAGGAATGAAAAACCTGATTTGATTAATCCTTGAGAGGGTATGTCACAGGAAACCAGGAAAAACAGGAATAACTCTATGAGATTATATTAATATATTACTATATTAAATTTAAAAAAACCCAAAACCCACAAATCCAAGTCTTGAGAGTTTCTTTGTTTCTAGAAGCTTCATAAAGCAACAGAACACTAGCAGGTGACAAAGCAACAGACTTTGACTCTGGGTTGAATACAAGGTAAGGAGGACGAGAGGAGAAGCAAGATGGGTCAAACACAATACTGAACTCCAGGCATGAGTCGTGGCCAGAATAATCTGGTCAGAATGGTCAGAAACAAATCAGTGCAAGCCAAAGACTCTCAAATTCCATGGACTAACTCTTGTATCCAAGTAATTTCTGGACAGACTCCAGGATAAAATTATCATAAATATGTTCCTATGTTTTCTTTGGTCAATGCCAACGGCCTATAATCCACCTCATCGTTGCTGTCTGCAGACTTCAGCATTTCAGCTCACTGAACTCAGCAACTTGCTCCCAAACCTGGCTTTTGCACAACTACCCTCTCAGATTTCTTCATAATTTTCTACAAGCACTATTCAGGTACATCCTTCAGGTTCTCTCTTCCAACCTTCTCTAGAAATATCCAGACAGACTTTCCCTAGCACTTAATTCTTGACCTGACTTGCATTGTTAAGACTCTACATTTCTACCTGTATTTCTATAACCTTCCTGTCTACATTAAGCACTCAAACAAAACTGGCAACCTACTCAGAAATATCTGTTACATTAATGACCCACTCCTTCCTTTCAAAACAGTTCTGCTAACAGTAATCATGTAACTTTAGCAACCCTGGGCCACAGTCACCATTTTTCTTACCACTTCAGGCTCTCTTACCTCCCCCAACCCACTGTATCCATCGTTCCTGCTTTCCCTTCTCCTGCTGGGAGACATCTGACTATTCCAAAACTGGGAAGAGAAAAGCTACAAGGCCCAAGCTGCAGTTTGTAATTTATCTGGTGTGCCAGCAACTGAGGGGCATTACGTGCTCTCAGCCCTTCAGCGACCCCGCCTCAATCCCCCGGCACTTCCCTGTCGGGCAGAGAAAGGGCACCTGATCTCTCCCCATCCTGGCACGATCCATGAAGTTCCCTGCCAATGGTGCTGCGTGTGCAGCTTGCATTTCACATACCCACTGCAATTTCTAACGATCTGAATCAGCACGTAAGGTCCAACATGGAATGTGAATCACCCTGAATTATCCACTGACTCAGGATTAATATGGTCATGCACTTCTTTTTAAGCTCTCTCATCCTTGTTTCCACCCTCCTGCTGTTACCACCTCTATGCTTTTGCCTCCTTCTGAAACCTTGAGGTCATTTCTCAGACTGCCTTAATCTTCAGACTGTCACTTTATCTTGCTGCATCTCCCAGGAAATTCAATTCTTCTTGTCCATCCCATCGATGAAGATCTCTCTTTCTCACTGCTGCACCTTATATAGAGTCTCCATATACCAAACAATTGTCACAGTACTTGAATAGGCTGTGTAAAAACTTTGTAGGAGGAGCTGCACTTCTGACTTTCTCCTGCACCATCAAGCAACTGAATTTTGCTTCACTAAGATGGAAAGTGAGATGTAAAAGTCAACAGCACTAAACTGATCTCGTGGACAGAATACCTACGAACAGTCGAGAGGAGAATTGGAGAATTGCAAGACCTAAAAGGAAGAGTCTCTAAAGAAATGCTGGATATGTGAGTAGTGGTATTAGAATGAAAAGTCAACAAAATTACAAAGCTATTAAAGCAGAAGGAAAAAGCATCTTGAGAGAAAACTAAAATTGTGTTTAAATGTAGACCCTTTATAAAGAAAGCCTGAAATAGGAAACTTTATTTTATTCTGTGTAACTCAGACACAGATTTGGAGGTATTAAACTATACAGTGATCTCCTGGATTGGAATAGATCCAGCTATTAGGTAAACTCAGTCAACATTTACCACTTGGTAGTATTATCCATTAGTTTAAAATATTTTATCAAAACATAGTTTTAATACATGTAAGCATCATATTATTCAAGTATACTTATATTTTCCTTATTCATCTACCATTAATGGACTGGGCATCAGTAACACCGATACAGGGACATGAACAAACTGGTCATAAATATGACTGCATAGGACAAACACATGCTACACAGCATGCACAAAACAAGACAGACAACACATTGCAACACCAGCCTGAACTCTCAGAGGTAATTGCTGTACAAGGAGAACAGGATTTTCCTCAGTTCAGTGTTTCACTGGACCTTAACTGGTATTTATGAGAGGCTAGACAAGAACTGAAATTTTTTCAGGGAGCATAATACAGTAAATAGGAATGAGCACCTTTGCCTTTTAATCCTCCTTAAATCATGTGAGCAACTTATGAACACTTTTTGTATTTTAAAACTCACATAGCATTTACAGAAAAAACAACAACT
The DNA here is from genome assembly GCA_013397055.1 of Pachycephala philippinensis. NCBI lineage: Eukaryota > Metazoa > Chordata > Aves > Passeriformes > Pachycephala > Pachycephala philippinensis. Next base: position 335,103 of record VWZT01000195.1, read on the forward strand.
GATTGATTTAGGTTAATGCACCAACATAGAGACCTTCTAAATGAATGAGCTCTATGAACACATTATGCCAGTGGTTGATGTCCACGTATGGCCATAGCAGGGGCTGGCATGTCCTAATGAGTTACAGACATTGGCTCATTGTCTGCACATCAACCCACCTCGTTAAGCACTACCTTAGTAATGGGCAAGTTTTCTAATTAATGACTTGGCCTGGCAATTCCCAGCTGAAAGTGCTGATGTTATGCATATATAAACACTCTCACCAAACACCAGCAGTGATTCTGCTTCTGCCAACAGATAAGCAATGTACTGCTTGCTTAAGTCCACTGAGGAATGCCAAACACTTGTATTGGGGAGGGGGGGAGGAGGGTGTGGCAAGTTATTCATGTTCTGTCCTTTATCTTCTTCCTCCAAGATCCCAAGGTGGGTTTCTCTTTCTACATTTGTCATTCTGCATTTTTGTTGTTGTTTTGTTTTTATGGTAGGTACTATGCAGTGCAGATTCTGGTTAATAAAAGTTTGGCATCTGTTGTTGGTAATTCCATCTTCTCTGTGCTTCTGCGTGGCTTCTTTTACTTGACCTTGAAATGGTTCTTCCATATTAAAAGAGGGAAATTTCGCTGTATATCTGAAGTTGGACTGTCTTGATACAGATGTTTTCAGATGGTTAAGTCTTTTGTGGAAAAATTTCTTCTTTTATACCCCACTTGTGCAATACAAAGTATCTTCTGTATTTGGGATATCATTTGCTCATTAGCACTTTGTCCTTTCATGCAAGTATCTTCCCCGACAGAACAGGACACAGCTTCTCCCTGGTGTCTGGTCACCATTTATTATCCAACGAATCTGAGACTAAAGCTGGAGAACAGCTCATGAGCCATGACCTAGAGACAGTTCAATTCAGTAGTTAGGGGAATTTCACGTGAAAGCTGAGTTCTGTAGATAATTTCTTGGCATGAAATCAAATATCCTTTTTTCTTCAGACCCCTTCAGAACAGCTTCCTATATCTGCATCAACCCCCTTGCCTTGCTTACAAAATGGAAATGCTTCTTTCCTTCCCTCTCCTGCTTCTCAACAATGAAACAACATTACATATAAAATAAGCTTATTGTGCAATGAAATTGCAATCCATTTCAAAGTGAATTGCACAAATCTCAAAGCTAAACCTCTCTTAAACCTCTCCAGGTTTGAAATTGAGATCAAGCCACAAAATTATTATTTTGCTAATTTAAAATCAATGTTTTGTACTTCATTTATCTTACAGGAAAGTTTCATTTCCTACACTGGCAGGTCAACAGGATGAACTGGTTGACCCTATCAGATAGATACTTAGAAGAGAAGCTTTTACCCCTCTCATGGAACAAGAGCAATTTCAGCCCTGAAGGAAACAATGTGGTAGCAGCTTCCCATGCCCTGCCGTGGTGCCTCTGTCCTGCATCTGCCTGCCCAGTCCCATCTCTGCAGGGGAAACTCCTTAGTGGAGGGGCCTGAAGTTTGTGTGCCTCTGCCTTTCACCTGAGTCTCCCTGCAAATTCTTCCTCTTATCAAACTGTCTTTTTCCTGGATTGTCTTTGCAAGTCTCTCTCTGCCCAGCCATACTTTAAGATGGCTACAAAGGCAAGGGCTAAAAAACCTCTGAGCTTTGGGTGACCCACTCTGGGCATCTGTCTCTCCTCACACGTTTTTTGAAAGCCTGTGATGTACAAATAGTATGAGGAAAGGGCTGGGCTTCTAAACACCTGCCAAATGCAAGTCCTGCACTTTTAACTGCCAGCACTTCATTTAAAATGTACTACACTAAGCTGTGAACAAATAGATTTGTTTAACAAACAAGTTCAGCACAGGGATAAATCTGTCAGCCGTAAATCATCTGCAATCTCTCTCTAATGAGAACATGAGGCTTTTAGACTATGCAGGATAACTTTCTGCTCAGCTGGTGCACTAATGGGCAGCAATTTTTTGCTCTCACAGAAAAGAATCCCTATGAGGATGAAAAATGTGTGTGCAAGAGAGCTAACACACAGAGATGTTTCAGGTCCCTGACTCTGGCAAACTTCCATTTTATTTCTTCCATTTATTTTTCTTCTGAAAGTTATTTTCTGTGCTCCTATTTAATTTATAACTGGTTTGACTAGATCAAGTTAAAAAAGGTTCTATTAATACCTGAGATGGAAGGATTCATTTTCAGAGGAAAAAAATTAGAAGCGAATTATTTCTTTGCTACGGAGTATAAGCACACTGAATTGTGAGTGTCCTTCTCTGCCTGGGCTCAATTCCCTAGATCACATAACCACTGCATTCAGTACCAACATGATGAGACCTGTGAAGAGGAAGGTGTTAATACTCTTTCCCTCCATGGCCTCCTACATTTGGTGCTTCTCTGCCAGCATCCCCTTTCATGCCTAAGTTAGGACTGACCATCACCTCCTAACACATTTTTAAATGCCATCAAAACAGCACCAGAGGTGTTAGACCTGCCTGCTGCATCACAGAACTCCACTATAAAGCTTCTCTTTCACTTCATCCTGACTGCTTGCTGTTCTTTTACAGAATGCCTTGCATCTGTCACTTGCCATCATCTTTCCCAAAAAGGGCTTAAGAGCAATCTATTTTGTGATTTTTTTCAACCAGAAGAGTCATCTCAGTACTTGTCCAACTTTGACAGTTCTCCATCTGAGTTTGAAGCAGTATATCTTGTTTGTTCAGCATCCCTTTGACGTGATGTTCATTTCTCCAATTTCTCTGAATTGGAGATGGTAACAGCATAAACTTGTTGTGATTTACACTGGAAGAATAAACCCCTTATTTATACTTCAGATCTGTGTCCAATATACGAAGATTAATAGTAAGTAACTCTCATCCTGCAGTCAAGCAAGTACAGGCTTTCTCACCTAGCAGCTCATACAGTAACTCTGTTCTAGCTCCCAACAAAAGCACTGCTGATAATTTTGACTACTTCCTTTCCTTCCACTTCTCTCCTGAGTTTCCCAGGTTAGCCTGTTCTCACTCTGTTGTCATGCCACAGAGAAGTTGAGTTTCAGAAGGCGAGATTTCTAGCTTTTGAATTATTTGATTCTTCTTTCTCAATTATTTAAATGCAAGTTATCAATATCATTATAATACCCTCATAAACCCTAAGATGGCGTGTTATTTTACAGATACCACCCATGAAAATACTGCAATAATGAGTAACATGAGTAACGTGGCAGGTTTTCATTACACTTTTCTTGCTATTCCTTGCAATCAGTTAAATTTAGTGTAGGGAGGATGTGTGTTTAAATATACCCTGATGAACATGTCTTCCGGGACTTAAATAGTAGTGCAATCTTCCCTATTTAATCTAGCAGATATTTTTAGTGCTGCTGCTCACTAGTTTTTAACCTAACTTCAGAACAGACTCTTCAGATAGCATTCCTTTTCAGTATTTTCAGTGCCAGTTTCTCAGCTTCTATGGCATAGTTAGCAAGTGCTTGCTTAAAATGAGCCGAAAAATACTTATCTAATGTTACGTAGAGAAGAGCACAAAATCATGAAAGCACCACATGCTTGGATAGTTGAGGGCATCCATATCTGCAATGCTTTTTCTCTTGCCCCATGGTGAACAGCTACGCTTCTCTACATTGTTAAAGCTACTATTTTTAGGCCTTTAATTAAGAGTCCAGTTTAAAATAGGGCATGCCAACCATATTGTGGATATTTTCTTGAACACAGTACAAACACAAGCAACAAATAGCACGGAATTAAAAAACAAAGCCCCAAACATTAAATGCCTGATGTATTTGGTACCACCTGACCTGATCGAACCTCTGGTACAGGAGTCTTTAGCTACCTCAGTAGTGAAAATACAGATGTAGCTACAGGTGTTCAAGCAGTTCTCAAGGAAGCTGAATCAAAATAAAAATTAAAACACACATGGACTAAAGGAGAGAGCAAAAATATCTACCCTATGGCTATGTGGCAGTCAAGAACCGACAGAGGTTTAACTGAATCTGAAAAGCAGGCAGGCAGACAGCCATTAGAAGCAGACATGTTTGACAATTGAGTAATGACTTGGTCACCTAACACTTGTTAAATAGGATAACCAGATGATCTAGAAGGACTTTCTGTGTATATGAAGGCACCAACAGAGATTCATTACAAGGAATCACTAAGCTAAACTCACCCATTAAATCTAATATTTATGATATCATAATCATTGGCTCAGGCTTTATATGTGGTTTTATTCCAAATCAAAACATGGAGTGGAAAGGATTTGTTATACCAACGCAGGCCACTAGAGGTCAACCAGCGTTTAAAATACATTTTGTAATAAAGGGCAAAATTTAGGCCACCATCCTCATGTATTAATAGAATCATTCAGGGTGCCACATGTATCACAAATCCTTTAGACCTTTTGTTTAGAACAGACAGAAAAAACTCGTAATACAATGTCTGGTGTACACAGATACAAAACAGATTAAATAATTGTTCCCATAATCCATTAATTAGATGGATTGGATTATTAGACTGGAGAAATTTTCCTTAATAGAATACCATGGTATAAAGACTGTTAGTTCAGTTTTAGACCAGCTACGATGCCTGGAAACAGTGATAATGGCAAACTAAACTAAAACCAAAACCTCAAGACTTGACATCTCTGATATGACTTTAATCCTTCTGTGTAAAAGACACTTAGTATCACACATCTGATCATACAGAAGGACTACATCAGAATCTACAAAATCAAAGCAGATATACATAAATACATATAAATACAAACCTGACGAAAATGGAACAACTCCATGTCTAATCCTGTAATAGCACATTGTGAATGCAGAAAGAATGCTTTAGATTTGAGTGGTTTCTAAATATTTGATATTTTGAATATATGATGTCCAGATACAAATCAAAGGTATCTCATGAATGCCTATCCTCTGTGCAGTAGGAAGGCTCATCTAGTAGAGCTGTCAGTCTGCTTTGTAAATCTCCAATTTCAATTTATCTATTTCCCACGTCATTCTTTCCACTTGGAGAAACAGAAATGGTTGCAATTATAGCCTTCTGACTGCAAAAGTTTCCTGACACATAAGTAGCCTGTAACCTAAAGCACCTATGCAGCAAAATTCCACTTAAAATTTTGCAGGAAATAGTATCTGCTAAGACGATGTCCCCAAACCAGGGTAAGAAGAGATGAGCAGTGAAAAACTGTGCTTACTCACCTATTTTCTGTGAGGAATCCAATTAAACAAACAAAAAAACCCAAACAAAATCCCCCCAAACCAAAAGAACAAAACAATAAAGGTCAGTTTTTGCCTTCCACTTCTGCACAGGAGGGAGACCCTTCATGACTAGACTGCATTGTGTCAGCAGGTACCCTCTGAATAGTTCAAACTGAGCTGGAAGTTGTAGGTTGCATTTCCTGAACACCCATGAAGAGGTACAGAACTAGTGTCAGCCTAAAGATCACAGTATGTAACCCACAGCCACTGGACTGATCTGCTTTCATCTACTTTTTCTGTTTCACTGGCTCCAGATGCTTAACTCAACTTCCACTGTAGCTAAGGTGGCATAAGGCAATTGCACAAAGAACACAGTTCTCTTTGGATTATGTACTAAAAGAATCAGTGCTCCCCAAAGACCCAGAGTTGTTTTACTACATCTCACCTCCTCAACCATATGCTTGACTTTCTTCTGTTGGCAGTGGACCATGTCATCCAGATGCTTGATCCGCTCTCTCAGGCTGGCTGCTACCTCCTCCAAATGCTGTGACCTGGCAAAACATGCAAGAATCAAGGCTGTAAGTGGGGAGCTATGCAGTATAAGCAGAACAAGAACAATCCCCATAATCCACCATAAATCAGGACAGGCAAGTCAAATTGCACTGACAGATGTCAAATTGTCCAAAGTCCACTTTAATGTGATCTTAGTCCAAGTGGCTGTCTCCACCCAAGTTAACTCACCTTTGTCTTGCATACTGACACGCTTAGTCAGAGCCTGAAGTGCTGACAATTAAACAATGTGACAAAACTCATCTCAAGATATGTTCTCCTTTAAGTGAAAGGCTTTTAGACAACTAGATCTTTAGCTTCAGAGAGACACATTTAGCCTGACTTACTACTACCTGCAAGTATTTTGGAAATGTATGCTAAACAAAAGCCAGGAAGCAGATCTGCTTTCAAAGCTGTCTTACTGCAGGGGAGCCTTGAGTCAAGAATTTGGCAGAGCTGCCAACAGCAGCACAATGCTAACTGGAATAGTATTAACTCCTCAACAGTCAGCAAGAATGCTATGAATGGTTTAAATTTGTGCATACAACTCTTCAGGTAGATTCTGCATTTCTTCAGATCTGTTTAATACAGAAAGTGAACACCCACAGAACTCCTGCCACAAGCTGGTTTGTCAGCTTATCAGAAAAGTAACTTTAGAATATGCAAGGAAACAGGAGTGAAGCTTTTCTGTAAGTTTTTGTCTTTTTGGCTGTGGGAGTCTCCATTTTTATCTGAATGTCCAATTCTTAAAATTTGTCAAAGAAAGCAATCGCTTGCTTACAAAATAAACTGCTGTACTCCTAGGTTCAGGACTGGACAGAATTTGAGAACAGGAGGAGGGGAATCAAAAACAAAAAGGCTTTTTTAAATCTTGGTCTGTGCACAGCAGAAAAAAAACTGTTAAAGCTGCAAATAGAAAAACCATTCTAAGACAAAGCAGCAGATGGCAAACTGTAAGACATGATTCCAGTGAATGACTGGATTGTATGCTGTTTCCCCCCAAAAGAGTCTCTATTAACTGTGAAGTTCTCTGCAGAAATGTAACTGCAGCACTTTGACAAGGACTCAAAAAATTCAAGGTATTGCTGCAGGTTTTTCAGTTGGGCGTATTAAGGTCTCACAAAACTTTAATTTATATTTTGATTGCAATTGCAGCACGTATTTTGTATCTCACTGGAAGATTCAGGATCTTAAGCATTGATAGCAATGGAGAAGCAGAACAGACATCCCTTCTAAGGTGGAGCTCGAGTGCCTGATAAGGTACAGACAGGTAAAGACAACTTAAGAACAAACCAGTATCATCTGAACACAGATTCATTGCTTGCATAGCATAGATTGGAACTGAGCTTGCTGGCATTGCACGAATTCCTGCCTGAACATTGCCTTTACCCTTTTGCTGCAGTGTAACTTTTCACACTGAAAAGGATTCACTGAAGCGAGAAGAGTCTGTGTTATTCAGAGGTAAAGGAAAACAGCAATTATCTTTCATCTCCATATTCTGTTGTATGTGAGCGACATCTGTTCACTTTAAGTTATTATTTTAACAGGCTGCTGTGAAAAGCCATTCTTACCCTGAAACCAGAGAAGCTGGTCACAGATCAATCCAAGGCACTGAGAAGCTCTCAGCAGGGACCTCCTTTTATGTTTATGCTTCCCAAAGAACAGCAGGATGCCCAAAACCTTAAAATTGAATTTCTGGGCGCCACAGAACCGTAAGCAGTAATCAAGTACAATTATTTAGTCTCTGGTTATAATTCATCTTTACCCACTCAAGCAGTGTCATATAAACCTTTGAGTTTAGATAGTGGAAGTATTCATAGTCAGGATCATACTCCTCTCAGTTTGGGAATGCAGATGTAAGAAAAATGCAAGCCACAGATACATCACAGCTTGTTCCATCTACAACGGACTCTACACATTTGCAAACAACTTTTCAGAAAAGATGCATGAAGGTGGCCTTTGTCACAAAAAATAATTGTCTTGGTATTTTACATGTAAACAAACCTACATTCAGATGGACAATCCCTACCAGACTGCAGTTTTAAGGTCAGAAAAGGAAAAATTCAGATGTCTTCAAAAACAAAGAAACCCCTAAAGTTTCCTAGCAATTCTCAGAGTTCCATCAGACAAGTAATATCTCACCTTTCACTGTCGGAGTTGTTTTCAGATTTTGCTCCAGATATTTGTAGTTCATTTAATTCAAGTTGTTTTTGCAGCTGGTGACGTTCCTAAACAAGAAAAGTTATCTTTCAGTTCTCCATGTATCAAAATGTAAAGGCTTCACAAAGCGTATTTCATTGCAATTCAAAGCATCATTTGTGAAATTAAAATAGAAACTGATTAAACAAAATTCATTCATTTCCTATCACCAAGGAGCACAGAATGCGTAATAATAAAATCTATTTCCCAGCTATACATGGAAATAAGATCACTTTTCAATTTTCTATTTGAAGATGTACGGCTGTACTTGAAACTGAATTTTTTCAATAAAAAGATGAGTCATCAAAATCTTTAACTACATAAATGTCAAATTGTCCATGTTATCACTCCAAAAAGATCTCCCAATCCAAGGCTGACATAAAAGGTATTGCTGCATTTTCTTCCCCCAGAGTATTCCTGTTTATTTTTAAGTGCCGCCAGCACAGTGCTTGTGAAGATCTATGAGGACTTGGGGACTGAGTCAAAACAAGTTAGCAGAGAAGTAAGTGTGTTATCCACTTTAATGGGAATTTAAGAGGCATTCAGTCTCACTGGGTGAGTATCGGCCAGATAAGAGCAGATTAAATAACTCATCCATGCTTGTGAACTGTACTGGAATCCTACATTCACTGCATAATACTTAAAGGTTGTAGGCTGAAGCCCAGATGAAGTTAATGGAGCCATTACAGGGGCATATTAAGCTGAGTAATTTCTCAGTGTAATCACTAATTGTACTAATGGATTTGCAAGCATTAGACAAAAGGGGCTCAATGCACATTAGACTAACCAGTCAAGCCAACAAGACTGGCTTACAAAAACCTATTTCTCAGTAGATACTGATATTAAATATGTACTACACTAAAGTAAAATTGGTGAAAAAAACCACTTCATTTGTAAGAGCAGAAGATTTTATTCCCTCCACTGACTAAAACACTCTCTGCTCCTGTATTTGAGACAATGAGGCACGAATCTTTAAAGATAACGAGATGCCTGCTATTGAATGAAATGAGAAATGCCAAAGTACATCCAAGACCATTTCACAGTCACTGCAGCCAAGGCTGCCCTTGAGCTTCACATTCCCCAGCAACTCCTCCTTGTTGGTGAGAACAAGGTCCAGAACAGCACCTGTCCTCCCTGGCTCCTCTAGCAACTGGAGAAGGAAGTTATCATCAGCACATTCCAGGAACCTGGATTGCTTATGCTCTGCTGTGTTGTCCCTCCAAATGATGTCAGGGTAGTTGAAAATCCCCATGAGGACCAGGGCGTGTGAACAAGAGGCTGCTCCCGTTGTCTGTAAAGGGCCTCATCCTTTTAGTCTTCCTGGCTGGGTGGTCCCCGTAATGTCACCTGTCCCTGCCCTCCCTTTAATCCTGACCTGCAGGCTCTCCACCAGCTTCTCACCCATCCCCGGATGGAGCTCTGTGCACTCCACGGACCTACCACAACAACATTTCTAAGAGACTCTGGGTCATTTATGATTATTACTCGATTAGGCTTAGGAGACCCTGCACACTGAAGGGACACTAAATGGTTTTAAAATTCTCTCTTTAAAATAATGGTTCATTTCCTAAATAAATGCTGACACCTTAGCCCTGTAAGGACCACCAGAAAGACAGAACCACCTCCTAATCACAGTGTCTCTCTGGCAGTCCAGGTGCATTTACTGATACGAATACAGTCACTAAGATGCAAGCAGCAATGGTACGTCACTGAGCAGGGAACTGAGCAGCAGAACAACAACAAGAAGTGAAATTTCCTCCATGCACTTGTGCTGCCTTGAGAGGAAATGCAATCAGCTCTCGTACCTCTTCCATGCGTTCAATCAGCCGGTCCAGCTCACCAATCCTCTGGTCTCTCTCCTGTATGCTTGTTTCTGTAATCTGCATCTTCTTATTTGCCTCTTCAATAGCCTTCAGAAGCCGATTTGTTTCCTCCTACAAGTAAGAACATTTACAGTCACATTAGCATCTAATATACTAATGAGGAATATTTGTTTCTCATTTTGGCTACAGAGCCAGGCTAAGAGCTCTTAAAGAGCTCAAAGCTTCTCACTACACCTACTCAGAAAGCTGGAAGAGTTATGACCCTAAATGTGAATTATATAGAGCAAAGGATTTGGGGTACTTTATAATACACAGTTATTAGTAAAGATTCGTTATGACAATCCAGGAGAAACTTTTACCCATTTCTGAGATAGCTGATTTCCCTTCTGAGGATGCTGTTAAGTAACAGCATGAGAAAAATATGCTGGTGCAAAAGACAGCTTTTTAAACACCAGTTAGCCATGTTCAGCTTTGTACTTTCCCCACATGTAAAGCAATATGAATAAAAAGGAGCATCTGTCTTTAATCTCCGTCATTATCCGACTCCGTCATTTTAAAAAATGCAATAACTGACTGTTCACAGAAAGGTTTAACTTGGGGGTGGAGAGGAACTGGGGGACAGGAGAGTTCTTGCTCCAGTAGCATCCAGTGAAGTTGTTCCCTTTCTCCTTCTTAAACTGTCACTTAAAATTGGACATTGTATTTTCCTTTTTTAGAGAATCATAAGTTAAGAAAACCTACTTACCCTATTTCCGATTTTGAAATCTACATTATTATCTGACACTACTATGTTTGAAGACATATTTTTCTTAGTCGTACAACCCCAAAAGTTTGGAAAGCTTAGTAACTATGGCACGACTAGTCACAGAGACAGAAGTGAAGGAACATGCATCAGCTCTGGAGTATGAAGTGATTGAGAAATGACACCCAAGCTAAGCACCACTCTTACAGACTGGCTATACATACTAGGAGCATTTCTTTCTCAGCCTTGTGTTTCTGTTCCTCTTCTCGCATTTTTTCTTCATACTGACTATACAGCTTTCTTGTCATCTCTCTCATGACTTCAGCATTGGCTTCCTGTGATGATTCCACCTATGAGGGAGGAAGGTTGACCCGTCAGTAAGTACAGCATTACTGGCAGCAGGAGAAAGAGAGCTCACATGATGAGAAAATACAAGTTTGAAGTTAAGCTCCATGTTATAAATCTGGCATTGCAAAAGTAGATTTCCATTTGCATCAAGACCATTTACACCATTCTGCCAGTATTCACATAATTTGAATCTCTAGAAGTTACTGTTCCATCAAGTTCCATGTTGTCTGAATTCAGCTCATTTAGTCACTGCTTATCCAAGACCAGGCCATGCCTCTTTACTGAACCCTTCCATAACAGCCTCTAAGTCACTTGGTTTGTTTCCCCATTGAAACGATATTGTCTCCCCCAACTCTACTGAAGCATAGACTAGAGATGGACTAGTCTCAACTCCTGTTTCTGAATGACCATGAACACTCAAAGCAACACTTTATTGCAGTATTCTCCCTGCTCTCTCTTGGATTTTCACATTCATGCCTTTGTGTAGGCATAACAACAGGGGTAACCATGCAGCAAAGCAATCAGACTTAAAATGAAAATTCTCAGGTGTGTGGAAGGGTTAATTTTTAACAATAGAACTAGAAACTTTACTAGAACTACAGGGAAGAGGGCAGAATGGTAATTCAGAGACAGGATTTCCTGCTGTTGGCTGAAAACACTGACTGAACCACACCCTCAGTAATTAAACACCAGATAGGATATTCACAGCTTAAGCCCATCTACTATGTAAACCACAATAAAAGTAAAGTAAAACAGCTAGTCCAGGACTTCATTCTCTTCCTAGAGATGCTATGAATCAGCCAATGTTATAGTGAAATGCTGTGGGTACTACAAAAGTGACAGGAAAAGGAGGAATAAAGTGTTCCTGCTGATCACCACTTAACACAGCTACAAAATAAAGAGTTCTGATGATTAAGGTTTTGGGTTGGATTTTTTTTCTATTTCAAGGACCAAAAGGTTAGTAAACCCTTGGGTTCATCTTGCATGGCAGAAACAAGCTTGTTTAGTACACTATAGAAAAACCAACACTGCATTTCATTCTTTGAAAAGGGATGAGCTCTGAAGGACTCCACTTGTACTGCAATTCTCCCCTTTGTCATCTCACCTAGGCCAGCCCTGGGGCACAAGTAGTGACCTGCACTTTATGAAAGGGTGTGGAGTTAAATGAACCTTCCACATTTCAGGAAGCCTGGAAGAATTGTACCATTTAGAGAAAGCCAATTATCAAACCCCAGATTCCTTAGGATACACTGAACTGGAACAGCATCTCTGGCCTTTCATCTCCATCATTCCTTATACCTTGAGCAATAAGGACAGTAAAAACAAGCATAAAAAAGTAGATGTGTCAGGACATCTGTTATAATATGCTTAAGCAACATCTCCATTCTAAGTTGTTACAGATGTATGAATAACCAAACCTCCTTAACAAGCCCCACAGGTGTGTTCTCCACCCAGAATGTAATCATGGTACACAGCAGTTACTGCTTTTCAACACCAGCCTCCCAGATTCCACACCATCCTCTTACATTCACCCTAGAATGAATTCCCAGATGTCTTGGCACCTTAGAGACACAATTTTATATTTAACGGTCAAAGACAGTAATGAGGTATTTTATTCACTAATTTGGGACTAAAACTGCAAGTCTGAGGGCAAAATTTACACTTTTTCTGTGTAAACGCAGGGCATGTATTCTGCAGAGTTTGACAAGCTTGAAGATAAACAAATCCTTATGCATTCTGTTGAACTGAAATGTAAGCTGCAGTTCCCTGCTCTTAGAAGCAGCCATACCTTTCCCTGACTTGCTGGTGCATGTCCTTAATATTATAGTGAAGCCCAAATTTCTGTTTTAAAATCTTAATTGCATCATTTTTGCTTCTGTTACTTGGTTTTTCCCTCTTTCTTTTTCCTGCTGACAACAGCAGGTGCAAAATATAGCTACTTTTGTAGCCTGTAAAGCTTCACTTTGAGAGGAAAGCAGAATATGAAATGCACTTACGTTTTCTTGTTTAACCCGTCGTCATTAAGCATGAGTGCTAGTCACTACCAAAACAGCCAAAAAGAAACACCTTCTCTGACAAAACTAAACATGAATATAGCTGCAGTCATCTTAATTTCACAAACTTAATCCAAAAAAATCACAAATTTTTCAAAATTGGACAAATTCTGATACAGTACTATATCCAAATTAGTCTACTTTAAGCGATTTTAAGAGAGACCAGAAGCAGGGGGGACAGGTGTTTGTTTTATTTGGGTTTTTTGTGGGCTTGGTTTTTTTGAGATTAAAGCAATACATTTGGCAGATGAGGGGAAAACATGGTCAAGCTTTCTGTCATATTAAACCTTGCAGTTTGTGTTTTATTCCCTTGCATTTCTCTGAAAGAAATAGCTTAATTCTCTTTTGAAGATGCCTGCTGTCACACCTCATATCTGCTGACCACATGCTCATAAGACTTAACAGACTACCTATTAAAAATGGTGCAATACCAAAGAAACTCAACACCAAGAAATTCATGTAGCAATGTGCAGAGTTGTAATGTTCCTTCACTTAATAGGAATGGACGCTAATAACCATTTAATGGTTTGAATTTTCACTTGTCAACACCCAACTCTTCTGTTGCATCCCATGTTATGGGCAGACTGCCTGTCGCCAGCTGAGATTCTTTGTTATTAAACCAGTATTGATTCACAGGAATAAGTGAGCTCGAGGGCATGAGGAGGGCATGAAGAATGAAGAACTCTTTACAAATAAGGCCAGGGAATTCACTTAACGTCCACCTAACGCCCCTACTGTGCAGTATTTTTAGGGGAGTTTATATACCACACCTTTAACTTCAGTAACTGATTTTCGATTTGTGCTGTTTCCAGTTGCTTTTGCTTCTCTCTCAGCTTTTCCATAGATTGCTCGTGTGTATGTTTTAAATTCTTTATTTGCTCCCTTATATCAGTGTTCTCCAATGTAACATCCACTAGAGTTTTCTAGAAGAAAGAGGCAAACCACACATTAAAAACCAGAAATAATTTGATGAATTAATATAGTCAAGAGATTATGAAACAGACAGCACATTTAAAGAGCTTCCTGATATATTAATGCAGTGTGAACAGTTTTGCAAGTTTTAACATTTAAAATTATGGCTTTTGTTGTTGCTAGAAGGTATTTCCATGAGAAGTGTACCCAGTGAAATCAAGTCCTGGAACACTATTAAAAAAAAAAAGGAACATGGATACATTTCAGTATGAATAATCTTCCCTTCTCTCTGAGGGCCACGCCATACACATAAAATGCAGTGGACTGAAAACAACTGTGACATACAGGAAAGGGCCATTAAGTTGTTCAGCTCAGAAACACTGGAATTTAGAAGTCTTTAAAAAAGAAAATTCATTCCCACTTTGTCCCTCCCCCTGCATTTCACAGGTATGTAAAATCTCACAAGTGTCTGGCATCCAAACACGCCACTTACATTTCTGTTACCAACCAAAGGCAGAACTAAGTCAGGAGATGCACCATTTTGCACTATACAGACCAAATCACATTTTCACCTTAGATCCTTCATAGAGACACGACTTGTGGTATTAGTCTGCTGCATATCAGTATCTCTTCATATCTCTTTATTGTACACTATTTCGTAATGTTTTTTCTAAACACAGGAACTTCTGGAACTTTTTTCTTTGTTTCCTAAATTAGGTGCTTTAGATAACCAAGACAGTACTTTATGGTCTTGCTTAGTGTTAGAATCTGTATCTGTCACCCGTGTTTTCTGTATGCTTTGAAATGCATGCTAGAAAAGGCAGCTGGGAGCTGGGAAGCAGCTATGAGGATGTACCTGCAAGTCTATTGATGCTGATGTCAAGGAGCTGTTCATTTCGCTAAAGCTATCTAAGGCTGCAGCCTGCACTCGCACATGATTCTCTAAGGATTCCTGATGAGCATTTGTCACCTGAGCAGGAAAAAAAAAAAAAAAAGGTTTTATATAGAATAATGATCAAGTTTACCTATTCTTTCCAAGGGAGCTACAGAAGAGAAAGACCCCAAGGTCGTTTTCACAGTACTATGATGCTTAAAATATACAGGCCTCGAAGTATATTCTCGCACCTCACAAACAAACAAAACTTAAAATCAAAATAATCTAACAGAAATAAGGCATGAGTATCTAAGTTTACTGTTAATCTGCAATCACTGTATAAACTGTTCTTTTTTAAAGGACTGGAGGACAACTGGCAGCTGTCTATTCAGAAAGATTACATACATAGAGGGGGCAGATTGTAAAAATTCAGAGCGAAAAGCAGAAGAATGCAAGAAATAAGGAAATCTAGAACTGTGAATTGTAGAAAAGCCTTAATTAAGAAGGAACTGACTAATCAGGTACATAAAGAAGCAACATCAAGAAGACGTAAGGATGAAACAGTACAAAGCAGGGAGGAGAAGCCGGAGAGCTTTGTTGCATGAAAATTAGTCATTTTCTGTTATGTACACACACACATACTTAAAAACTGAAGCAGGGGGGAAAGGCACAAAATGACATCATTCAAGAAGAGACCAAAACCCAAAGAGTGTAAATAATTATGAATGATCCAATAATAAAGAGGGAAAGAGTGCTACTAATGGAGGCCAGCCCAGCTCACATTCTTAGATGGACCAGATTTGTTTCTTGATAAAAACATAAGAACGCCAGGGACTGATACAGGGGACAAGTGTGTAGCAACCAAGCCATACACAGATTAGGTCAGCACAGGGAGTAGAGTAACAAGTAGTTACTGTTAACCTTCTATAAATGTGTGCTCATGTTAAACAAACAAAAGCAGAAATGCTTTGGATGGATTAAGAAAGTTACAAGATAAGAACTTGTGTGAAGAAGCCCAGGGCAGGATATTGGAAGAGCAAATTTCAAACAAACTTTATGAACAAAAAGTTGCCCTGGAATTTGATAGGATAAAAGCACAGTGATTGAAAGCTGAAGCGAAGAGTATAGAAAGGATTTTAAACAGGATCCCCAAACAGCATGAAAGACAACAGTCATGTAAAACCAAAATCAACCCCCAAATAACCAACCAAACACAAAACTCATTTTATTAGGAAGAACAACACTTGTGCTTCCTTTCAGGCAGTCCAGAATATTAAAAAAGGGGAAGGATGTCTCCTAATGTGCCATTCATGTCAGGAGGAAGCTTCATGAACTGCTAATTTGCTGCAGAACTAGATATTCTGTCAGAGCTGGTCAGAAGCCCTTAACCAAGGAAGAATTTCTGACTCATGCAGGATTTCCACTGGTCTGACAGAAGATCTGGAAGTGCAGGATATCATCACTGCTATTCAGTAAAGGTCAGCAGCCAAGACAACAAAGCTGCACCTGAGTCAGCATTTACCTACATGCACGCTGGGGGGAGAGTGAGTCTGGCTGGCAGCATTATGACTCTTTAACACGGTTTGCAGAAATCGAGTTTTCTCTCTCTCTTCCTCTCAAGTCAGGGGGATTTTTTTTTCTCTTTTTTTGAGACCAGTTGCACAGAATAAAAGTACCAGCTTACAGCAAGTTCTGATTTTTGTACCTAATAGAGCTTGCATGGAACTGACAGCCTCCAAATGAGGATGCCAGAAGGGCACAAGTCAAGGTCTCAGTTCCTTGAAGTCAGAATGCCTTTAATTGCCAAAGCTTCCTCTGAACCAGGGCTGTGAAAAATCAATGCTGAACATAAATTCAAAGCAAGTTTTCAGGCAGATTTTTTGGATCAAACAACTCAGCAGTTTAATATGAAGGCTATTTTTACAGAGTACAACAGCTTTTATTGCTAAAGCAGCATGTCAGAAGAAAGACAGGTCATCGAATGGCCATTGAAATGTTCCATTAAAAACCAAAAGGTAAGTCATTTTTTAGCACTTTAATACTAAAGAATATTGCTACTTCTTTTACTTAGTGTTTAAACAATAGAGTCAGTAAAACAGAGCAAAGTGTTGAAATGACACCAACTTATCAGTTTCCCCTAATCATGAATGTTATTTATTTGATTCACCTGGAAGCTGTTACATACATCTCCACTGATTACCAATACACACAGGCAATGGTATCAAGATAATTCTTTTATTTCCAAGAAATTCCATGCAATTAGTAATTTCATATGCAAACGCATCCCTGTCCTGCTTTACCTTCCTGGATGGAAAAATAAACAAAGAAAGGAAACTGCAGATATCATATAAAACAGTGGAGTGGTTTGGGAGATTAGTTCTGTTCTGCTAAAGCAAAGAAAAGTTTCTAGATAACACTGGGACAGTTATTTCCATATGCTTTCCCTACAAGTGAATGGATACTTACTTTCAGTTCATTTGTAAGCTGCTGTATTTTTCGTTTCATTTCATCATATTCACCATACATTTTCTTTCTTACTTTTTCCAGAGTTGCTCTCACCTGGTGTCAGAAAAATCAAATGCCTTTATCAAAATTTTGGATTTTATTGTTTATAGTAGGACATGATTTTTTTCTCTATGTTCTTCATTGTTACTTTCCATAATTTCCATTGTTAATCTACCTGTGCATAACAGCAACTTACTGTCAAGAAAAAGATGAAAACTTAAGTCTCAAGACTTGTCTACATAAGGAATATACAAGTAACTGTCACTATGAGTAATTCTAAACTCTGTACACGATTAAACCCTTGTAAATAAATAATTTTTGAAAAATAATTTCAATTAAATTATCCATAAGTCATTCTAACCTCATTACTAAATGAATTACAATTAATTTGATCATATATTGTTTTATTTCGGAAAAAAAAGGCATGGACTTAATACACTTGCATACTTTTAAAAGTGGTTGGTTTCCCCTCGGTATCCTTTGCAGATAAACACTTTTAATTCCAGTCTTTTAGACTTGTATCAAGCTAAACAACAAACTATCTTACATTTACCAATGCAATGGAGAACTCAATTTGATTTCAAGAACTATAGATGCAAATTATTCCTTGTCTTTCTAGAAAAAAAAACTCAAAAAATCCCCAAGCTGGCTTCCAGTTTGGCTTTACACACCACTGCAATCATGTTTGCCTGCTGCCTACGTAATTCAACCTCTTTTTCCCTTCCTCACCTCTACCAAACACAGGCTGATTGCAGCTCACTTAGGGCAGTGAGTTTACTGTGCCTCTGCACAGTGGGTGAGGGGAAACTTCAGCAGGGGATGTTTTTAGCAGCTCTGCCCAGAACACCCCCACTGCCTCCCAGAAAGGGGGGCACTGGCCACCAAACCTATGCAAGGAGTGCTCCCTACCCACGTGCTCCCTTTGGGATGAGGAAGAGGAAGGGAGCTGACTCCTGCCCATGACCTCAGGAAAGCACCGCTCACCCTGTGCCTCCCCAGCGCAGGCACAGGCACAGGCACACACACACCCTCTTGCAAGATGCAAACCTGACTCAGGCAGAGGAGGCTGTCAGCAGCTCTGACATGGCCCATCATTTTTGGTCTATTGAAGTCAGCACATAGATGGCACAAGCTGAGGACTCTTGTTTAAGACTCTGCTTTTAAAGACGACATTACTCTGGCAGACCAAAAATCACAACTAGCGGAGCTAAACACAGCTTCCAGAAGACAGAAGAGCCAGCATGTCTCTTCCCATGTCTTTCCCACTTTTTCCTGAAAGCATCAGTACTCTGAATGCACAAGCAAGACATGCAGTTCACCTGATCTGACGTGTCCCTTCATAAGGGACAGAAAAGGGCAGGGAGATGGTCCCAGCCCAAGCAATCTGCACCAGGTACCACAGACAGTGCAGTCTGGGGAGCTGTGTGCCAATTCACCTGTCCCTTGACACCAGCCCAGCAGGGCAGGGAAACTACCCAGGCAGGAAAACAGCAGCCAAGGCAGCTCATGTGCCTCGCCAGCACTGCAGCACTGACATACCCTGCCAGACCCTAAGCTCAGCAGCTTGGGGGTGGTGAACACTGGGAGCTGAAAAACTGGGAGTAGCAAGGGAGAGAAGCAAGTGCTGATAGCCACAGACCAGGCAGATGTTAGGAGCACACATGATTACACTGCCTTACACTGTTTGCTTCACTCAGGGTTCCTCCCTTTTCTATCAACTCAGTTTGCACTTGAATCAGGGCAACACGATAAGCACTGACCAACAGCCTCCTGGGTGGTGAAGGTGGATGGAAAGGGAAGGTCAGATTATTTGCCCTGAGGTAATTAGGGTGTCACTGCCACAGCCTGAGAGCCAAAGACTGATGGGCAAAAAAGTGCTGAGTTTCAAGAAAAGAAAAATTTCAAGCAGGATCAGAAATGCAGTTTTTGTTTTTGGAGATCTTCTGCCAACTGTGATAAATGAGCAGGCACAGAGAAAGTAGTACAAAGACATCCTTATTAGGCTGACTATTTTAAGGCTGCCCCAAAATATACCCAAGTGATTTTACTATGTCACCTAATTTAGAAGCCTTTTCAAAGCTGGGGGGTTTGGGAACAGGGGAAGCAGACAAAGAGAGAGACTTTATCCTTTCAGGTGTCTGCTTACATAGTTTCTTCCATCAGCAAGCACAGAGCATGCTTTTTTCCCAACTCAAATACTAACAAGGCCAGCCTCTAGCTTCAGAGTAGGTTCCCAATTCAAACTCAGGTGTTGGGCTAGACATCAGTCATCCCATCATACACTCACAGCTCTACATGGATATATGGAAAGGGTATTTAACAAATTTTGAGGTGAAAGTGTAACTCACTTCTTTAATGTAATTCATCTCCTCTTTCAGCTGATCAGCTGACCAGCCATAAACCACCATTTCCCTCTTATGGTTGTTGTCAGTTCGGTGCACAACACCATACACCATCCCATGAGAGAGCTTCCCTGGAGACATCCCATTTGGTACATGGTAGAGCTCCTAAAAATTAAAAGAAAAAAAAATTTAAGAATCAGAACTAGAATAAAAAAAAAATCTAATAAAACCACAGTTACTTAGGGCCAGGAGAGACACCAATTACAGTGAAAGCACAACAGTACATATGCACACTAACTCCCAAACATTTTGGAGCCAACCGGTCAGCCTTCATGTTTTTTGAAAGAACAATGACCAACTTATAATTGATGAAGAATATAAAGATGTCTAATTACCACTGCCTTCAATGGAAGTGATGTAGGCACAGCTAGAGACAACAGGCTGGATTTGTACAAGGAGAGGAAGAATCATGTAAGAAAATGTTATCCTGGCTTATTTTCATTCACCACCATATGCTACTTTTCTGCATTCTTGCAGAGCACTGTCAGGTCTCTAGTTCCCTATAAACTCATGCAACCACAGAATTATCCCTCACTTCCCAAACTCCCTGCTGCAGGAAACAAAAATTTACTCAAAAAATATAGAAAGTTCTAAGAAACTGAAATTAAAACCTTTTAGGCAGTGTTCCTTAAGAGACAATACCTGTTTCTCTTGAAGACAAACAAAGTAGAATTTCAGTTTTGCATTTAAAGCTAAGTAAGAACCTCCAGAGCAATCAAACTCATTTCAGATCTTCATTTCTTTTACAGATGTTGCAGAACTGACACTGTAAGAGCTAAAGCAAAGCTATGAAACAGCATTTATGTGGGTGTTCCAGTGTTATTAAATACTGTAGAAGGACAAACCTTCTAAATCAGGTCTTGCTATGTAAATAGAGGTTGTTTTAAAGAGGTGACATGTTTTATTTTAATGATCTGCAGAAATTTGTGAAACATACTCATAATAATTGCACATCTTGCTTCAAGGCACCCTTCGCAACAGACTCCTCTTGTTCATCTCATCAATACACTTAGTAAGAAAAATATTCATGCAAACAGCAGGAATCATTTCCCTCAGCATGTAAATAAATATCTGCAAGGTCAGATCAACCACATGACCTGACTACTCACCTCTCCTCCCTTCTAATCGACCCAGGGAAAAATCCTTCTGTAGCAAGCACCTGAAATGAGTCAGTCCTCAGAACGACTCATTTCTCTTCTTGATTACAAGGTATTTAAGCAACTACCTCAGATGAAGACATCCACATTATGACTTTTTTTAAAAAATGGAAAAATATTCTCACCGAACTTGAAATATTTGCCAACTAGGAACCTAAAAATAATCAGTGATTTCTGAATGGAAAGTTAGAATGGAAAGTTTGGAAACACAACTGTTACTGATAAGCTTTGCACATTGTTTTTGAAAGGTCAGTCCTAGAGAAAAATTTTTTCTAGAGAAAAATCAGGTATAGGTGATTTTACTGAACTTACTTTCTTATGCTGGATATACCAGAGTACAGATCCATTTGAGGACATTTGCTATGCCGACTTTAGAATATGTTTTGGTTTTTTTGTTCTAAGCACTGTCTAAATTCCAAACAGAGGCTGAAAGAGACGACGCTCCGAATCTTATATCCATCTGCAGCTGCATCCTAGAGATCTCCAGTCCTTACCATGACCATGCAGAGAGAACACCATCTGCAGTCTAAATCAGCAGCACTCTCAGTTTATAGGAGTCAAACCAACACAACTATGCTGGCAATATAAGAAAAAATACTTATTTGGGTAAGGGGAAAGTGAACAGGAAAATTTACTTGTATTAAGAAAAATGGACAGACATTTGTTTCACTTGTTTCATATTGTGCCCTTCCCACAGGGCACTGACAGATTTTCCTCAACACTGTATCCTACACACTCTTCTTTATCACGCCATTACTCGTTTAACCATATTGCTGAAGCTCTGGGTGTGTGTTGTGTGTGCAGGGCTGGGAGAGGAACAATCATAGAGCAGACACCTGATAGAGAACATTTCAGGCAAAAAAAAAATCTGTAAGCCTTCATTAGAAAAGAAATCCTTAAAACCACTTAATGAAGAAAACATTGGGCAACCAGCCCTACCTGTACATGATATAATTTTGCACATTATATGCAAAGCTTCATATCCTCATAATGAGACATTTCATAATTATGTATTATTGGGGGTTTTGTTTTGCTGTTTGGATGTGTGCAAACAAAAGCCCCACACCTCATACTGTGAAATAGAGAAACACAGAAACTACATGGGGACATGACCCAAAATTATTTTGTGTTTGTTTGCTTCCAGGGTTGTACAGTTTCTTTCATAGTTCATTGCAACTCCTCCCCTGCATCTGGAAAAAGGGATTACACACAAGTTTCCATCTTCCTGATAACAGAATGAATAATCACTTTGATTGTTTAGAGGTTACCAAGGCACCAGACATTGAATTCATAAATCCATACCCTTTGCCCGTGATCATTCATTTTTAATAAGGAGAACAGCTGAATACCAGCAATACCAAGGTCCTTTTTGCCTCTGAAACATTAGCAGAATTGTCTAAAGTGTTGTTTGCAGAGTTCTGGAATAAAAATTATGACCAAGTTCCTTATTTTTAGAATATTATGAACACATTCCTAAGGAACGCTTTGAAAGATTTTTCCCCCCTCTAAGAAAGACCTACAAATTCAATGGGTTTGCAGCGGGAGAATCACCCATGGCACTTACATATGTATTTCAGAGATGAACAGACTTAAATTTACATTATAATGGACAGTACATGCAGGATTAGGTACGCACAAAGGCAGACTGGTTACATGTCTCTTGCAACAATGCTAAACTTGCCTGTTATCTGTATTTGCACAAGCCTCCTAAAATGCCTTTGTTACTTCTCTTTCAGAAGATTAGAAGAATCTCCATCATCTGTTGACTGTTCCAGTTCTATGTGCTACTTAAAATACAGGATATTGTTTTTACCCTCTCCTTATTCTTCCTTCATATCACAATCCCCAGACAAGTGCCTGTCAAAATTTCAGTTCTTGCTTGTTTTAAAGATGTGCGAGCCAACAGCTACACAAATAACTGTTCTCATGTTTCTTTAACCTTTTTCATTGCTGTTTTATTCCAGCCATGCTTATCTTCTACTCACCCTTTTCTGTTTAGGAACTCTTAATTCCTACTCAGTGACCACTGAGTCAGTGACCACTAGTTTCAGGGTTCTGTATAAATAGCCAAACCAGGGCTCACCGATGCAGTCTCCTCTTGGGGCAAGGGTTACAATCAGAAAACTCCTCTGAATGCAGGGTTGAGAGTGGATGGGTTGCTTTGTTTGTTGACTACTTTTTCAATACAGCTTTGCCTCTAAAGGAGGCCTTGCTGAGTAGCTCAGTTCTCAAGTATCTCCACAGAACTGCATCACTAAGCATGCATCAAGAATACTTCTGCCAGTTTGCCTCCTTTCTTAACCTACTTCCACCCACCTTTGTCTATTTTTCTCCTTTCACTGTTTTTTCCTTTTCCGCCTTGTACTCTGTTCTTCCTCTGACACATTCTCTCTCCCGCACTTCCTCTTTCACAAATCCTGGATCTTCCGCATCCTCAAGAACTACAGAACAGTTCTTTAAAGTCAAATACTTCCCATTATTTTCCTCTATGTCCCATACATACCCACTCTCAGAACTCAGATATTTTTCCAAGCAGGTCCTCAGAGGTCTCCACTCTTACCTACAGTGAGGCACCTCAGTGAAGATAACAGCATAAGCAAATACATGCAAGTATTTAGGAGCAAGTAAATACTGTAAAGCTAACCAGAATAGTGCTTCAAGATGGAAGGGTTCATTAGATTAATCAACCATTGCTGTTTAAGGTCAAAATGTCAGCCAAATCCCTTCTAATGTGAGCTAATGACCTGAAAAGGCAGAGGTAGCTTAATCAATTTGTGACTATTTCTTTATATCTACAGTTAGTTCTACGACAGCCCAAGGTGACAGCAAGGACACATCGTGTGGATGCACACACATCCTGGATCAGCCTCCAGAACTTGTCCTGTCTGTGTTGCAGCAACAGACCGCTGCGCTTGGTGTGATCACACAGAATGTACCAAAGAAACACAGACTGTGTTTACTTAACTAATAAATACTTAAAACAGAAGCCTACACCCCAAGGTTGCAAAACTCTTGATAATTACCTTGCATCCTGTTTATGTCTGTCCAAGGAGGCAGCTCAAGTAACATGAAACAAGTGAAGACATTCTAAAACCAAACCCTAAATTTAAGTTTTTAGCTAGTTTTTCTATGGCCCATGGTTTTATTTGCATTATGTAAATAACACCGAGGGATGATTTGCTTCCTAATATATCAGTTTTTTAAATGGAAGTCAGATAGGCTCGTATTTTTACTTCTCCCTGCCCCAAAACTGAAAGAAAAGCACAGAAGACACATCTTTTTTGAGAAAAAAGGACATCTAATCTAATGCTTAACACAGTTCTGTGTTTAGTACCCCATGGCCTTAAAATATTCCTGACTCATGATCTTCTGTTTACCTACACCATCAAAAAACTTTTAACAAGAATTATATCAGTTAACTGAGGCTTTATCTTTTCCTTAACAGCCACATTCCAGACATTTCTAAAATATCCAGTTATCTTTTACCTGTTCACTAGTTACACAAGGAACAAGAATATTCACACTGTTACTGAGGTCACATATTTTCTATTCAGTAAAATGACACATTTATAACTTTGAGCTCACCAAGAAAAGTTACTCTGCTCTGATGAAAGGTAGCTCTGTTTTTATGTCTTTTCCTATTCCTCTACAGCCCATGAAAACCATGTTACATTTAGGAATGTTTTACACAAAAATAGTATCACAAGAGGGAAAATATGGCACAACAGACATAAGTGTTCTTAAATTCATGAAGAATGCAAGACACATCGCTGAACACATTCCAGCTTTGAAGCTCCTTGGGTGTAGAATTCAGGTGTCCATCTCAAAAGAGAATTGCCAGACATTTTACAAAGTCATAGCTAACCCATGAAATCTGTACAAAGAATGCCAATGTTTATACACTGGGAAACTAAGATACAACAAATACAGCAGTAACCCCAGAAGTCAGTGGAATTCTTTCTGTATTTTTCACGCAGCGCTGATTTTTAACAAAGGTGTTGCTAAATTAGTACATGTCAAAAATCAAGCAATCAGTGCTGGAGAGGGTGAGAAACAGTAACATCACCTGCAGCAGATGAACCAAATTTGTTCAGGCACAAGTTCTGCTCTGCTGACAGGAGTGGGCTGGCAGCAGCAGAGAAAATAGGCACTGTCCTAGATTCCATGTGCACCACAGCCCCACGTTCACTGCACTCATATTCTTGAACCAGGCCTGACACAAGTTTCTGCTTGATTCTCACCATGACGTACAGAAGCAAATTCCCCTTCTGGCTTCTTTACAGCCTACTTTTTTTTGCTGGGAAAAAAAAACCCGTTTGCTATGCTCCTGTATTCTTGCTTAGGAAGTAAAAAGAATTTCACTTCTTAGTTGTGATGCTTTAAAAAAAAATTAAGAAAATTAAAGTGTTTGAGGATATATACCGCCAAAGTACCAAGCTAAGACTAAACACTGCTCAAACTTGGCTGAAAGCCACAAAGACAGTAAAGTGACACAAATTTCCAGAGTGTTACCTCATTTTCATTCTCTTGTCCATGTATCCAAATGAAAAAGAAACGTCTGTCTATACATATCTCCACATTCTGCCCTCAAAAGCTTAGCTGCAGCTTTCAATGACACTTCCAAATTTAGCCATGACAGTGAAGAAAGAGATTGATGGATAAAAATAAGCCCAATCCCAAACAGGGACAATACAATTGTCTGGTAGCCCTTTATTATGCAAGACAAGACAGGCTTCAGGACATGCAGATTTTGCATACAATCTGCCAAGCACAATATTCCTTTGTACTTCATGGTGAAGTAAACAGCCTCACACTACTGTCACCCAGTGTCTGTCATGGACAGAAATAATGGAACAAAATCAGAATAGTTTGTGGTTCTCTCCATCTAAAGTGCTAACAATTTGATCAACCCAACCAACCAGCCTCTACCTGTGAGTTAAGTTCTCATATGCTTCTTTCAAGGTATCATATCCTTAATATGAGTATAAAAATCCAACCTGACACAAGCTCACTCCCCCTTCAGTTTTTGAGATCAGTCTCTAACTCTGCACCATCTGCCAGCCCTTCACAAAAAGCAGGGAGAGGCCACCCTAGTACAGTATTGCCTGCAGCAATTTTGTTGCAACAAAACCACCCAGATCCATCATTTCATTTTAATCTTTTACACTGGTTCATTTTTATTTCATGGATGCATAGCAGTACAAAAGTTCATCTAGAGACTTACTGCACTGATACAGATTGAA
The DNA here is from genome assembly GCA_013397055.1 of Pachycephala philippinensis. Taxonomy (NCBI): domain Eukaryota; kingdom Metazoa; phylum Chordata; class Aves; order Passeriformes; genus Pachycephala; species Pachycephala philippinensis. The sequence goes on from VWZT01000195.1 coordinate 361,110, forward strand.
TGAAATACAGCATAAATGTCCTGCAAAGTTTGGACTCCAGTGAAAAAGGCTAAGCCAAGAGCTACCAACATAACTGACAAAGAATCACTTCTGGTCTGACATCAAGCAGCAGAACAAGTCATTGGGAGGATCAGCACTAGCAAGAGCTGCTGTGCAGTTCATTAGCTGATTCTGCAACTGAAGCACCTCTCAATGGTACTGAGCCTGAGAGATGCAGAAAAGTAACAAACACAGTGAGCCATGACCGTGTCACATTAGGGCAGCTCAAAATCACCTCCTTTGAATGAAAGAGTTGAAAGAGGAGATTACAACCAAATGTCACGCCATGGTTTATTTATAGTTTTCTGGCATTCCCTCTGACACTGCAAGCTCTTTGCTCTCCTCCCTCAGCAGCAGAGGCAGAGACTTGTCCTGCCCAAACAGGAGAGCACCTGCAGCCAGGCTCTCACTGCCTGACTCGGTTGAGCACTCCAGCAGAAACGGTACAATCCCACAGATTACCCCTGAAGTTCATTTCTGTAAGTCACACTAATATATTTCAAATACCAAAAGCATTTTTCTTGTGCCCATTTTCTTAGGCGTCAGCAATTAAAGTCAGCACAGAACTCTAGATTCCAACAAGGGATCTGATGTTAAATTTGATTCTTGAAGCTGGAGTTTTGGACCTTAAATTGTAAAGTGCAAGGTAGAAAACAGAGCAGTTCCCTAATTTCTATTATCCCTATTTCCAAAAAGGGGGCACAGTTCTCATAGGACTGTGTGAGGATTATCTAACATTTGTAGAACTTGTTCTCAAAGTGCTTTAAGCGATTTCATTAACACGAAGTCAGCTGAACACGGGTGATCAGCAGAGATACCTGATCACTGCTTTTAGATTTTTTAAAAATTAAACTGTGCAGTAAAAACGTCACAGCATGACCAGTCATGAGGCACGTGTGCACTGTAAGTTACTGTGTAACTGATTTGAATACATAAAGCAATCGATTACACAGACAATAAAAATCTACAGGTAATACATTGCTGTCTGGCTTTAGAGACAGGAGGAAAAACCAGTTCATGAGCAGTGATTTTTTTGCAGCTGCTTCCATGCACTATGGCCATACTATCTGTGGGGTATTTTTTTTAATTACACAGAAAATATAAAACACAAGCAGTTGGCACAATTCCTCTGTGTTTTCTAATTGCTATGAAATTGACTGAGGAGATCCCATTTAGCTCTGAAGCCTTTTTAAGTCTTTAAATGGTCTAAAAGTACTGAATTTTAGAAACTACTCAGAACATAAAATATTTAAATTGCATATGGTTTTTCCTGGTCTCAACTAATAAGGACCCATCTCTTAAACATCACTGTTTTGCACATTGAGCCAAATAATGTATTTATTATCTTCCTATCCTCTCCTTAATATTCTCTGATATAAAGCCCACTTGCCTTTACTTGTATTATGGGGGAAGTAACAGCTCATTAAATACAAGATTCCACAGAGAAAAAAACTGGTCACGTAAGAAAGTCACCACAAATTGTCCAACCCTCATCATTAACAATTCTTTCTCATTATCACATTACTCAGAACCATAAAGTGAGTAAGGCATGAGTAAATATCTATCCTCCTCAAAAACAAACTCAGATTCCTCTTAGGGCAATGGGCCCATAAGCTGAGGTCAGTCTGAGGGTTTCTGCAATTAGATCCAAGCTGACAAGAGACTGCCAGAGAAGCTACTCTAAGTGCTACAACCAAACACCTCAGTACTAAACGAATTATTACTCTTTAATGGTGGCCCAAATTTAGTTTGCATTACGGTCTATTTAATCTATTGTGTAAGTAACACTTCTAGATCCTGAAGAACCAATTACTCTGCCAGACCAGTGTGGGAAAACCTGAGTATATAAAAGATTCCAGGACAAAAAAAACTGATAAGGAATCCTTATCTTGAGCATTTTAATTTGCATTTATTTTACAGTAATTTTACTGTTATTTTTGCCTTTTAAGTATCACTAAGAAATTATTTCTAGTAAATCCTATTGTTGTTTTTCTTCCTGTTGTCATACTGCTATTCAGACACTGAGTCTGGCAAACTTCACCATCTTCTTGTTTGATTTTGGTTTATCGAAGTAAATGTGGTGAAGTTATGGAGCCTGTCCAGCTTCCCCTTTTAGTCTTCATCCTTAAGACTAATTAAACATCTTCTCTTGCTGTGAAACTGCTCTTAAAGAACAAGTTCTGCACCAAAGCAGATTGTAAATTTTTTTTCTGTGCACACACTACTACTACTACTTCTGCAAAAAAAAAATGCCCTTCTGAACCCTTCTAAGCAGATGACCTTCAAATCACTTTCACTTCAGAACAATCTTGAATACTTTATTTTATATTTCTTATTTGTACATCACCCTTTACCAAAACTAGCTGACACACACAAAACATCAAGGTCCCCAGCACACCACCTACATTAATGATCAAATCTTGCACACTCTCAAGCCTACGTGAAGTATAAAACCCTCTTTTAGGATCAAGAGGATCCTGATCGAGATCCTGTTTAATGCAGGACCCTGTTCCTGATAACAGTTTCCTGCTCTTTGGTATATAAATATAAATAATCAAGTTTTAATAGTACCTCAGTCACAAATCACCAGCAGTCTCCGTTGTTTCTCTACCACTGTCCTATTTTACAATACAATTTTTGCCACCCCTAACTCCAAGGCTTAGGCTCAAAGCTCACACCCAACTTGATGACCTTCCACATGTTCTTAAATCTTGTAAGATGACTGGGCTTTGGGCTGCCAAAACAACAAATACCAACATCTGTGGAGGGCAATATTTACTTCTTATTTATAGAGAATTTAACTTTTGATTCTTAAAACTTACACTTTTCTTTCTCTCAGTCTCCTTTGGTCCCTGTTCAGGCTGTGACACTTCATCAGGTGGTACTGTTAAGCGTAACCTACACACGTTCATCTGAAAGAAGAACAAGATTTAGGTGTTACAAAAATAATTTTAATAATTTGCTTTACAGAATGAACTGTACAGAGATTCAAATTTGAACTTAGTATTTTCTGTTTTCTAGCACACAGCTGACAAAATACTATTTTTTAAAGGTTAGAGGGGTTTTTAGCTGGCAAAAAATAATTCAAGGGCATCCCCATAATTACAAACATACCTGAAATAGCAAAAATCCATTTCGATCAACAACTTGTTCCTAGGTACTCATAAATGACATTGAGAGCTGAGATAACAGAACAATGAACATAATTTTCTACTTTCTGAGTTTTGTTTGCTGATTTGGCATACTTTTATTCTTCAAAAGGGATCATTTAGAAACACAGAGTGTATTTTAGAGTAAATGCTTCTTTTCTGCTCAGCATGTAGCCAAGTCTTTGATCCAAGGATACGTCAGTACTGCAAGTCCACTTAATGTGGAATAAGAATATTATTGAAATCTGATACGTACAAATGGTGTGTAAATACTAAGCTTCAAAACACTTCAGAAAAAATTTAAGAGGTGTTGTTTCCTAACTGATTTTAGAACAGCCATTCTCTTGCCAACAGGCACGATACCTTTCTGTCCCCAGCTGCAGTTTGCCTTGCTTTGGGCTGAGACATCTTTGGTTTAATGGTGTTTCCAAAGCAATGCATTTCACACAGGAAACTTGGTTAAAACATTCGGTCTTGGTCCTATTCATGAGACATTTTTGTGGAAAACAACTCCAAGTCCTGAGCAGAGCATAGCAAATGATGAAATGAGAAATCTGGCTGTCTGAATTCAAGCTGCACAATACCTTCCTGTGAAATCCCAGCTGCCTGTTGGCAACAAAGAGAGCTCTTAAAGCTCTTCCTCAAAACCTCTGAAGTGTCTCTTTCATGATTACTGTGGGCCATCATCCCTGTTCTTCCACAGCCCAGCATCTCACCGGATCTAGATCTCTCCAGTTTCTCCTGGAGTCATGCTGGATGTGTGTCTCTCTCTCATACCCACCTTCCCACTGCACTTGTCCCAGCTCACAGCTCACACCTTGGTCATTACAGCACCTCCTTTTGCCTTGAAAATGGCATTAATGTTCTGTCCACTGCATTCAGAGCACTGCAGCAAAGCCCTTCCCATACACCCCAAATGTTACCATTTTACAATTAATTTCTTCCAACTCTCTTATGTACCATTTAAGCTGCCTTGACTGCATTTTCAAGACTCTTTACAATACAACTTCCTCAGAAAAGGCTATTCAGCATCACAACAAGGATCCGTATTTTCCATTTCCAGACAAAAGTCCTTTTTCAAGTTTTCAAACAGGCTTTTTCTTCTTCCCAAGCAAAAGCAATTGGAAGAACTATCTGCAACTTCACAATTTTTCTTCTGGCATTTCTTTAAATCTGTGGAGAGGAAAAATCACTAACATTTCGACTACTGGTATGTTGTCAACTGTATTTTTTAAATGTTACATACTGCCTTCCATCTTCCTCTCAGTTTGGTCTTTCGGGTCTGCAAGGCCAGTAAGAAAAAGTGTCCTGAGATAGATAAAGTTCTTATAAAATATGTGAGATGTGTCTGTACTATAAAGAATAAGAGGGGAAAAAAAGTCTGTAAGAAGATCAAGGTGAAATAGAACCTACTCTTTAGACATATCTGTGAAAGCAATGTTTTGTGCAGTGGCCTCCTCACTGTTAATTTATCATTCACCCATATGCTAGCAAATCTAGAACAAGAAGCCACAAAATGACATAAAGCCCCCAAAACTTAGTATAAAAGCAGTTTATGCTTTCATATTTTCTAAAGAATACTGAAACAATGAAATGCATTTAAAAATTATGAAACTTGGTACACTGGCTTTTGATACTGATTGGCTGCTATGTTTGTTCTGAGAACACCAGACTCTCTCCATATACTACAGAAGCTGCTGGTACTTTCTACTTGCAGATTAGTTATCCAGATATATTAATAATAAACTCCTCATCTTTGGAACTCACTGATTCATAAGGTAATTAACATCCCCTTTTCTCATCTATTTCCCCCTGCCCTTTCCTCCCATTAGCTTATTAAGGCTGTTTCCTCTTAAAACATGCCTGTTTACAACAAGAAGGGAAACAGAGATTGGCATTCCTCCATGGAGGCAAACAAAGACCAGAGCCATAAATAGGAAATAGAAGTGAATGTGTGCTGTGCAGGAAGTGATAGATGAGGCCAACTTTTTCTTACAGTGATTTCGAACAAAGGAAAACTGGACAAAAAGGAATGAACATATTGCTAGGATAAAACATTAAAAATGCCTGAAATAACTAGAAATAGATAATGACTGGCAACTCAAAGTTAGGAGAAATGGAGTTGTGTATGATTCTCTGAAGCAAATAACTTGCCTATTAATCATTACGAGGCTAATTATAGCCAACACAGATTCAGCGTGCAGTGATTGTAAATAAGTAATTATCCCTGTACCTGTACAGTGAGTGAACCAAGACTGCCCTTCACATCACAGGTGTTACAGGGCTACTATGAAGGAAATCACAGAAGTCCAATACAGATGGCAGTCAAGTCATAACAACTAGGTTGGAAATATAAATTAGTAACAGTCCTTTGTTGAGACTAAAACTACTGTACAATCAAAAGGTTGTTATCATTTAAGCTGTTTTTTCTTGCCCTTTTCACCTTGCCTTATCTATTACCCACAAAACACTTACCCCACTCCACCCCAGTTGGCAACCATAAGGATTCCAGCCTTGAAGCTGCCCAGCAAGGCTTGTACAGCAGTGGCAAAGTACCACCCAGTTCCTTGCTAGAACAAACTTACACAGCCTGTACTCTGCTATTGTTTACAACAATAGGACTTCCTCAGCATCCCTGGGGAAACAGCAGCAAATGTATGAAGTAGCCATGCAGTCCTGCTCCTCCTAAGCCCCACATGATGCATTCTCCCTAAGGACAGAACTACAGACCCATCTGCTGAAATTGAGAAACACTACGGAGATGGAAAGGAAAAGCACCAGGCACTGCTTTTTCCTCCAGCCCCCAGAAGCAGTTCTGAGCACTGTACGTACACTGTTCTTGCTCTGCAGGGCTTCCTGAAGGAACAACACACTGTGCCATTTGTCGGTGAGTTTACTTGACCAAATCAATGAGCAGACTCACATGGAAATCACAGCAAGCCCTCCTCCCACAGCAAACAGTGCTGCAGTGATGCCTTAAAATGGAAATGAAATCCTAACAGGAAGAGCCTCGACTCAGTGCCAAACAGTGGCAGGATAATGTGCAACTGAGGATGAAAAAGTAATTTCCAGAAACAAATTGGGTAATGCAGAGAGAAAATGGGGAGGAGAATGAGAACTACTCTAACAGGGAAAGAGCTGCGATTCAATTTCCTTCATCTGCTTATTGACAGTAAGAACAAGTGAGAAAAAACAGGGAGAGACATAACTTCCACCTTACCTTTATGTCATTGACAGTGTAACTTTGTGAGCAAAACTTTTAAAAATAAATACTGGGTAGAAGAAGAACCAGGTATCTTTCTAACAATCCTACAAGACTGTCAGATTTTTGTTTAATTTGCAGCATCTGTAGCTTTGGCAAGTCAACAATATAAATAATCTTAATTGTGCCAACATTTTATATTCGCTCCTGGCTTTTTGACACCAACAGCCCATGAGTGGCATTTCCAAAGCACATCTGACATCATTTGTGAAAAAAAGACACAGACAGGAAAACAAAGACTGACAGGTTCACCCCAACACAACACCAGACATCAGAAGTTTCCTGACTGCAATGAAAAGTAACCTTGAAAACATGCTTTTTTACCAAATTTCTAAGAGGCTAGTGGGACAGCATAGAGGAGAGCTACTGCAATATGGCAATTAAGGAAAAAAAAACCCAATCTAGCTTAGTTTAAAATGTTGAGAATTCATTTCCCAGATCCACAGTCCACATTTATGTTTACCATCCTACTCAAATCACTAGGGTGCAACTAAAAACAAATACAGATGACAGATTCACTTTGAATAATGTTCTTCAGCCTCTTCTTCCCCCTTTCCAAAAAACAAAGCAACCAGAAAGGCATTAATCATAGCTAACTATGGGCTGAAATAATTACAGATTATTTCATTAAAATTAATTGTTAAACTAATGAGCAATGCTGTTATAGAATAACAATAATAAGTTACTAGTACAGCAACAGAAAAATACAGGCTATTCTACTAGCAACCAGTCTCTAAGATTTTTACAGGAACCCCACAGGAAAAAGATGTGGTTAAATACTGACCTAGCCTCAAACCAACTCTGGAGTTCAACACCACCAGAATTTAATATTGTTGATACTGATAAAAGAAATGGGGATAACATGTTTGTCAAGGAACTATCTACTACCCTATCAGCTCAATGGCCAAAAATCACTCCATTTGCCTAAGGTCCAGTGTTAGCTTTAGAGTTTTGAACGTAAAAGCAGAAAAACAGTGGATGTTTAATTTCAGTCCTAAAAAGCAAAGAAGAAAGTACTTTCTTTGGTTATTTATCTGTTGATTAGCCTGCTCCATTTATGAAATCTCTGCCATGAGGTTCTACACACAATTAAAGGGCACTTTTCCTGTGACCACAGGCACACAGGCATGTGACACACTTCTTTCATTTATTCAGAAGTTATTCTAACTGTCTTTCCCCCCTCTTCTGACAACTCATGATAAGGGAGTCACATTTCACTAAAAAAAGGGACAAGAGCTTCCCAGTGGGATGTAGCTGCAAATTACATTTTTACCAGTTTCCTTAAAGGAATGTATCAAATACAGTTCATCATTCCCAGGAAATCTATCAAGGGGATGAAAATAAGTTTATCACCTGAACAGAAGTTCCCTTACTGTAATTTCTTTAGGAAATACTAAAACAGGTAAACTCAATGGGAACACAGAAGACATACAGGGAACATAACTATGATTTTCAAGTCACCTTAGTTTTTCCACATACATGAGCAATTTCATTTTTTATGAAGACCAGGGATCTTTTTCTCAGGAAAACCATTCTGACCTTGCTATCAAGTAAAACCAGAGCAACACAACATTCTTCAGTTTTTCAATTATGAACTCATATTTTTGAAGCATCAGAACAATAACTGCATAATTCAAGAAACATCATGATCACATGGATGTATTTTTTGTAAGGATAAGATTATCACCGATTTTGATTTTTTTCTTCACATGTGAAATCAGCATTCACAATGATAGCAGTGTAGTTAGAGCAGCAAGAAAAGGGCTATTTAAAGCTAGGTAGCTGTAGAGCATTCCTGTCATATCTGAGTTCAACCAACTTTTTAGAAGCCCAACAGATTAATACTGGTTATTATTTATCGCATTTATGAAAATTTTAAAAAATTAGCAAATTTGAGGAACTGATTATATAATTAAATTACTATTGCTATCTAAATCATTACGGTGAGCTTTCTCACGATAGGCAAGTTCTCAACTGTAAATATCCAGGCGCATTTGAATGATACGGGGGAAGCCTCCAACACGAGTACACCTCCCTCGCAGGTTTACAGAGCAGGCCAGGGTCTAGGACTACAAAAGCCTTGCAGGACTCCCCAAAAACTCTTCCTTTCCCCACACCTACAACGAACGCACAAAAAGATGCTCTCGCACACCGCAAGCTTCACCTGAGAACACCGAAAAAAAAGAAAGAGGGGAAACAAAAAAAGAAAAAGAAGAGAGAAAGAAAAAGAAAAGGCGCCCCGCAGCTGACTACACGAGGGGGGATGTCAAATCTCCGCTTCGCCCCGCGACCCCGCCCGCTGCCCCCCCGCGCTGCCCCGCGCACCT
>VWZT01000195.1:369896-486107 GCA_013397055.1 Pachycephala philippinensis
CGCAGGGGCCGGGCGGGGGCGGGCCGGGGCTGCGCGGGCTCCGCTTCCCCCTCCGCCCCGCGGAACTCGCGGCCCCGCGCCGGCTCTCGGGCCAGTGGAGTGCCCGACTTCCTCGTGTGGAGTGACACCGGGCAAAGTCGCTGTGGGACGCTGAGATGCCAGTGCAGGGTGGCATTCCCTCCGCTCACGGGAATATTGGGTGTCGGGGTGCAGCCTGGGGAGAGAGGCTTCGAGGGAGACCCAGACAGTCCATCTGTCACACAGGCACCTGCCGGCCCTGGAAAACGGGGTTAGGGCTCGTAGGAGCCACTGGCAGCCACTCAGTCCCGTTCTCCGGCACCCACCTCTGAGAACTGTAAGCAGACAGTGCTGTGTGAAAGCTGGACAGTGTCCTCCCCTTCTTCCCACAGCAATTCGTGAGCCACCCAGGTGTGTCAGTTGTTACCCGTGTTCCAGCAATCAGTACCAGGCTCATCAGAAAGCACCCAGATCCCAGCCAGCCTCGGGGTTGACAGGCACAAAGCCGGTGCAGCTCAGTCCATGAATGGCAGCGTCAGCCTCAGTGCCAAAGGTCCAACAAGGTGAGTGTGGTCTGCCCGAGCCGGCTGGCCCCGAGTCAGATTGCAGGTGTGGACTTCAGCATTTCAGATGCTCAGCTCTTCCGGATCTGGGCTGAGGGAACGCCATAATCCTACACCATCCTACACGGCCTAGGCACACACATCTTCATCTGCAGCCTTGGGCATCTGTCACGAGCACCACATTCCTCAGTTATCAAGGGAGTTATAAGGAAAGGAGATGCTTTTGTTTGAAAGCAATGGCAGAACAAATACCTTAAACAGCATTTTAAAAATAATTTATCTCCTGTCTTCATGTAATTAAATTAAGACCACGAGAAAACAGAGTTATGGCTATGCAATGTCCTTACCCGTTAAGATGTTAACGACCAGAGTGTTGAAGAGAGGAAATTTGCATTGGAAAAACTGAAACTGCACTGAACTATGGGTGCCTCACCCTCTCTGTGTACAACGCCTCTGTCCACTTCTGCCTCTCAGCTCTCTGTCCTCAGGGCAGGATATTGAGCTATCGACATGACAAGGATCTGAGGAGGAGAGGAAGAAATCATTGCCCAGCCCATAGGAATGAATGAAGGGTCTGCATGTTTGTTGTTTTCCCTATTCTCTTCTTCTCCCAGGGAAGGTAATACAGCCCAAGGCAAATGAATTAGAACATCCCCTTGTATTTGGATTTCTCTCAAGGCAAGACTGGCTGTGTGTTACACGATTCTTCCTGTGGCAAGGTGTCGTGTTCCTACAAACAATTGCATTTCCATATGAATCACCCCCTGTCTTAAGTCCTGGTTATATTGCTGCATTTGTGGGTTTGCAGGTGGATAATAGGTGTATCATCATCAACAGGAACACGTTCCTTCACAAGTATGTTGTCTACCCACAGGGCTATCCCTTAGCACTTGTTCCTGGTCATTCTGGTGAGCAGAAATGTCTGTTTAAATTCTGGTATGCAGACAGCTGGTCTTTGTGGTTTCAGCTGAGAAGGAGTTCACACACCTGTGAGATTGCCCTGGTTAGTTACAAGTTGTGCCTTCTGGACTTTATTTCCCTGTGGAAAAAGTCATGTATGTGGGGCTGCCCAGTTTGTGCAAGGCACAAACACAATTGCTTTTCTAAGAACAGGCACAGAGACTAAATCTGTGCTACACTATGGAAAAGGACCTCCCTTCCTATATGATAATATGGCACAATAATCATTGGCATGAGAGAGTAAGGCACATTAATCAGATCTCTGAGAAAATTTGCAAGGTCTGCGTCAACTTTGAGAATATTGTTAATTTTGATAGAAATCTTCTAAATGCAGATGAGGAAAAGACTTGTCCATGGATAATACACAGTCAATAAAAATATGGTTTTCTCAGTTATGTCTATCTTAGTAGCAGCTCTCCCCATTTCTTGGAAAATAGCAGCAGGACATGTTTACCTGATTTACCAATATTTGTTTGAAAAGGAGCATCTTCTATTTAATCCTCAAATTAATATCCTCCAAGAAAGAGTAACCTATATGCAGGGTTAGCAGTCTCCTATTTTTGGATACTCTCTGAATCTCCTTCCTTTCCCCCAGCAGCAAGGCGCACAGGTGTAGTAATGAGTGTCATTCTTTGCTGCCTTGCTAGTTGACCATGTAACCATCTGCAGTCTCTTCAGCCCTTGTGTAGCCTGTGTGACTCCTCTTTGCATGAAAGCAACATTTGGAACAACTTTTTCTTCATCCCCAAAGCTCTGCCTACACTACAGGGAATATGAAGCTAACCACTTGTATGGAGTGAACACCTGGTACTCCGCAAGTGGCAAAAAGAAAGCTCAAGAGAAGCTGTTGAAGCAGTATGAGACATACACAGCAGAGCTGAAAAAAAGCTCTAGAATTATTCTTGGATTAAGAAAGGATAAACAGATTTGTGATCTTTGGCTTGGACAAAAGACAGTGGCAGGGAATGGGCAACAGAAGCATAGAAGATCATGACTGATATGCAGAAGTGAACAGGGAGTAGCTGTTCATTTTTTCCTACCCTTGAGAACAGTGGATTTGAAGAAAACCAGGTACCACATTTCTGTGTGAAAATGTCAAAAGAATCACTGATCATGAAGAGTATAAATGCTCCCAAAAAGCAGGTAGGTAAACTCATGGAAAACAAGTTACAAGGGCTGTGAAACATGAAGATATGTCTACAACTACTGACTCAGGAGGTCCCCAAAGTGTGGGTTTGCTTCGTTGATAGCTCCCCAGTCAAAGGACCTCTGACCCCTCTCTTGCCCTCCTGGGCATGATTGACTCCCCACCAACAGCATTAGAGGTGTCAGGCTTCTAGCAAGCAACAGGTCTCCTCTGCTCTGAAAAGGTGCTCCCGTGCCCAGCTGTTGCTTGCCTTGGGCACACTCTGCATGTATTCATGGCTGCAGCTCATTATTGCACGTTTGCCATTCTCTCTCACCCCCTGTGGAGGTTTCACACAGCCACTCCCTCTTGCTCCACAGTCTCCCTCTTTTGCTCCCTGGGACCTCAGGGAGAAGTGCCTGCTTTATAGCTTGTCCCTGTTTGCCAGGCCCCATGACCTTACCTCCTTGGTTCTGATAATCTGAAGTAGATTTGCCACAGTTTACAGCTCTTTTTTCCTGCAAGAGTCATTGAACACTGTTGTGAGCATTTCATACTGTGCTTGGGACATGGCACTAGTTTACTGAAAAAGATGGGGGAATAGAAAGTAAATCACTACTTGGGAATTAGTTTGACTAAAATAATAGTATTCTACTGATTTTTACAGGTGGACAGACTGCCCAAAAGGTATACATAATCATACAGAGTGCTCATAGACAATACACAATATGGTGGCAGAACATAACCTGACCAGGATCAAAATCTGCCAGTTTTTCAGTTCAAAACCTGCCAGCACTCTGTGACTACAATGGTCCAAAGGCACAGCAGATCTATTACAAGATGACACTACAGTATGGATATCTGAAGCAACAGTTATTGTAGAATAGTTAATAAAATTATATAGAAATAGCAAGAAATATAAGTGTAGGCACCTTCTTTGTTTTTCTTGTAACTACCTTGTTTCCCATCACCAGCATTACTGAAATATTTATTTCCCAGGAGGCCCAAAGACCATCATGCTGTGGGAAAAAATGAAACGGGATGTCACAGAATCAAGAGGCCTTACTATGAAAAGCCCTTGATCACAGGATGGACACAGAGGATGCAATACACAGAGGAGGAAGCAGGTCTGCCCTCCTAGAAGAGCAGGAGTGGGTAGCCTGGTCTTACCATAACAAATTGCCTAAATGTGGGCATGGTAAAAGGCTGATTTTTTTTTTTTTTTCCATCAAAATCTCCTGTCCATCTTCAGGCTAACTGCTGACACAGTCCAGAGGAAAAAGAAAAGTTCCGGTAACATATGATCAACTGGAATATTAATCCTATGAGATTTGGGAATAATTGCAGTTACAAATTGTACAAGAACTCACACCTATGGTCATTAAGGTTGTAAAGTCCCATTTGCATTGCTACAAAAATGAGGTTATAATTAACTTCTAATAGCCTTCACTTTCCAGGGGGATTAAGATCTATTCTGCCTTCATCATCCCTACGGCATGAAACCCATTTATGGGAGAGATTATCAAATGGACAGATGTAAAATGTAAAATATTTCAGAACCAGACTTAGTAAGAACTGGAGGCTTGATCAATTATGTTTTCTCAAAGCTGTTTCTTTTTCCTGCCATCTCTCACTGTTGTATTCTACAAACACACACTTAGCTCAGCACCACGTAACTATCAGGCTCTCTTTTTTTGGTATTACAGCTCATGTGAAAATTTTAGCCTGCTAATGGTCATAAAACAGTCTGACACATATCAGAAGCTGAGCCCCCATAGTCAGCTGCCATAGGTGCTCTTATATGCAATATACAAACCAATATATAATATTGTGCCGTTTTTCTCTTGAGTAGTATTTTGTCTTTCACTGGCTTTATAGCACATCCTTGCTGCATTTGCAGCTACTGTTACCCTTTTGAATTGACATAACACATAAAGCTACCTGAATGTCCAGCTTGGTTTAGCTACCAGCATCATATCACTTCTCAGACCTATTGATGTAACTGTTTGCTCTCACTTGACACTCTTGGTACACGGCTAATACAAGATTACTACAAAAACTCAGAGCCTTTCCTGCTGATCTCACACACACAAATCTATAATTAGGCATTCCCACACCAGGAGTTTGAAATGCAGAATACACATTTTATTTGTGCAAAGCCCTCTGTATGTATTTTATGTAATTATTTCAGTTATGGTTGAATTGAATAAAAATGAAATTCCTGGAGTTACCTGTAATAAGGCCTTGCTTCCATCTTTACTGATAATGTAGAGTCACAGACTATAATTGCAGAAAATGTTTCTTTTAATATCTCTTGCTTTTAATTGTTGTCCTACTCTCTTCTTAAAGTCCATGTTCCTGTTGAGTTCTCAAAGTACTTTTTAACTATATAGCAACAAAGTAAAAAAATGCTAGATAGCTCAAGAAATAATACAATGACATACACACAGTAATTTCGCCTGGAACAGACAGAAAGGACAAAAGGGAATGGGTTAGTCAGGAAAAGCTGTATCTGGGCACGAACACAGAACAAGTCCATTGAAGCCAATCAGGTAATGACAGTAGTAACAGGATTCTGCCATGTGCCTTTATGCATCCATGTCAGTGCATTTCACACAGTTTGTACCCCGAGCAGTAGGAAAAATGAGAATTACACCTGGTAGCTGTGATCTGTAGAGCCAGACTGTTAAAAGCAGTTTATAGAGAAACAAAAATTACTACTACTAAGATTTTAAAGAAGGCTGCAAAGCCCTAGAAAGGCATGTTTTTCATTAAATGGTATTTTTACCTTTATTTGGGAGGGCTTTTCATTAAGCATGTTTATAAATCGTAATTTTATACTTCTATAGTCATGGCTTTTATTTTATTAAATTTAAAAAACCTGGAATTTAAAATCAACTGAGAAATATGCAACGTATTGAGACAAATATAGGACAGTTTAATTTATCATACGTGTCTATATCTGAATGAAAAAATAGCAGTCTAATTTTTCAGTCACAAATTCTTAGGGATTTAGATAGCATCACTTCAGATGTTGCTGAAGCATATATGGCATCAATACAGTTCTGATTCAGCAGAAAAAGTACCACCCCCTGATTCATCTTCACCGTTTCCTTTTGCATGTAGGTCTCCCATTCAGTTCACAACTGGGTCACAGCCCACGGCAATGTGGCTCAAGGTGCACGTGAAATGCCAGCAGGCTGTCACTCGTTCTCCAGCAGGAGGTTTGGTTCAGTCAGTCCATGCAAGCAGGACAGTTCAGCATCCATGTCATATAAAAATAATGCAGCACAGGAGCAGCAGCATTGCTCACATAGGGGTGTGGCTTGGCCAGATCACGCAATGGAACTGGTTGAGGTAGGTAGGAGAGTAGAAAACAGGCACACCCACCATTAGCACCACTGTTATATTGTCAGGTAGGTGCATTTAAAATCATATTCCACTCCCTGGAGATAATAGCAAATGATAGATCTCTTCTGATTCCAGCATTGTCATTGTGGCAGGAAATAAGGAAATTTTAGAGGCAGAAATAAATTGTGGAGTGCAAGTTCTTCCATAAGTGAGAGGAATGTACGTATTTCAGGGAGTGGGAGCATTAAGGACAGGGAATCACTACATGTATTTGACTGACTTCTTTTAGTTTACAAAGGGGAAGAGGAGACATTTCATCTTTGTTTCTCCACAGGAAAGGAAACATAGAAGAGTAAGAAGTGCAAAACCAATATTCTGCTTCAGCTCTATTTTATGATAGAAGACCAGAATAGCAAGTGGTTGACTTCAGCCCTGCTTCAGGGCAGAGGATGAAGGAAAGTTTTTCAAAACAACAAAGAAACCAGGCATTTGTCTAGAACATCTGCACAGGTGCTACAGAAGTTCTCAGCTATTTGGCTTGTCCCTTGTTTCAGATCTGGTTTAAGACCTCCGTGTTCTCCCATCTCACAATGATGTACATGGGAATTCAGCAGTTCTTAATGGACCCTCACAGCCCACTGCCTATTCATACACACAGCTGGGACAGGGAGCTGTCCATAAAAGTTGTTTAATGTAAGTGAAAGATCTTCTATTTGTTCTATTACTTATTTCCTTTCTACATACTAAAAAATATGTTTATTAGAAGTCATATAAAAAGAATATAATGTGGAAGAGGAGGAAGGGGAGGTATTTTAACCATAAAATATCAGGTCATACTGACTCGTGAAATCAGGGGACCTTCATCAGGAACATTTGGTTCCTCCAGCTCCAAAAACATTCTAGCAGACATATCTGTATCTACAGTATAATGGAATTTTCTTATCCTGTCACCAAGAACTGTCTCATTTCCTCTGTGCCTAAGTCATAATAATAGAAGAAAGTAAAGTCATAATCAATACAGAAGATAATGTTGGGTCTAACTGGAGTAAAGTTATTAGGAGGGAATGTAGGAAGGACTAAAGAGTTAAGGTACTTAATAATAGCTGAGCCACAATGACTAAATATTACTTAGGGGACTGCCCCTCTAACGTTGGTCCAAGCAAGGAAATGGATTTACACACCTAACCACTTATACATTTGGTCACACACTGAATCTGTGAATCTGGGTGGCCACTCCCCAGATTTCCCATGTGTCATCCTTCAGGACACTGCAGCCCAGAAGGAGATTAAGACTTCTGTCATTAGCATTAACTTGAAAATTCCATTTCCCTGAAGAATTAGCTGCTATTCTTTTTCTCATAACCTCACCATGCTTAGGCATTTTGCTGCACTTCCGGCCTAGCCAGGTTACTTCTTTGAGAAGTTTATTATAGGATAATAGAGCACCATTCCCACTTCAGGAAATCTTTGAGAGGAGTTAGTGAAGGACTGAAAAGCTACCAGAGTGGCTGGACTGACTAACACATGGAATTCTACTAAGCCTCCTTGAGTTGGCCTAATAGGGCACATTTTCCTAGATTTCTTGCTGGGGCAGAATTGTATCAGCTTGCAAGGATAAACAGAAATGGCATATCAAGAGGTGTTTAAAATCTTCTCTGTTGCAGCTTTGCATGGAAAGCAAACAGTGTGGGCCTGCCGTATTTATTTCAAAATGCAGCTTCTGCAAGGGATGTTCTTTTCCCATTAGCTTTGTCTAAGAAGAACTCCCAAAGCTTTTTTAAATTCACACATACACAGTCACATGCATGACAGTTCTTTGGATGTAAGCAGAAAAAACAGATACAAGAGGGGTATGGATAGCAATGAATGCTTAGAACAGACCTGTCTGAAACACCAATTCTCCCTGGTGCAGAACAAGAACAGAAAGACACCAAAAATCATGAAAAGACAATTGCCCTACTTGTGCTCTCATTTTTTACTAGCATCTGTCAGATAATAACTGAGAAGTAAACGGACGTGCTCTGGATATTAATGTGGGTTAATAGAATTAAAGTAGCACAAAGGAAATATCTTATTGCTTTTTATAAGTAACCTGAAGATCCATTGCTGCCGCAGGTCACGGTGTGAAGAAGCACTCAAGGAAGAGGTTGATACACACGTGATTGTGGGTGGCTTTACAGGCTCAGGTTTGGGTCAGGCAGAATGGTGAGCTGGCTGGCAGGAAATCACCCTGAGTTATCAGCCAGATTTACCTCATGGCTAATGACAACCTGAGAGAGACTGACAGTAGTCTCTGCCACAACTGACTTGGGGGGAAGGAAAGGAGGGGATTGGCCTTCCTATGGGGCCCTGGGAATTCGCTGCTGTGAAAACAGGATGTTAGACCATCACTCTGCCCCTAGAAATTTCTATATTCCTACCTTTTAGAGAAACATTTCCCCAATGATTAATATAGTAACACAAGATCCAATCCTCCTCCCTCTAAAATCAATAGCCAAATTCCCAGAAATTTCTACATCTGTAGAACAGAGGCTATAATATATTAATAGCATGCACTGGACACATTGAAAACACCTGATGGTTGTTCATTTTCTAGCTTGTTTTTAGTAAACCATTTGGAGGAGTAACAAACACTTTCAAAATCATAACCCACTGTCCTATGACATGCAGTGTACTTTCGCTAAAGGATTAGAATGAAAAGTACACCAAAATATTCTGACAGCAGACAAGCTAGCAAACTCTTAATAAGGCATTTTGGTACACCTCCCAGTTCTCATATGACTGGAGTTACGGAGTCTCTATGAATTTTGGGGTTTTACTCTGTTAATATACACATTTACAATTTTGATGGATTAACAAGAGAAGAGACTTGGACAAAAAGATCCTATAGAATTTAACATTGGACAAAAAATGTTAAAGTGCCCTCCATAATTGTATTCCTGCCGAACATTTCTGTTCCTGTCCTTAGGGAGACAATGTTGATTTCTCAATAGAATATTGTTTTCCTCTCCTTGCGTATGCAAAGGACAGTGCCCAACGTGGGCGTAAATTGCAAAGGAAGATGAGTATAACTAGAACACTTTCTGCATCCTACCCAGACAGACAAGTCTTCCTGTTTAATAGGATGCCTTTTCTGCATAAATCTGGTATAACCATAAGCAGGATCTCATCATCATTTGGAATCATTTCAGTTTAAAGGTGATTTTCTGACAACAGTAGAAGCATCTAGAAAAACAATGACTTGAAACATATTTGGTGGAAGTTCTGACCCTGATGGGAACCTGACATAAACTTCCACATCTCTAGGCTGGATGTTTCCAGTGCAGGAAAGGCACACAAGCACATATACAGATGGTATGGTTAGATTGATCTTTGTCTGGCCTAACTCCAGCCAACACATTTTCGTGAATAATGGGTGTTCTTACCAGCTGTGAACTTCTGGTTTTTGATAAATTATCACCATCAATACCAATGTGTCTAAGCATGCCATATAAAACAAAGTACCAACTTTTATCATCCTTGCTCTGTTCTGGAGACTGTCACCTTGTTACAGTCTCACTGAACAGTCAATACTAGATACTCTGAGCTTTTTCTGTCCTTCATAAATTAATTTCCTCAGACTTAGAACCACTCAATTTTCTGTCCTCTTACTGAGCCATGCCATAGTATCTGTGTACTTACAGCCGCAGCACTTTTACAGGAAGCACCATCCTCCTCACATCAGTCACTTTGTGCACCTTAACAACTTGAATGCTACTTTGTGGTTCTACACTGGAAAGGATTTTTGTGGAGCAGCAGGTCACTTTCTGAACAGACTATTTCTTGAAGGGAAATCTGGCTGTTCTGTCTTGCATTTCAATGGACAATTGATTTCCATGGAGGACGCACCGAAGGTGCAGCGAACCACTGCGGAGCCGCCCCTCTCTGCTGCCCCCTGCGGGCCGCGCTCCCCCGCGACTTCTCAGAGCATCTCGGTCTCCACTTGCAGTTTCCACGTTTAAGATTTCCAAACGTTTTCCGGCGAAAACCACTAATTTTTCTCAAGAGCCAGAAGTGCCAAGCTCTGCTAAGCACAGAATAGTTTCAGAGCAGCAGCAACGTTAACTAGGTGTTAATGTCCCATTTTCCCTCTATATTACTTCTAATTGGTAAAAATGATAATAGTGATAAGAAAAATTGCACTGACGAGATAAAGTGCCAATCAAAGTTAAAACGTGTTGCTTGTATCTGACTCTCTGCACTCAGTTCATCCTCAGAGCATCCTTCCAGGGCTGACAGCTGGACACACTCATGACTGCAGTAAAAGGCACGGTTCCTCTGTGCCTGGTTGGTATTTTTATATACTTGAGAAGAAAAGCTAAAATGACAAGACTTTACAAAAGTTTGTGGAATCAAAGTTACCTGATACCCAGTGCTCTAGCCTTGGCAGGCATAGGAGGTACAGGACTATTTAATCACTCAGTGTGGACACCTATTCAATGCAGGAGTTGCCCTGTGCACTGGTGCTAAGCTACACCCCACAGAACAGACCAGAGGCAACTGCACCACCCAGTGAGCTCCCCAGCACCCAGTTCTCTGCACCTGCAGTGCCCTGCAGCTGCTCCTGTCATTTAATAGCATATTGACACTGATGGATGCTGCAGTTTAGACACAGCCTCCCGAGGCTTGGCTAATCTGGCTTTGAGTCATAAGCACCTGCATTCCCTGGAAAAGCATTGTGAGGCTTTACAGTAAGAGCCACCAGGTGAATACAAACATTCACCAAGAGGCAAGGTAAGCAGATATTGCACAAGTACAAAAAGCTCCTTATTTTGCTCAAATAAAGCTGAAAGACAGGTGTTCAATGTCATGACCACAGCGCATCGTGACATTTCCTTCGCTACCAGCCTGGCAAAGTCACCACAGCACACTGCAGACACTGCCTGCCTCTCGCTGTACTTGTGGACACATGGTCAGCAAAAAGTGAAGTAAAATAAAATTCCAGATATATATACAGATTTCACCCAATAAGGGAAGACCCAGCAGACACCTGGAGAGTACAACCAGGAGAGGGTTGTTCTTTTTTCAGTTGGTTTTTTTCTTTCCTATCCTCTGACCAAAATACCCCAAAACTCTAAACTTACCAAAACAAGCAGAATGTCCCAACAGCCACCTATCAGACAGCCACACCTTTCTGTCAGCACCTGGGAACCTGCACTTGCTGTGTGAATAAGCTAATGTTAACTCTGTTTCCCAGACATTTGGTGGTCAGGTCTTTTCACTTCCTCTCTGGCCTGATGCATCTAAGCCACACATTGGGTCTTCCAACAGAGTCTGCACTTGTCACTGATGAAGGAAGAACCCCAACTGGGAAAGGCAGGAGAGACCATCAGCCAGGTACTGTGTTAGAAAGCACACCGTGCCACAGCACAGACTGGCAGTCCTGAGACACTTACCTGCACCTTTATAGGGCTGCTGTGTTGTAAGCAGCTGGCCCAGCAGGGTCCCTAAATGGAACCTGTTTCATTTAAAAAAACAGATTTCCAAGTTTGTGAGCATTTTTGAGTTGGTTTGTTATATCCACACAGACCATAGTTTTCCATTGTGACTCAGTAATGCTTAAGAAGTTCAGAGTTAGGAGGGACATTTTGATCTAAATCACAAATTTGATCTTATCTCTAAAATAGCTGGACGCCATACACAATATGTACTGAAATAGCAAAGCACAGTGGGCTGTGTTTAAAGTACACATAGCCAAATTCAGGAAGTTTCCTTTCTTTGGTTGGCTGATTTACAGCTTTTACATAGTTTTATTGGACTTTATTCTTTTTCCTTTCCACTTTTTATAGCCATTCTACCTGTTACACAATAAACCATTCCTTGTTAGAAGAAAACCAGATTTGAAACTCCCCCATAAAGCAAAGAAACCTATACTTAAGGCAGTTGTTCTGCAGAAAAGACACTCCACAGAGCCTGCTGGTTACTGCAGAGCCAGCACAAGGCCCTCAGTGTCAGATGTGTGCCAAGATCCTCAAGACTGAAGGGAAGGTCAAAATCAAATTAATCAGTAATGGATCCTGAGCTGAATCTTCTCTGTTGTCTGTATTTCTTCTTTACTTCCCATTATGCCTTTTGGTAGGGTCCATCCCAGCCAGCCTGCATGCAACCAAGATGAAAGGAGTACTCCAAACTAGTGAAATAATGTAACCTAATACATGAAGCATTGTTCAGAAAGCCCATTCTGCTGAGGAAGCAGAAGTACACAGAAGGCAAAGCAAAACTCGGGTTACCTGTAATGAGTTCCTCCTCTGCACTCACACAGAAGTGCTCCTACAGCTTTCCTACTGACAACTTGGAGAGCTTAAACTTTCATCATCCACCTGTGCTCTGAATTTAAGTAAATCTTTTTATTGCCTGTTCTTCTGCTAATGGCATGAAGCTTCAGGATCTAAATAAAGCAGTAAATTGTTATTAGAAGTGGAGAAAAGATCAAATGTTCCAGCTTACATAAAGCAGTCTCTGCTGACCTCACGTAAGGTTCACTGGTACTAACCATTAAAGGGCTGTCATGCTGCTATTGAGGTAGGTGAGGCAAAGTGACTACTGCATTTGGCCTTGTCTGTTGGACTTCACCCCTCTTCTTCTTAAGTCTTTCTTTTCTTACATGTTAAAAGAAAAACCTGTAATATAAAAAAACCTTTCTATTAATTTCTATACCTTTTTCTCAATAGCCCAGTGCTCATGAGTAAATTTTGAGATGACAATGAAATTTCCCTCAGTATAACATAGTAGGGTCAGGAGGTTAAACACATGACCTAGTCAGAACCTTATGCAAAAAAGAAGAAATTAAATGTGTTAGAAACCCTGGCAATTTCTAAAGAATGTTGCTCTTTCAGCAAAGTCTTTGAACATTTTGCAATGTTACTTGATAACTGCAGTTGGTAGAAATTAAGCAGCTGAAATGTGTAGCTCTACTCACAGGGTAGGAAGCTCCAGTAAGCTAAAAGAATCAACATTTAATTACTAAAATATGCTGTGTGATCCAGAAAAGGCTTAAAAGCTGAAGCTATTGCACTGTGTAGCTCACTCAGCAAAGCACACAGCTGGTCTGTAAAAAATGAGGAAAACACATGGCTTCTGGAAGAGTTTAGAAAATCATTTATAAATCAGAACAGATTATTTAATCAGGAAAAGGGAAGAATTAAGTTGAGAAGAAAGAGGATAAATCAGAGGAATACACAGATTAATCAACAAGTTATAGTCTCATCACCAAGAGATGTGGGGGGAAAACGTGCCTGGTGATTGAACAGGAAAAAGCACAGTGATTAATCCAAGTATTTGCATAGTACAGGAGTTTCCTTAAATAAAGTGCAGTGCAGGGAAACAGGTACAGGGGACAGCAAGATGACAACTTTTCCTTTTTATTTCTTCAGGCACTAACAAGAGGTATGATGCTGGAAAGATCTTAATGCTTTTTATGAAAAGGGATGCCTTCCAAACTCAAGGGCATTAAAATGCATTATTGTGAGGAGCATCTTTAATTTCATTACTTAGTGAGTGAGGAGTCTATGGAGGACGGGAGGATTTCCTTCACTTGTTTAACACTTACATATTTTGCACTGTATAGAAGCTGCCATGTAAAGATCTTGGAGCACTTGCCAAATGTTAGTGATTTAAAACATTAAAAAAACCCTTGTAGAAGTTAGTTTGTCTTCTATCTACAAAAACAGACTCAGAAAACCAAGGCCATTAATCCCAGAAAGGACAAAAAGTTCACTGTTCACTAGAGATTACTTACACTGAGAGACAAGCATCCACTATAAAAGTCATCAGGTTAGGCTTATAGAAAACATGATTTAGCTTGGCTGTTTAAGAGATATTATAGCACCATGGAAGAAAACTGAAGGTCTCTACAGCTCAGAATTCAAACCACATCTCTACAATACACTAGCAACTCTAATGCTTATACAAACTTCTAGGGACTGAATGTCTTGTAACCATGTTTCTTCACATATACCCCCTCTTGCTTCCTTTTATGGGTCAAGAGCTTCTTGTGAAATTCATTTAAAAACAGATTAAGATGTTACATCTGCCACCTGCTTTACAAGTTACAAAGAAAGTAGCTATCCAAAGAGAAGAAAATGCAGAAGTTTGTTTACAGCATCAGTATCTCCCAGATAATTATTTTCTTGTTATGTTTTAAACATGTGTCTTCTATATGAAATTCAATTTTCATATCAAGCTATATGCACAAAGTACAACTGAGAGCGCTGTTTATTTTAAGTGAATTTTTCTTTTACAGTTTAGTGTAACAGGAGGTAGATGCAATATTAAGTAATTTTTTTCCAGTGGTTTGAAATAAGTCATTTATGAACATTATAGGATAGAGTACTGGGGATTGGAGGCAGTTGCTTGAAGTTAAGTCTACATAAACATGCAAATGAAACAACAAATAAATCACAGCAGTTTCCATGATGATTGTCAGTACAGTGTTGCACAGGTCTTCTTGGACCAAAGGCTGTTCCTGTGATGTCAAAGTAGCAATGCTAATATTGCAAACAATTCCATGTGTGTGCTACTGGAAAAGATACAAGATTCAGAGACAAAGTATTACAACTATGCCGTTCCTATTATTTCCCATATCATTCAAATGATCAAAAGCAAGTTGAAGGGAATTACGCAGCAAAGAGTCTGTGATCTGCTATGCAGGAATATATTTCTGACCTCGCAGGCAGGAGCTTCATTTCATGGAACTGTATGAAAATGGATACTGCCATTGTCAGGACTTTTGCCTTAACCACATCTGTCAGCCTCACTTTCAGAGCTGTTAAATTTGTTCTCTTCAGCAGATTCCTTTGTGGGAATAATGGAAGCTCCCAGGAACTTCAGTTCAAAGTATTTTTTACAATTCCATGATTACTTGATCAAATCAATGAAGGAGTGCTCGCTAACCTGTAACTGAGAACAAATACTGATAAACAGACAGGACCTAACTATGGTTTATTAACTAAACTTTGTTGTAATGCCCTTTCCTTAGAATTCTAGATTTGCAAAGGAGCAAAACCGGTCTGGTGTAATACAAATGGCAAAAAATATCTTTAGCAACAAAATAGAAAATGTTTTTAAAATAAAAACTTCAATGCTCTTTCTTTCGAATTTCCCACAAAGTTTGTTGAATAGATGGATAATCCAAATTACAGACACTTCTGTAAACTGAAATACTAATATATATCTGCATGTATGACCGTTCACTGCAATAATATATCACCAGAAGACGGTCAAGAAGAATTTAGAAAGAAAAATCAGATACATGCTTTCTGTTTCCTTGGTGCAATTTCTTGCCAGCAGCATAAAATTTTTGTATCAATTAACAGACTTAAGCACGTTCTTAATTCAAAGACCACAAGTAATTTTACTGGAACGAGTGGAACTCTCTAGAAACTTGCAAGATAAGACTGTCCCAATGTCCTCAAATCAGCAGGTCTATAACATTCTGCCTCTGGCAGAACGGAATTCCTTTCAGGAAATGAAAGATAGCAAGTAATAACTGACATCACTCTCACCCTTCCCTACTAAGAACAGAAAGCTTCCCAAATGAAGTTTACAAGGAAGTTGAAGGCAAGCCTCTCTCATCATGCAGATGTGTTGGTCCTTTTAAAGTCAACAGGCAGGATTAACATTTGACCTCTAATATACAGAACACATACAATAAAACTTACACTGGTTTTAAAATGTACTTCCTGGCCCAGGAACTATGAATCTGCTCTGTAATGCATGAAATGTATTCATTTTCATTTGTTTTCCTCTTAGTGAAAACCCACACATAGCATTCAATATAAATTTAAAGATTTTACATATCAAACTGATTTATATAATATTCAAAACTTTACAAAATAGTACTAAAGTAGTTAATAAAAAGATCAAATTTAAAATATTTACATTTTATACATAATTTCCCCTTACTTACAATTATTAAATAATCTTTCATGGTTTCCTTAATTTTAGGGAAAAGCTTTTAATATCTAAAATCTAATTTTGAATTACTATTAGATGGCTTTTTACTTGAACAGAATTTTAGCAAAATCCCATTTCCAATGTGAAACATCCCCACGTTTTCAGTAGCAGTTATATGTTTATATATATATATATGTATCTTGTTTTATAGCTGTTTTATAATGCAATCCTATTTTCTATAATAAAAGTGGAGATCTAAATAAGCAAATGGCACAGTATGGATGGAAACATTATATTCCCAACTCTTAAATCCCTTTATGTCATTTGGCTTCTACAATATCCAGTTTCTTGAAAATTTATGTGATTCTTCCAGTACTTGCAAGGAGCTGCATCCATACTTATTTAGATTTTTGTGTCATCATCTTTTGAAAAGTTATTTCCTGAAGGTACTTCACAGAGACTATCACCATCCGTGCTGAAATCATCATCGTCGTCGTCATCATCATCAGAATCAGCCAACACTTTACTTGGTGACTTCTTCAGTCTACTAAAACAAAAATACACATTTTTGCTATTAAAACAGCACATCTACACACAGAACACTTATACACAGCTTCAACCATTGACAGGCAGGATTTACACTTTTGAAGGATGTCAAAGTGCTCCAGCAGGGGTGGTTTATCATAGACTACATCTCACATGAAAGAAACATGCACAAGATCAAGCAATGACATTTTCCACCACCTCTAACTAAAGTGGCAGAGAGGAGAAACTGTAAACTTTGCACACTGGGATGTTCACAGATGGCTAAACAGGAGCAAGCAGTCAAATGTGTGAGTAGTGGTGTGATACAGAACTGAAAGGCCTGACAATTCATCCTACCTTAATTCTTTTTTTGCAGTGTTAAGCTGTCCTTGCAATTGTTCATTTATGTCTAGTTGCTCTTCAAGTTCTCTCTGAAGTTTCTTTTTAGCATTTTCCAGTCTGTCTATTTCTTCTTCAGCTTCTTCAACTTGACGTTTCATTGCTTTCAAACGCAAACTCAACTGCAATATTTACATGTCATCTGATTAGAGGACTATTTTAATAAAGGAATTTTATTCTTCCAGCATCTATGAGAGGGAGAATAAAGACAAAACTTTGCCAGTGTAGTGACACTGCAATCCTCTGCTTCAGAAATATTTGAAAGTCAGCATTAGACTTTAAGAAAAATAAACTATTATTTTACAAAGAAAAATCAGCAACAAGCAAAGAGAGCTTTGGTAGAGTAAGAGAGTATTATGTGATAGCAAGAGCTGGTTATCAATTAGGACAGACTAGAGTTATAAGTGTGTCTAAGTTAAGCAATTTTAACAGACAGATACTATAAAATACATTTCAAAAACCCAGAGGATTTGTTAAGATCATTCCCATATTGGATGTCTGCAATTTGAAACACACTGTTCATTCTCCAGGCAGAGCATTAACTGTTGGCTCACGTGCTGAAACAAACCATGCTTTAAGCAAGGAATCAACAAAGACCACAGTAAATGGTAGAGCACATTGCTATTAGAACATCAGTGCATGCTTAATACTTACAGCCTATATTTAACAGTAAACAGCTTCTTTCTTTAAACAGAATTTTATGGTGGCAAAACAGAATATATTACTTGTTGGTGTGTTTATAGGATGAATTACTGTCTGTTATTTGCTTTATTTCTTAAATTAGCATTGCTTCTATTACTGCTTTCTTTTCATAATTTCCAAGATTAATAATACTTTAGTACTAGACAAAAGCACATGATGCAATGGCAGCTGCAAATATCACTAAATGGGAGTTCCTAAACAACAGAGTAATCAGAATCTACCTACATTCTTCTCATATCTTTTATACATGATGGTTTATGCTAGTAGGATTAATATCAGATATTTGCATATTAGTCTTTACCTGGTCCTTCTGATCAGTCAATGACAGATGTTCATCATCTACTTGCAACATTAACTCCTTCACTTTTCTCTCAAGTCTGCGGTTACTGAGTTGGAAATTAGCTCTATCCCTAGGAAAAAAACCAAAACAAACAAAAGACAGGTTTGTAAAAAAGGAACTGAAATACTCCCAATCCTGATAATATAATTCCTTAGCAATCTTCTAAGAATTAAATAAATACTAAGGGTCCCTGCTTGGAATTACTGATTCCATGCAACATATTGAGAAATTTGTTCAAAAGCAGGAATGACTATCGAGAATTTCTTCTGTCACCACAGCAACACTTAGGAACACTCCTCCAAGACTGAACAAAAAGTGAACATGAAAGTGGATGTCTCGTAGTACAGTTAATATTTCTAAGCCTGTTACTGATATTAGGCATTTATAAAATAAGGAGCTATGGAACCATGTTAGCACTGTGCCCAGTTTTAAATTTTAAGACAAACTTCTACTGTGCTTGCAGTCAAAAAGAAAATTTGCAATACTTTTACGAAACAGTAACCATTTTAATTTGATGAAAAGTTAATTGTAATAGAGTCTCAATATTAGCAAGAGGCCATAATAACAAACATAAACATGCATGTTTTGATCTTAACATAACTGGTTTTACCTCTCTTCATTTTCAAGTCGTGCTTCCAGCTCTGTGATCCGTGCCTCCATCTGAGCAACCAGTCCCTCCTTACTGGATCGGTAAGAACCCTCCAGGTGAAGGATTCGGCTCTTCAAGTCCTTGTTCTATAGTTGGAAACCACTTGGTTAATTCACACTTACTCAGATTGACAAATATCACCTTAACACCAAATTCATGTCTCCAGGAAAACATATACCAGTATGTACAGTGATCAGTATATTATTTAGTAAACATGGAAAGTCATTGAGATTTTACAGCTTACTACAAACAAATTTTCTATTACTGTTCCTTATTGAAAAGAATTTACTGTTCAGCTTCAGTTAAAAGTTTTAGGATTAAATAGACCCTTAAACTTCAGATAGTGCAAGCACCTTCTAGCAGTACTTTTTAATATGCCTTTTTTTTTGTTCAAATACTCTGTCTGATCTGTCTTATGCTCCAAAAAATTGTTTTGTAAAATTCTGTGTTCTTCCCCTCAAAAAATCACTGGTGTTTGGCTAGAACAAGTAGACATAAAAATTATTTACATCCAATACCACTTTACTTTATCAAAGGTATTACAGGGGTTTCCCCCCCTTTCCTTACTATCCGCTGCTACTCCTACTACAGAGATAGTTTGAAAAAGATTTGTAAAAGCAGACTTTTGCTCAGATGTGCACTTCCATTTTTCTGAGGCTAGGTAATTTAGGTCTTCAATGGGGACCTAGTGAAAGAGTTGACAGAAAAAAAACCCCAACAAATAAAGTTACATGTGGAACAGAAAAATAAAGTTCTTTGTTACAGAAATTCAAAGCATGATCTCAGGTCTCAAACACAGAAGAAAATCAGAACTAAAGTATAAAAATGTACACAGTATATACCAGTAGGTGGCATTTTCTCAAACAATTAATATGAGATCAATGTCACATAATTTAAGGCACCAAATTAGGTGTGTTGTACAAACATGTTCTCTAAATTCCCATTACAATCTGTTTTATGTTCTTGAGTTTGTAAATAATACTATGACTTGTTAAGATAGCTTTCCTCTGGATCTCAGCTAAGGGCTATGATAAGTAATCTTGCTTTCAAAGACCACTGAACTGCAGAAGAATTGTTTACTACTAGAGAAGAAAACGCTCAGCTAAAATCACAATTACTTGAAATTATATCTGCAACAGTGTTCCTGAAGTACTGTTAAGCCTTGGCAGAACAGCTCCTCCAAAAGTGGTCGAAGCATTTATAACCAGACATAATTACCTGTCTTTCCAAGGAAATTTTGTCACACTCCAAGTCTTGCTTTATAGCTCTTTCCTGAAGTAGCTCTGTCCTCATTTGTTCAATCTATTAGAGAAAGAAGACCGAAATTTTAATAAGAGACTTAATTGACATTTATTTATATGATACTCTGTGTGTGTGTGTGTATATCTATATAAACTACATATACCTATGTAATTAGCAGTATGTTCTTTCTTAGAACTCGCGACATACACATGATTTCAGATGAGCTTTACAGCTACAATCCTGGACAAAATTTTCTGCTTCAGGAAGTCCATGTTATTCCTAGTACTCATTCTAGGCATTTCACACCCACACTGGATATTGTTGATGTTCACCATATGCATTCTGTAGCAAGGAACTGAACCCTAAGCTGTTGTATGAGAGACATACCATGTGGCAAGACACTGAGTTCTGGAACATCACATACATCTTCAAACATCTTTTCCAGTTGTTTCCTTCATGTTTAAGTCTGAACCTCTGAAACAGCACCTTACCTTTAAGCTGCTGACTAGTCTAAGTTTCACTTTATTAAACACAGACTGGTACCTGCAGAGAAGTGCCCACAACTCAGGGGAACACTCCACAGACAACTGCAGTTTTCTATATGTATGGGAGTAGTAAAAGCTGTTTTTCAACAGACTCTGCTTCATGATGGATACAAACACTGCTCTCCTCCTCCAGTCAGTTTTGTTTGTTGTACTGGAGGGGCACCAACTTCTGGATTTGGAAGGGGGGTGGTTTTTGCTTGTTTTGTTAAAAGACAGCTTTTTCTACAGTATCTGTTAGTATTCTGCTCCATATTCAACAACCACAAGGAAGATATATTCTCCATGTGTAAAGATGTTAAAAAGCTACCTGATCAATACAGACTCAAGATAAGAATGCAGAATTAGTTTGTTTTACCTCACTATTGGACTCAATTGGAAAAAAAATTCAGCTCAAAGAGAAACTCTAAACTGCCTAACTGCTGCTACTGAAACTTCAGTGCTAAAGGACAAAGTTTTTAGGGCTATTGAAATACTTTTCTTGCTTCTAATCTTGCTGAGACTCCCTGCAATTCTCTAAAAACTCCTTTACAGGCACAGCAAATGTTACCACAGCATTTTTGGTTTACACTGCACAGGTCTTATTATGATAGATATCATCTGGGGAGCACAGTGAATATCTGTATCAATTACTGTGCCTGCAAAAAAAGACTGATGAAGATTTCAGTGGCCACAGCATTCTTCCCTGCTTTACATCAGTTACATATGAACTTGCATAAACTCACCATCCCAGTTAAGCAACTCTCAGTTACAGATTTATCTCAGTAAAGGTCTTTCAAAAGTCATTGGGAATTCTTGTATTCAATGCTAAGAATGTGAAGGTTAAACAAGTACAGCAGATGAAAATTTACCCTAGGCCTTATTTCTTAACCACATCATAATATTAAAAGATACATTTTTAGTTAATCATGTTTAAAGGAAGTAATTTGCACTGTTTCTGGAGCTTAGGAATTGATATATGAATACAAATAATGGCAGCAACGCATGCAGTTGCATATGTTATGTCACAGCATGGTTTCAGAAGAGTAGAAGGCATTCCTGAAAACTAAGGTCATAACAGCTACTAGAATACCAATGGTAGCACGTGGCTGTGTTCTCAACAGCTGGGTAATTTCTTAAAAGCTCTCATTGTCACATGGAAGCCTAACAATAACAATGTTTTATATGTTATATAGTAAAATATTATACAGTAAAGTGTTATTTTATAGACACAAATTAGAATCACATGTGTACAATAGCTGTATTTAGTAATGAAATATATGAAAAAAGTTGTAATGTGAGGGATTACATAGAATTTATTCTGCTGTAATTGCTTTGCCAAGATGGACACAGGAAAAAATAAAGCTAAATTTGTGGTAAAATGAATGACTAATTAAAAATGTAGCTGTTAACTGAAGAATGGGGTTTTGTTTTATGTAGGAACTTGCTTAATGGACCACTCTGAGGTTCCACTGTGCTCTTACTGTGCTCAGAGGCTGTAACAAATTTGTGCAGCCTTCCCAAGATTCAAATTAAGGAATTATTTAGAGGACAATTATTATATTTCCAAGATGACTGCTACTGTTGTTGGACACCTCTTGGTAAAAGCAACCTCACAGAAAAGTAGTAGGAGAGAGAAAAAGTGCTACATCTGATTAGGATCAGAAAGCTATGTGCAAATATATACAAGAGCTTGTAAAAAGGAAAGGGCAGCAGATACACTTCTTGCTGGAGGATACAGAAACTGTTTTATCTTCTTGTGATTTTCAATAGCAAACACATAATTAACATGCACAAAGGAGAAAAGCAGTTGTCGGCCAAAAATGTGCTCAAAGTTCCACTTATTTCACAGCAGTAAGAGGTACCAGTTTCATGCTCCATACTCTGTGTGTGTACCACATGGAACTTCATGTTCCATGTTCTACCCTTCCTACATCTAATACACTATAATTGTGTTAAAAGAATAAACTATTTCTGCAGCTTAAGGCAACACTTACCACAGCTGGATTTGAAGAATGCTAACAACAAAGAATCGAGAAAAGCAACTGTACCAGATTTTACAAAGCTTTATCATTTTGTGCCAGCTTTAGGATTAAAAGCAGCTGCTGAGTTCATTACTAGTGAAAGCAATTTGATTTCTAATAATAATTTGGATGCCATCAGTATTGTTTACCATTTCACAGGTTTGCAGCCTATGTTTCTTGTTAATTCCTAAGTAGTGTGTGTGTGTGTGTGTGTGTGTGTATATGTGCCTTAGACAATTTCCAAGTATGTGACCAAAAAACCCAAAGAAGAAAGCTAAACTAAACAAATCCCTTCGGTACTTAAAAATTGAAAAACAACCTTCATATTCAGCTTTTCATCTCTTTGCTTCCCCCAGGCAGTGCCAGCCAAAGAGCAGGTATACAGCTCTCCACTGGGAACACTTTACCAAAGGGAAGCGAATGATGCAGTCAGTGCAATTTTATCTTTCTCTATTTATTCTAAAATTGTCATGAAAACTAGTAAGTCCATTTTTCACACTTATTGGAACCAACTCTGAAGTCAATAGACTCTTGCTCACATTTTCACAGAACACAAGAATTGATGAGGGTATCTTAAGGATTTTTCAATTGTTTACAAAGTCAATATGGCAAGAGATACTTCATTTCACTTGTTCATAGGAAAAAAACCATCACCTATTAAAAGATGACCTGTCCCTGATCACTTTAGATTCAAACAGCAGCTGAGTGCTCTAGTCTTCCATATGTGTGTGTGTGTGGTTTGAGCATTTTGGTCTTTCTAGAGTTACTAATACCTTATAATTTAAAAACTAATAGGATATGACCCACTTTTCCCCAAAATTTTTTTCTGTTCCCACTCTGCTGTGGTACTTGTTGAGAACAAGGCAAGAGGAGATGAGAACAGTGTGTCATGCAGCCATTTAGATTCAAAAGGGTGTTTAAATTAAAAAAGAATAACATTTCATGGCAAGTGAAATGTGAACTATTAGTCTTGCCAATGTTTATTCAAACATTCGGCTTTACGTAAAATAGAACCAGTTGTTTAAATTTATTTTTTCTGGAAATTTCAGTATTATAGTTCATTATCAGTATGGTAAAATAACATATTTATAGTAATAGTTTTTAAAATGTAGAGGAATACAGATATTACCAAAACAAATCCATTATAATTTCACATGTCATTATAAATGGTTAGCAGACCCTGAAATACTTTTTAGTAATTTGACTACTTAGTCATTCTGGCATAAAATCAAAACAAAGCAACCTTTATAACTCATGTGTGAAATGAGAAATTCCAGACCTCAAAATAAACACGTCTTTTACCCATTATGTAACATTTTAGTCACCAAACTGTATTTTAGGTTTCCATTCAGTTAGCAAATTAACTTACTATAGTACCCACTAGTGCAGCTGTGACTACAGTACTTTTATCCCAGGTTTACAACACAGGCACAGACTCCAGTATTAAAGGCTTCCTGATTTAACAATAGCATGACCCCACATTATTATGGGTCCCTTACATTCTATTTCACCCACTGACTCGGAGTCTGTACAATATCAGTGGAACAATAGCACAAAGTCTTTATTACAATCAAATAGAATCTCAGTAACCTGAGTTCAAACAAAGCAGTAATGGTGCCTTGGTGCTTCAAGGATGCATGAGGGAAAGCTGAGCTCTACCTCACTTTAAACTCTCCAGCTATCTCAGTGGAACGCACAATTTCATTGAAAAGACACAGAAACTAAGATTTTTTTTTCTGTTCTCCCTCTGAAGCTACAGCTATTCAAAAGAATGTCAGCAGTTCCTTTTTTTTTTTCTGAAGAAAGAGAAATGAGAACAGAACAGACTCTTGTGGGTACCTCAATGCTAATTGTCCCCTGAACTTCTAGGAAATTACTATGAGCTGTAGTACTTCATGTGGAGTTACAGCAGCAGATGTGTTGTAATGAGTTATGCATCAGTTTCACATCCTCCAGAAAGCAAAAATAAGGCAAAGAACATTATCTAGGCCATGATATTCCAAGACAGCCCCATCACTGTATTTCTTTCCATGAAATAATACAGCATTTGCATGATCCTGGTTACTCAGCCATGGATGTCTGGCTACCTTTGCAGTAATCAGGCCCTATAGTGTACTTTACTGGTTTATTATAAATCTTTGTTACAGGACCTATAATTTCCTATGACAGTTCTTGCAGAAATCTTGAATAATATTATTAAGGCCTCTGTCTTCAAACACATGAACTCCTAATTATCTTAAGATTTGGTAACTTCCAACTCAATGGTCTCATTTCCAATACATTCACTGCACTTCCCCCCACCTGCACATTCACTGGCATTATTGAAGACAGAGGTAAAACGTTCCTTTATTTGAGAGGGAATACCTGGATTACTTTTTATCATGACTGAGGCCTCATCATACAGTCTCCACAACTTCTTTCCTCTACTTATACAGTCAAAAGCCTTTTTGTTACTTGTTTGAGTTACTGCGATAGGTCTCACTTAGCTTGGCAAGTATCATTTAATCTTTACATTTTCTGCCCCATGAGACACAACCTCATTAATAAATTCTTCTTCCCCTCTTTCTGGGCTATCGACTTATATTACCCTTCTGGAACAAAAGACTGATGTTTCTATGTGGAAAATGCTTTCCAACTGTCTTGTCTTTGATATATCTTAATCAGTTTTTACACTTGTAATGAAAATAAAGCTTCCTCTTTGTTGAAACTGGCTAGCATCCTTGGTTCAGCTGACTTCCTTAATTAATTCCACAATTTCCTAAAGCTCTTCCCCCTCCTCCTTTGAAATTAAGAGTCTATTATGCTGAATTACTTTTCAGTAAGATTAAAATTGTGATCTTTCAGTATAAGAGACTCTTCACAACAGGCTTACTGGTCTTCAGTCTTTACATCCTGTGTCTGTTTCCCAGTTAGAACAACAGGAAAAAACTGGTCTGTGGTGATGCGGAGGGAGCATATTTAAGCATGTTTGTGAACCTTGGGGTTTTTAGATTTACATGCTCTGCCTAAGTATAGCATATAAATCCTACTGCTAATCATTATTTAGTTGATCAATATTGATTGCAATCCTAGTAAAACCTTTTCATAGTATCATTAAGCAAAAGCTGGAAAACTTGTTCAAGTACCTGTTCTCTGCACCTGCTGATCCTCTCAGACAACAAATCCGAGTTATTCTTTTCTTCATCGAGCTCAAGTTCCAGGTGAGATAACTTGTCCTAATTGGAACAAAGAAAAGCAACCTCAACATACTACTTTCCATCCTCTTCAGATTGCTACCAGGGCATTCTTCCTTAAACTTCAAGGACTCAAAGTGTCTGAAAGACTAAGCTTGAAAACTGAAATGCCTCTTAGAACACACAGCAAAGGAGATGGCAAGTAGATAAGCCTTTAGAGTGAATTTGTTTGATAGAAGTAAAATAAACATTTTGTTTCATTTTTTTAATCACTGCCAACAATTTCAAGAAAATAAGAGAAATTCTGTAATGTTTCTAGAGACTGTTTTTGAATCTCTGCATTACATTATACATTTGGAAGACAAGTTTCTTTTCATCTGAGTACAATGACATAGAGATGTTTATTTATGAAAGTCAAACAACAGCCTAGTTGAACTGAACAGTCAGGAAGCCCTGCAACAAGCTGGAGTCACAATGTTATTCAGACTCCTGAAATGAACTGATACCAAAGGCTAAACAGAACTTACATTTCTAAATACTTTTGAAGTTCTGAATGATGGGCCTAGAAATGAAAATAATGCAAATTTGCATAATAAGCTCTAGATAAAATTCATTTAAAAAAGTTAACTAAAATGATGAGAGAAAGTTGTAATTTAGAACACATCATGTTACAATAGATATGCTAACAAATCACCTTTAGAATATACCAGAAAAATTCCTGCAGTACTACTACAAGGATTTTCAACAACATGAAGCTTTTTTGATTCCTTCCAAGCAGAAGCCATGTGAAATACCATAATTATTTTCATCTCTTCAAAGAAGAAACAAACCCTTAAGAATGTCTTTTACCTCCATTAGTTTGATTTGTCTTGCCCGATCATCTTTTAAGTGGTTTTTGGCTTCCAGTTCATACTCCAAGCTTTTCACAGTCTGTTCCAGTAACTGAGTTTTTGTTATGGCCTCATCCTGAGCTCTCTGGTGGTCCCTCAGGTTTTCTTCCATCAGACGCATCTGAAGCAATAAGATTATGGTAATACACTTCATACTGCACTTCCTATAAACAAGGGATGGCAGTGAAGGGGACTCACTGCAAACACAACAGATCTGGAAGCATGACAAGAATTCCATTGAGTTACTGGCTTTTCACAGTAATTTTTGTTTTATCCACAAGATGGCACCAAGAAAATAAACTTGGATTGTGACCTATAATGAGATGCTTCATCCTACATGTTTTACACTGACAATTATCCACGGTGTGGTTCTTAAAATTTACTGCTTTTTACCAAGTTACAGTAAGCCAAAATTTTGATAATTTTCGAAATGGTTATATGTTTGGAACTGTTACAATATTACTCCTTTCCTTTTCAGACTCCCAATACTTTAGCTTTTAAATAACTATGTAGTTTATATGCCTGATGCACTTTGATGACAGCATTTAACCTATGACATAATTGCATACATATATATATAGAGGTATAACTATTAGATGCAGTGGGGCTGTCTGCTGAGGACAAAAGTTCCCTATTCTACAACTGCATGTCCTCAATAATATTATCCAAAACCTTCATGGTACTTCAAAAATATATATAATAAGTGAGAGGGTTTTTAGGTGAAATCATGACCATTCCTTGCACTTGTAACTTAGCATGTAACACATATATAATATAGGATGAGAGGGTTTTTTCTTTAACAGTTTTCCACATTCTTCCTCTGTTTCAAGTGCTTATTTTAGTAATGAAGCTAAAATAATGTATTAGTGAATGTTCATAGAGTTTGCTACCTACTGCTAAGTCCTGACACGTGCATGACTTGGTGAACAGCTAGTTAAGTGCAGGGATCTGTACATGAATAGCCTTTCATATGCATGTAATGTTTCAGAATGACATTGAATTGTCAGCTTTCAAGATGGGTGTCTTGTGTGTATCCACAGAGAACCTGGAAGAGATGCAGCAGTGAAGAACTCCCATATTGCCTCACAAGACTGTTTCATTGTTTTTCTACTGGACCAAGAGGATACTCAGGTTGCCATGATCATTACAATCCCTGGCTTTTGATGAGACTCTCAAAAGGAATGTTTTGTGCCCTGTGACTGCTGCCCAGGAAAATTTTGATAGACAACAGACTTTCACGTTGAATGGAAGGACTATTAATACTTCTTGTTAAACACAAAGGAGGAAGTGATAATAAAGACTTTCAATTATCCTGAATATTTAGTCTCCCAGAAAGTCTGCTGTTTAATCTGCCTTTCCTGTATTTTGTTTCCCCTTTTGCAGCTAGTTGCCATACTACATTTTAAAGCCCTATCATACTGCCTCATAGAGATGTAGAATTCCACAACTACCTTTATATACTGTTTGGATTATCTTTTTGTCAAATAATGATGGTTTATTTCGTTCTTTAATTTTTTCTCTGTATTTGTTTTGTAATTCTAATAGATAACACTAGAAGTATTTTTCATAACTGCAAACACAATATGTTTACACACATTCTGTATGTAAACATACATTTACATACTTGATGTATGTAAAGTAGTGTAGGTACCCACACACATACATTCAACTCAAGAGCTATGTTCTCAAAATGACTGTTTTATCTTTCACTTTCATTACGAGTCTTCAGCCCTTTACAAAGGCTCTCCATCCTTGAATGGAATAAATATAGAAGGAAGACACAACAATATACAGAAACTACTCTTTCTTCTGTTGCTGTCCTTTTAAATTGAATTTAAAACACACTTTCTAAGGGAAGAGGGTGATATAAGAGAAGCTCTAAACTGGAAAAATCCTACTATTAAAATATTCCATGTAGAGAAAACATCTGTGACCAAAGTATTCTCATCGTTTTTCCAACTGCAGAGCAAGTATATGCAGATTTTTAAAAGACTGGATTGTCTTTATGGTAAAATTTACATACTACAAGGCAGACACTTCAAGACTGGTTGATTCTTGGTTGCACAGACACCTTTGTCATTTAAATCTGCAACTTGGCTCATATGAAAGAAGAGGAGAGTGTATGTTTGTATGTTTGATTGTTTTCCGTAAATAACTGGTGGAGGATTTTTCCTGATCAAAAATATTTCTAAATTCTCAATTCCTTCAGCAGCAGGCATTAAAGAGCAGCAGATCATCAGTGGAATCCTTGTCATATCACTTAAGGTGCATTCATTTGTCAAACACTGCATTTATCTGTCCTAAACAGGAAACCCCATTTCCCCAGCAGAAATAACAGGCTGATCACCACCATGAAAACGAAATTCAAAAGCATGCTGAGATCAGCCCCTCATGATGTACATGAGAGTACACAAAGCGTGATAGCAAATATTCATTATCTTGAAAACTATCTGCACTGAATTCTAGGTCAAAGGTGAGAATTTGTCACTGAACTTATGAGTCATTACCTCATCTTGCATCCTTATGTTCATCAGGCGTGATTTTTCTACCTCAATGTTTTTCTCCTTTAATTGCCTCTGCAGATCTGAAAATTCCCTGCGATTTTTCTCCTTGTATTCATCAAGCTGGCTCTGAAGCTCCAGAGTTGATGTTCTTGAGATCTCTACCATTTCAGACATCTGGGCAAAAAGTACATATACAAAAGGTTCTATTGTGCTTAAAGAAACAAAAGGTTTTTTTCTCCAGCTTCAGTAATCAGCTCAGTATTTTCAAACAGAAAATTTATCAAATGTTCCCAAATAAATTAATTTCTATGCAGAAGTGGGAAAACACAAAACAGTAAGGGTTATTTCTAATAGTATGTGTGGCAAGACTATTCTCTTCTGGTCTGTCAGCAGTTCTTCCAGCTGAGTGACACAATGAACTGCACAGCCACACTTCAGCATGTCAGTATTATCTGTACAGTTTACACACAGATGGCACAATAAATCTGATGCAGAAGCGTTTTGAGAATCAGCTGTAAAACTCTGAAATATCGCTGTACTGTACATGAGAGCCGAACTCAGATCTGGGGTCTGGTTTATACAGACCTGGCTTACAATGCCATTTTGAGATAGTGGTGTTTCAATCACTGTTCCAGCCCTGAAAGCTTTTAATAAGAGCCTCTAGGTTAAAGAAACTAACACTAAACTTTGCATTTTGCTTTCTTTTACACATTTAAAAATATATAATTCTTTGCAATTTGCCGGTTCATTTACTTCTGTCTGTTAGATATTCAGATCCCTGCAGCCTCTTGGCGGTGAACTCATACCTCCTCCTGTAACTTCTCAATAGTCTTGCTCAGTTCCAATCGCTCATTCTCCATTTCATTCTTTATCTGCTTTAACTGCTCCTTCTGCTGAGTTTCATCTTTTAATTGCTGACTTAACTGCTGCCGTTCCTGTGAAATGCAACGGGTGCTCTCCTGCAGTAGGTTTAAAAATACATACAATGAAATGTAGACCATCTTTCTAATGCCTTAAAGGGATGTTACTTAACACAGTAATACCAGCAACTGCTGTAAAATTAAGACAAATTTCAGGTTTTACAGTTTGCTAGCTAGTATAGGACAAACACTGGTATGTCATGCTAGAAACAACTGGATGTCCATTTATACCTCTTTTCTTAACTCAGGTATTAAAACCATGATGCAATGGGAATGTTGCTACCAACTATCCAAATGCTGCAGTTTCCTCAGTGTCTACCCTTTCAGTACAGTATACTGAATTTCAGTATTTGAAATTTCAATGCCCTATAGGACAGCTTCAATGGTCAATTTAGGTATAATCTCTAATCTGAGTGCCCCTCAGGTACAAAAATCCTTGAGCACTTCTCAGCGGAATTGGCTGGCCCGTCACAGTGTAACTGGAAGTCAGGCAAGCAGCCTGTCAGTTGCCAATTTAAAGACAATCGTTAGTGGCAATTAATTACTTTGTGAAGCTAAAGTGTTATTATATGAAAAGAGAATGAAATGGGGGAAATGAAAAGGAGTCCTTTGTTTTCACACTAACCTAAAAGATTACTCTGATATTTCTCTATTTTTCCAAATAATAGTGGTTGAATGTTCTCTTTACAAAATTAGAAGTTTATCTCAACTGATAACTGAAAATTAAGAATGTATTTCAACTTACAATGTTCTGCAATGCTAATTCTAGGTGCCTACCACTATCTACCACAACGAAAAGATAAACTTCCTATTTTTCCACCCATTGAAAGGATCCCATGCTCTGATTGTTTCATTTAAAGAGCACAGCTTACTTGATGCTGCCATCCATAACGTCAGTATAATTGTTATTTTTTAAGATACTACAGAATCATATACGCCATGGTTAAGGGGCATAATAATTGAGTCATTTCCCTTCTCAATGGTGCAAAAGTGTTGAGATGTATTTCATTTCCTGGAACACTACACAGAGGTGGCTACCCTAAAACAGAGGTTAGAACACAACACAAAATGCTACAAAAGTACTCCTCACTTGACCATCCATAAACAAAATTTCAATATATATTGAGGGTGATTTTAGATGAAAGCACTAATGCAAACTGTCTATTACAATTAGGTGCATACCAGCTTTAACTTTCCTGACTAGAAATCCAGAATGGAGGAGGAAAAGACTTGGCTGTTTACAGTAACTGTTACAGTTCTCTTTGTATTGTCATTGTCCTTCTTATGCTAGTCCACCATTAGAAGTAATTTGTGTTACGTAAAAAAGCAAGATGGGACAGTCAGGAATTGCATTTCCACTGGGATACACATTATTACAGTGCCAGAGTTTGTCGTCTAAATTGTCAATGGTAACACAAGGCCAAATCAACCTACTGCACAACATTATTCATTAGAACAACTCTAAAGACAGAAAGGCTGAATTGTTCTAAACAAAAGGGCCGCTGATTACATCCTGAGGTCTGTTAGTGCTCATATCCGGTGGACAAGAGTGTAGAATCAGAAAGAGGATTAAATTTAGTGTGCCAGAATTGAGACGTAAGTTGTGAATAAAATGTCAAGACAGACTCTCCTGTCACCTTCCCTAGAATTCTTTCATTTGGAGACCCTGCTTGGAGGCAGCATTATTTGGCACGATGCCCTGAAGGATGCATAAACAGAAAAAAACTCCACACTTTTCAAGCATCTTGAGCCAAAGCTAATCAAGATGCAGGAGATGTGTATGGTGCACTGATCCATGTTACACAGGAAGGTCAAGTCAGACTGTGACAGAAGGGAGTTCTTAGGGGAGTGTGCTAAATGCAAGCCAGTGATGAGCAATGCAGTGATTGTGTAGACTATCAGTGATATCGACAAGCAAACGAGGAGAATCAGTGAGGTAGAGTAGATAAACAGATTTAAAATGGAAAAAAAAATAAAATAAGACAACCAGAAACCAAGCCTGACCAAAAGCCTCAGAAGACACACTTATTCATGTAGTTACAAGGAACATCAGTTTAAAAACATCATTTTGTAGAAACAAAACCCACTTACCCGTATTGTTAAAACCTTATATTCTTGAAGCACATTCAGTTTTAAAGACAGAAGTATTTTCTTGCTGTAACAACCATAATTAACTGAACCATGAAAACATGCTGGTTAACACAGTCTTTCACTGGTTTTTAATCCACTTAGAGACAAGTTTCATTTTCAGATTTTCAGAACAGTAATGTAAAATTTATGTTGAAGACAACAGGGGAAAACATCTATTCAATTAAAAAAGTGGCATTAGCAATTTACATGTACCTCACTTTTGAGTCTGACTTGTTTGATAGAATGACTTGAAACCTCAGCTTCTAGAAGCAAAACTAAGATAATTCTAAACTGATACTTTTGAAGTCAGTGCTTCTTTGGTTTGTGTAAAAGGTGAGTCAGAGAAGAAAAATTAGGTTTGTAGCTTTTGCAGACACAAAAGATGAGGTCAATGAGAAGCATTTCAAGATTTATACACATTCCACTTGTTACTAAATAGATCTGAACTTTCATGCCATCTGAATCACCCAGTCTTGACTCATACACAACACTGCCAATATCTCTCTCCACTGCTCTGAAGCAGATGCATTCTCCACGTGTTTAATTTCTGGATTAATCTGAAAGAAAGCATATCCTTTCCTGGACACGGGGTGGACCAAGGAGCAAGGTGGAAAGAGGACTTCATTCAGAATTTAAGAGGCTGCAAATCCTAGTGATATGTGTTAAACCTATCTGGTTTTGTGATTAAATATTCCTGTTCCATGCAACATTTGCAAATAAGACAGGCTTATAAAAATAGAGAAGCAAACGTCCTGATATTTATCCATTAACAATATTTTTGTTTATATTCAACTACAGCTTTTCATTCTTTTACATGTAAATGCCCTCATGAGTTGCATGATCATTGAAAATAATAAAACAGATTTATGAAACCTTAGGCAGTTTATTTGACATTTCATTTCCCTGAAATTTTGCTAGATCCATGGAAATAGAAAAAAAAAAAATTCAGCAAGAAAACAATTTTAATTTGATGATGCTATGGTGTCAGCACACATTTGAACACTGAAGTGAGGTCTAAACTTTAAAACAAAGTGCACTTCAAAAAGAATGAGACATAACTCTACAGAAAGCAGCACGGACTCGGGTAAACAGAAAATTTAAAATTTAAATTATCCAAACTCTTCTTGTTCTTACCTGCATATCTTCTAGCTGGCTTTCCAAAGCTGCTTTTAACGCTAACAATTCTTTTCCCTCCTTTTCAGCATGTTTCAAAGCTTCTTCTAGTTGTTGCTTCTCTTCCTGCAATGATGCAATTTGATACATTCAGAAACAGTGGCCAGGCCTTTAATCTGACAAGTAAACTGAGCTATAAAGTCTGTTCACTCTGGCCTGTCTCTGATTTCCCCAGTCCCAAGGTGTGACTTGGTTTTACTCTGGTTTTCAATGGGAAAATCCTTCCTATAGATGTCAGCAAACTGCATCCTGCTTCTTGACAACCTGCTGGTTTTCCTTACCCTTTCCTATGGCATTGTCCATTCTCCTCTCTGTCAGTTTTTCTTCTACAATGAATCCATAGAAAACAGGAAGACTACTTAAGGGGTTTGTTTTCTTAACTTACCTCATATGTCTTCAGTTTTTCCTTCACTGAATTTTCTTCTTCTTTCATATTATCAATTTGTTTGTGCAACTCCTCAATTTTCCTCTCTAGCTCAGTAACTTTTCTCTTCAATTGCTCATTTTCCTCAATCAGCTCTTTGACTTGATTTTCTATACTATTTCGCTCCTCCTGTGCAGCATTTTTTTCACTTGCAAGGACAGCAGCACTCTAGTGAAAACAAATTATGTTTAAAAAGAAAAAAGAGTATTGATGCTGTTTTCCAACAGGAGTTTCATAAGGCATCACCGCAAATACAGCTAGGATATAACATTAAAATATCAACAGAGACTTTAATATTTAGCATTTTTTCTCCTTGGGCATATCTACAGATAAAGTAATATATGATAGCTGACAGCTGAAGAGTCTCATGCTTGTCATCTCATATTTTCACCTTAACATCTTCCTCTTTATTGCCCTAAAATATTTCATTACCAAATCCCACTGTTAGGTAATTCCAAGTAAACTAAAACATTTAACAGACAGGAAAAGCCATACGGACCTTTAAGGAAGAACATATTTATGAAGAGTGTCTTCCACAGCAACACAAAATTTAGGCAACCTCACCCCACTGATGATTCCAAGCATTAACATACAACACACTACATCCATGCAACTATTTGTGGGAATGCAGAGTAAATGACAGATCATATAAAGAGATCTTGACACTAAAAAAACAGTGGGGGTTCAACTTGTATTGAATACTGAGTTCAACTTGTATTCAAAAAGATACACTTTCTTTTTCAGAAGCTCAAATCAATACATAGCACTAACACAAATTACAATGAACTACGCATCACAACTCGTGGCAACGGATTTTTGGATTTTTTTTTTGCAGGGCAGCTGGCTGCAGCACGTAACTTTTCAGAGCTAATCATCACCTTACCACTTAACCTCTAAAACACCTACCATTTACTGTGGAAACCATGAGTGGAAGTATCTGTCTATATTGTTATACTGTCTCTTGTTGTACTGTGTATGTTGTACTCTCGCAACACTGACCAGGTATGTACTCATAAACACTTAATTCTGTAAAGAGTTGGAAGGATTTAATCTTTGCTCTTCACCGACTTTTCATTCAGAATCCCCTCCGAAGAACATAAAAGAAGCCAAGATATAATGGGTGGTTCTTGCTCCTGGGCATTCAGGGGCTGATACAAAACAGTACTCTGTACA
Source organism: Pachycephala philippinensis (assembly GCA_013397055.1). Taxonomy (NCBI): domain Eukaryota; kingdom Metazoa; phylum Chordata; class Aves; order Passeriformes; genus Pachycephala; species Pachycephala philippinensis. The sequence continues at coordinate 404,637 of VWZT01000195.1, forward strand.
AAGATCTGGTTCTCAAGTGCAGCCCCACTGCCTTCTACACCAAGACCTCAAACAATAGCAAGAACACCAGAACAGACAAAGGAATCAATCTAGACCATGATTCTCTTATGGCTATGGCTGATGCTTACAGGCAAAAAGAGGAAGAACAACCATGGGGCAAGCCTTTCCTTATTATAAACTCTCACCTCTCACTGGTTTTCTTCCATGAATGTATCATCCATTAATTTCTCTAATCCTTCTCAAATCCATTTATACCTTTGGCCTCTACATTATCTGGTAACAATAAGTAATTACACATTAATTACCAAAGCACAACATTTTTGCATGTGAAGTTGTGTTTATCTGGGTGAAAACAAAAGAAATCCTATCAAACTACTCAGAAACTATTTAGTGAAATATTTTATGAAAGCATGAAACTCACTTCTCATTTATGCTATTTTTGATTGTTGCTCCTGATCTTCCCCTCCCCTTACCCAAAAGGAATAAGCAAAGTTATATAAAAGGGTGTTTACAAAGAGTGCCCTCACTAGACTGTTTTCTAGCAAGCAACAGCTTTAAAATCATGCAAATTAGATAAAGCGGTAACTCAGAAAACACTCAGACTGTCTACAGGGTCAATGAACTTATTATACAAAAACTGGCAGCATAAGCAGGCTAACAAGTTCTGGTCCTTTGAAAATACTGAAAAAACTTGTTCTTCTAAGTACATGACTAGTTAAACACTCTGAAATAAATCTCTGTTGATTCTTTAGGTTTTCACATACTGAAATTTCAATAGCATGTATATATTCCTTTAATTCTTGTTTTCTGCATGCAGCAAAGTTTTACTAATTAGCAAGCACTCCACCAGTGGCTCCTTTTAGTCTCATTTCTCCTTTCTGGAGCTGAGTGAAAGCAGCTGAGGCATGCTGGGGAGTTCAGGGAAAGGAATGTTGATTTGTCTGTTCTTTTTCAACCAACTGCCTACATGGGGCTGCACAGTAAGCCAGGACTGCAGCAGACCCACGTCAGACCTGGAGATTCCACCACATCCACCATGGTTTGCTCTACTTTCCCAACACAGGAAGCAGCATTTACTTAAAAGTGGATGCACACACACACAAAAGCAAACAACCCAACAACACCCCCCCCGCCAGAGATCCACATACATAAATAAACACAGAAGTAACATCTATCTATATATATATGATTTAACCTAAGAGGTTCAAAATTAAGTTCAGATTATAGAGATGCAGACATTATCTAGAGATCTGCTCCAGCCTGCTTTTTGTTGTATGTATCTTAGGATACAGACTCAAAATTCAACTAAACTATTATTTGCTCTCTTTTTTCACTATGTATTTCAGTAAGTCAGCAAGGAGATAAGTGAGTAAATGTAAAATGTAGAGAAGCATAAAGGGTAAGTTGTGAGTATTATCTTTATTAACTTAATTTAAAATCTTGGAAATAAATTGGGTATATGAATAAAACCTTCCTAAAGTTCCAGCTGACTGAGTGACCAGCACTTAGCCAGCAGATCTTCACAGGTCTCTTATGACCTTGGCATCATTACAAGGGTTACACCTGCCCAAAGAAATTCTCTAACATGTTAAGTACAAAATTCTCTCACACACATATACTTTTTCAAGACGGTAGAAAACTCTCTTGGTGTATATATAGGGAGCTGCACTGTATTGTAGTTGGAGACTGAACACTTTTCTTACTTATATTCTGGGGAGACTACCAGGAATTTTCTTCACAATATGGTTTCAGTGTACTACTGTTTCAACCTCTTTTCAGCTTGTTTCAGACAAGACCAAAAAGAAACACAGGAGTATCTATCTCACCAGTTTACTTTATACAACTGTACTACACACATAAGGCATGGAAGATCACCCTGAGGATATTCAGGAGGATACTAGACAAAACAATCCAAAAGTATCTTCAATTTGATAGTGAAGTTTAAACAAAGTCAAACCATACAAATACAGTTTAGATGTTCTTCATGTAAGAGAAAGCACACATGGCATCACTTCTCCAAAAAAGTCAAATTACACAGCTGGGTTTAGACAGAAAAAAGCTTATATTCATTTTTCCCCAGAGTACTGAGAATTTCATGCAGAGCTCTTTACTGACACAAATGGAGTTTCTGGATTATAAGAGTTTTTGGCAACATATGCCATCTCCTATAGCACATTACCACAGAAAGTTGGGGTATCTAAAGTCTCCATTGCTCTTGCCTTCTTGTATTCTCCACTGTTAGTCTTATCTGGCACCCCACACCACCTTCTACCTCCCCTCCAGAACCTCTCTTGGAAAGACAGGTGAACATGACAGCAAAAAACCTACATATCACTGGAGAGCATACACAAAGCATACAAGCACTGAAATGCAGTTCTGACAGACCTTGTAGCAGCACCATTAGGGGAGAACCTGGCGGAGAGAGATCCCTGTCCATATATTGAACACTTACATAAGGTTCGGGGCAGCAGCCATCAAACCACACACGGCCACTGCTGACGCACAAAAGGATTGCAGTGTCCTTTGCCTGTGGAACCCTTGCACACAGGCAGGGAGCTCCGGCAGTCCCACACGGCCAGCGGGCAGTGTTACTCATGGACAGACCATGTGTACAATTAATACTGTCCTTAGAGATGGCTCACTACATTCTGCATGGAATTTCCCTAACAGAACACGGCAGTAGAAGATATGAAAAGCACTGCACTGAAATGACAGTGGAATTACCATGTATGTTGATAAATTCTGAATGGCAATTGCTGCTCTTCATAGGCCAAAACTGAAAGTGGCAACAAGAAGGACCCTTTAAACTGTCCAACAGTATTTGCTAACAGCCAGGGACAATCTCTGGGGTTCTGCCTGCATGAGCAGGGTCCCATGCTTTCACTGAAAATTCAGGGACTGGCTCACACATTCAAAAAAAGGAGTTGAAGGCTGTTTGCAAAAGCATTCAATTAGTGAGTGAGAGTGATGAGGATGAAAGAAGAAGGAAAACTGAACATTGAAGAGCTAGTAAGTACAAATGAGGAAAAAGCCAGACAGGAAGAGATTGTGCTGTGGATCCATTTCCCTCACTCCAGACATGACTTGTTTGTAATGGTGCTGCACGTAAACAGTGTGAGTTAACTACAGTGGGAGTTAACTACAGTGGGAGTTAACTACAGTGGGAGTTAACTAATGGTCCTTACGGCTTAATGACATGACATCAATTAATGACCCTTGTTGGTGCCCATTCACAAATTCTTTACATTTATTTATTTGGAGATGTTGGAAAACTTTTGGCAATTATTTTATCTAAGTTTATATAATTTAACCCATGGTAACAGAACTGGGTGAAGGTCACAAAGTAATGATTTAAGTTGAATATGAAACATTAACAGACATTGTTAATATAAGAACTTTAGTTCACAGAATTGTGGATCAGTCTCTTCAGAAAGTTTAAAGGAAATTATGTACATAAACATACAGAGCACAAAACAGACAAAACTGGTTAAACAAGATTCTTGACAACAAAACCTGGAATGAAATACTCTATATTCAGACATATTTGCCATAGAAAAGGAAAACAAACAAAAAAACCCAAAAACCAAAAATCCAAGCCCCTTGAAAAACAGCAGAGGGGGGCAATTTTATCAAACACTGAAGTGGGCTCTTTGGATCTTAAAAGTAACATATCTGAATTCCAATTTTGCAGTTTCTTCCCTATGATATAGAAAATAGGCTTTTTTCTTTTTAGTCCCACTTACTAGTTGTGGCAGCACGTTTTAGTAAACCAACTTCTTACTGTTCCTATTTACTGCATTGTATTACAGAATTATATTTATGTAAGTAAATACCCTGTAGCATTTTGCTTATTATGTTTAATGCTTCCATTTGTTTTGTCTTTCCTTTCAGTTTGCCTGTTCTCGCTCTGTCTTCCAGGGCACTCAGTGCCTTCCAGTCCCTACATTTAGCCTGTTTTACATTCAGGTATTCATCTCCTCAATCTCTGAAGGAACAATACCTTTCTCTTAATAATCACATCATTTGAAGACTTCTTAACCACACTCATATCACCTTCTTATTTATTTATTGCCTTTGAATCCACGAAATATTTATTATACTTTCTCAAGTTTTATCATGTTTAAACTCCTTATTTAAGACCGAGTAAGCCTTATCAGCAAAATTAAGCTACAGAGATTAGGTAAAAGGAGCTGGAAATGGGTTGCAAATTTCTGGAAGAAGCTGAGAATAACGAAAAAGAAGCTTGTCTAGAAGAAAGAAAACACGGCTTTACAGAGAAGATCCCACAATACAAAGTCCTCTGTGACTGACTGAAGATAAGCTTCTGCATTCTGATGTTGTCATTGTGCCACAGTACACATGCAATAACTTTACTTATTAGCCCAGCAGTGGACTCAAACCAAATAAAACAAGTTATCAAATCCTAAAAGAAAGATACACTGAGAAAAAATATGTTTCTGACCACAAAAATACATCATACGTGGCAGAAAATGATCCATGGTGTTCAATAACTACTGATTTTTTTTTAATAGTTATCATACATTTTAATACTAAAGCTTAAAGTCAATTAGCTTGAGAAGTTAAGAGTTTACTGCAGAAATGAGTAAGGCAATAAAGAGAAAGGACAGTTTCACAGCTAAGGTACCCAAAATCCAGAACTTTGTTGCAAGCAGTGAACAGGTGGCATAAAAGGCATCAAAATCTTTCCCACCATTCATTATTGTGTAAACCCAAAGAAACTGGACAGAACACACAAACAAGGTCCTTGAGATGCAAATGAAATGTTCAGTTTCAACCTGAATACAGAAAAAAATACTTTTGGATAGGAATGTAGAAAATATTCTGTGGCTCCACACCTTTTTTTTTACCACACCCTGAACACTGGCAAAGACATGAGAGAGGTTGTGTAACTGATCATTAAAAAATAGTTTTGGCTGACTTCAGTGTTTTAGCTGGTGAAACTCCCCTTTGGCAGTGACTACACTACAGGATCCTTAGACTACTTTTACAAAATAAAGGAAGACCTAAAGTGTGTGGAAGGTAAGTATCTCACTCACCCCATATTAGAATCATTAAATTTTGGCTAAATCCAATGTTTATCAGGCAGAAGTCAGCAAATTTTTCTAAAAACTTCTACATTTCTTTTGAGAATCCAGTTCAACTGAATATCAGGAACTGCATGTCCAGTTCTGGGCTCCCCAATCCAGGAAGGACACTGAGGTGCTGGAGCAGGCCCAGAGAAGGGCAGCGGAGCTGGGGAAGGGTCTGGAGCACAAGTCTGATGAGGAGCAGCTGAGGGAGCTGGGGTTCAGCCTGGAGGAGGCTCAGGGGTGACCTTATCACTCTCTACAGCTCCCTGACAGGAGGGTGCAGCCAGGTGGGGGTCGGTCTCTTCTCCCAGGGAACAGCGCCAGGACGAGAGGACGTGGCCTCAAGCTGCAGCAGGGGAGGTTTAGGTTTGACATTAAGAATTTTTTCACAGAAATCGTGATTAGACACTGGAACAGGCTGCCCGGGGAGGTGGTGAAGTCACCGTCCCTGAAGGTGTTGAAGGAAAGACTGGACGTGGCACTTGGTGCCATGGTCAAGCTGACATCGTGGTGTTCAGTCATAGGCTGGACTCAATAATCTCAGAGGTTTTTTCCAACCTAATTGATTCTGTTATTCTGTGAAAACTATTTCAACCAATTAACTGTTTGTTCTTAAAGTAGTTGGAAGCCTTGGGATGAATAACAGAGTAACACTGGATAGCATGGATAATAAAATCTCGTATGTCTACAAAAGGAGGTCGAAAACTCCTTAAAAATGGAGTGTTAGGCTACCAACCCACTCACCCCATCCCCCATCCTCCCTATGCCCCCCAAAAAAGTAACAACAAAAACAACAAAGCTTCTGGAAAAAAGCCTAAATGGCGGCACTTACTGTTTTTGTACCTGACACTGATTATATTAATTCTTCCTATCATCTCAAAATGAGGCCTAGCCAACTTTAACACATGGCTATTCCTTTGGAAGTTAACTATTATTAGTTACTTATTAAAAGGGTCAGTGTTTTTTTCCTCTTTCAGCAAGGTACACTGCAACCAGCTTAAATTCTCTGCTGGACTTCAAGAGATTATTCAGTAAGCAAGTGCACAAATTTACAAGCAAGTCAGACTGGTCTCATTTCATTTCAGCTAGAGCCATTCTACTAACTCATTAAAAATTCACTGGTGACAGTTTAGAGAAAAGATTTGTTTTCTTACAAGGTCATTTTCACTGATTGAAATGGTACCATGTCCTTAATATTACTTCCAAAATTATTTAGGTTTTCATTTATGAGATGTAAGGAAATACTAACATGCCTACATTTTAAGACTGAGAATGCAGCCCTCTTTTACACAGAGCATATTAAACAAAATTTTCCAATTTAGGCATGACCTAACCTTTATATAAGTAATAAAATCCAGGGCCAGGAAAGTATTAACCTCTTAACCAGTACCTGTATCAATGTCATACTATCCCCCTGGCTATGTATCATGACATACTCAGATTGGCTTATACTAACAGTCTTTTGAAGGTCAGAAGTTGTTGGATAGACTGGAGTAAAATATTAACTAACTCTGTGTTCACATTGTTCCCTCCTGTTTGACAGAGTCAAACACTTCCCATACATACACAAACAAACATATACTTTCACGAGACAATCACCTGAATACATAAACTGACTTCTGCTAATAAGGATTAGAGATCCCCCTGAGGGCATTAAAGAAGTCCCCGGCTCTGCAAGCTCTTGTCAAGCTTAGGAAACAAAAAAATCAAAAATTCACACTAACAACCCCCCTTCCCAACGCAGAGTTACTGAAATAGTCCTAGCACAGGAAGGTTCACAAGAGTTAAATGACTATTACAGATAAACAGAACTATTTTTTTATTATCCTATAGATGTGGTCCAATCCAACTCAACAGAACTTTGCAGGACAGTTTTGCTCAGAGGTTTTCTTGACTCTACACACAGTATAAAACCCACTCAAGTTGTAGTTTCACAGTACTGTCTGCACCCAAACACACACGTGTACCCACCAAACAAATGGAGGAGTAAATTGCACGGAAATGAAAGACTAGAGGAGGTGGAATTTCAAGACACAGTCACCAAGTTACATATTCAGCGTGCTTTAGAGGCACATTTTATATTCCTGTTGACAACACTAATATTCCATAATTTGTCTGGTACTCCATTTAATGGGTTGTAAAAACATGCATGATGCTATTACCAACTTCCTTTCTGCACATAGAAAAGGCACGTTGGGCAAAACAAATCAAATCTGTCTCCCAAATGTTTCATATACAGTTCTAAAATAGGTGTTTCCAATAACGATGCCTATTTAAGGAGTGCCTGCAGCTTTCCTTCCACCATTACACTTCTGTCTGCATACCCTCATTCCATCTGTGTTTGTACCACACTGAAAATCCATCAGCATCTTACCAGGCTTAGAAGGCTGGTAAAAGAGGGCACAAAATGAAAGGGGGAGAGGGGCTAGGTCACGAAAGATGGAACACTGACTTGGAGCAGTCACTCCACTATTTGACTCTGTACATAGTTTAGATCAGTTACCCACCCGCTTCTGTAACTGAAACAAAGAAGTGATATTTCAACATGGCAAAAGCTGCCTCAGGCAGGCAGGGGAAAGAAAATAGCCACCCATGGCATTTCAAATCCTAGACCACCTTCTCTAAATCTTTTCCTATTGTTGTGTATCTTGCTTGAGGTGAACAGACCAGCCTCAAACACAGCATTCAGAATGTAGACTCAGACGAGTTATGGATGTATGGATAAGAAGGCATAACGATGTTTCCATGCCCAAGTAATTCTGATTATATAATTTGTTTCTTTTGCTGCGATCGAGACCATGGGTTTTTAGCATGATTTATTATAACCCCAAGATTTCACCTTAGAGTGGAGCAAGGCAGCATGATCCTATTGGGTTTTTCCATATATATGTGTATATATATATATAATTTTACAGTTACATACATTAAATCTATCACTTAAAAGTACGAAAGTGGCTCTGCAATGCTCCACACTTACATCTTCACTTTTCCCTGAGTAGCTTGGGTAACCACTGTTCACTGTACAGTATTATTACGAAATAGGTTCTCAGAATATTCTAGATATAGTTATGTTTCATTTTACATTTCAACTATGAATTCCAAGCCACTTCTACAAAAAAGGCATACAGAGTGTATCTCAGTATCATTTGGAATGCTCAAGCTAGTTTTTGTTAAGCTTCTGCTCTATGAGGGAGATTTTTATTAGCTTTAAGGAAGAAACATCATATTATCAGGCTAAGTAGAAAAAGATTCAACAGTTACTTTTCATTTCAAAGGTCTTCACAGTTTGTGCTAGATTCACCTAAATTAACAAGATGGGGACAAACTAAAACCAAAGCTTCTTCTCATGTATAATATCCAAAGTTTTATATTATTTTCTTATGTTGAATGGGTACCCTTTTAGCTCATAACATGTGCAGAGGGCAACCACTGTCTTTTACTGTTCCTACATTTGCTCTGGTAAAATTCCTTCTCCTCTTTAATCATAACATAATCATATGTAACAAACACAGGACAGTTAATGGTAACATGATCACCAGCTTCATTGCATTCTTCAACGTGTTGATAAATTAATCAGCTCTAAACTCTGTCTGTTTTAACACTCTGAGAACAAGGTCAGACATACGACACGCCAAATAAATCAGTCAAGGTCAGGCTTAGATAAGCCTCTTCCTAACGCGATGATTACAGCTTTTTCTGAAAAAGCTTTGTTTAGACTGCTTCTCTAAATACAGACATGAATGTGAAGTGCTGTGCAGTTTGCAACTGCACTCCTGAGCTGATAGAATTTCAGTGGAATTTGAACAGTACCAGTTGCAATCTGCTACAACATTTTACCTGCAGCATTACACTCCAAAAGCTATTTCCAAATTTTACTGAAACAGGGGCACTTCATCTACAGTGACAGAGCACTCATGGTTAAAGTAGTACAATTCTGGACTGCTGTGTTGTAGAGTCAGATTAAATAACAGAAATTCCTCTATGACATTAAAAACCAGAATGAAATTCATATTAATCTTGCAATTATGGAGAAATCTATTCTTAATCAGAAAGATATTGATTTTTTAATTTATTATTAAATTAAAGGCAATTATTATCCCACAAAGGTATGTTATGGAAGAGTAGAACTTTTCCTATTGTTAAATGAAAATAGTCTGGTCTCAGTTTCAATAAACAAGCAATGAAGTCAAGAATAGTCACAGCCATCTCAAGACCACCACAAGCAAAAGACATAACACAAAAATAAGTTAAAAAGGTAAATTGTAGCAAAGAAAAATAATCTCTACTAAGGTATCTGTGGCTTTATATAAAAATCTCTATTAAAAAAAAAAACAGAAACCAAATAATGACAACAATAAAAACCCAACAAAAGCCCCCGAACTAGCACCACATCAGTGAGCATGAGAACAGAATCATCATGACAAACAACCCTGCTCTGTTCTTCTATCAGATAACCTTGAGTATGTTTTTAACACTATTTCCAAACAGATCTATGTGGCATTCTAATCACACAGACTAAATGCACTGTACATTGCTTGCCAACCTATCTGACGCCTCCAGCAGATGAAAATTCTGTTGATTTAACACTGGCATAAAAGCTACCTCCTTTCTCCCTGCAAAAACTTCCTTAACAGCCAATATATCACAAAACACCTTTATTCATTGTACCAATCTGGATGATTTAGAAGCACCATAAGTACAAACACAGAGGTCCTGATACAACCTGATCTATCAAACATCAGTATCCACATTTTCTGTACGACAAACCACTATTACAACATTTACACTCCTGTTTTCCTCATCAAAAACAACAGAATGGCCCTTTCCACTAAACTTTCATGTAGATTTCTTGTGTCCTGCCATCCAGTATTAATCTTTCCATCTTGCAACAATATAAAAAAAAAATTAGCAAGCCAAGTAGCTTCAATTGTGTATGTCTCATGGGTATTTCAGATTAATTATAATCCAAAGAATTAACAATATATATAAGATCACAGCAGATCAGTCAGCTAACTTCCTGCAGAGAACGGTTATACTTTCCTGATAAATGATACATCAAACTCAACAACTAATCTCAGCCAGCAGGCATAAAAATAATCAGTGCTTCAAGAAATCATTGAGTACAAATACTAGCAAGACTCAAAAACACCCCAAAAACTAAACAAAACACCACCTTCCAATTAAACATGTTAAAAGTTTTACTTCAAATAAAAACAAAAATTTCAACTCAAATGGGAAGAGAACTGGTACTTAGACCAACATTAATCAAATAAATTTCACTTTTGACCATCTTATTAAATTTACCATTAGATAGACTATGTCATGCAAGTAAATAAATGCTATTTATAACTATCTCTAAGCCACAGCAACCCAGTCATAGAGCCATTTCCCAGACTGTGTTATTGTTATGCCAAACAGACTACTCTTTCATTTCTTGTCAGTCGTAATTACAGTTCCATAATTGAAATACAGTAAATTACCATGCACTAACTTTGAAAGATGGTTCACTGAGGTTGAGCTGTCACTACAATTACTGTGTAATAAAAAATGATAATTTAAATGTTCTACTTTTCTCTCAAAGAAAAAAACTAATTCAGTTCACGCTGCTCAGACAAGTCAAATATCTTCATGATGATGTAAAACAGAGAAACAACACATTTAAGCAAAGTCGAGCAATCTCAAGCACAAGTCCTAGGCTGCATAAACAAACCAGCATTTATAAAATGTTCAAACCTCTGAAGAAAATTGCACATTTAAACACAATCCTGTAAAAGGATAATCTTTTGTCAGAATTCAATCATACAATATCTATCCAGCAACTACCACATGAGCTCCTACTTTGCTCACAGAGCATATAAAGCTTTGGAAACTTCTTTCAAGCTTAATTTTCCCTCAGTTCTATATTATGTTTTAGGTCACAACCAGCAGGATAACTACAACTCACCTAGGACCAGTGTAGGTAACAAACATAAATTAGCATGGGTATTTTTAAGCGTAGAACTGGGCCTACAGTTCTGACATTGGTCAAGCACAGTTTGACTGCAGAAATTTTTTCAAACATTTCAGAAATAAAATGAGGGAATACAGAAAAGACACAAAAAGCCATCACTGTAGAAAGAATGCTCAAAATTTTAGGAGAACTGTCCCCATATCAAAAAAATCTTTTAATATATTCCTACCTGCTACCTCTACAAAGAAAATTTCACAAAGGACATCTTTCGGAAAACAATAACAAATACGCACATCTGAAACCTGTTCCTATTCTCCCTCTCACAAAGACTTCCTGCTGATGCTGGAAGAGGCAATTCCTTCAGTTCTGTCTTCTTCCTGTCTGATTCAAAACACCCAAACCCCTGCTGTTTCCTTGTGCTCACACTCCCTTGACCATTCAGTAAACAAGCTAAGTTCAATAAATGAGAAGGACACAAAATAAAACACAAAACCCCACACTGATATTAAGAAGTTGAATGGACAAGGTGGAACAATGCAACCAGGGAGCAGGATGTGACACAAGAAGCTGAATGTAGGAACAGTGGGCTGCAAAGAACTGCAGAGAACTGGCAGAAGTTATTTCAATACTATGACTGGCAAAGCACAATGGTGCTCTTTAAGGGCATCCTCAAGGTTTGGGTGATTCTGTTTAACCCAAGACATGCAAATGGTCTTCTGTACTATACTCTCTCATCTATTCTCTCTCAAAGTTTGCAATTAAGCAAATGCAGTAAATAACTGCTTGAAGAAAGGACCACAACTTCAGCTGTGACAAACAATCAAAACATTAGATGTGTATGAAACAAAACTTAATTCTCAGCAGCCAAGAATCTCCTAGCCTAAATCTTCGCCTATTTTGCTAAGAAAATAGTAGTATCTGAAAGCATCTGGTATACAGCATCTGAGAGAGGTATGATCTTTCCCTGTTGAGGTAATTGTTATCACTTATGTACCTCTGTTGCTTTCTCCAGGCTCTGTCGTAGATCCAGCAATTCTTTATCGTGTTGCTCTTTAAGTTTATCCATCTCTGTGTCATGGCTGGACACCTCTTCTTTAAGTGCTCCTTTCAAAGCTGTGAGCTCTCTCTCTCTCTTTCTCAAAATCTCTTCTTGTTGATCTTTTGCTATCAGTACTTCTTGCAGATCCTGCTTCATTTGCATCAGCTCCTAAAGCCCAAAATTAAACACAGCTGTGTGTCAAATAGCCCCTGTGGACGTTCTGTTTATGTTTCACAGAAAGAAAGGACATAAGCTCCCCCAGAACAACTTTGTTTCATATGACCGACATATTTTTTACAGCTTTTATAGTAAGCTAAAAATTTACTAAACCCTAATATTATTAGAAGTATAACATATAGCTGATGTTTTATATAATAGCTCAACGTGTCTGATGCTGCAAACCTATCAAAAGATTTTAACGGTGTATGTTATGCCATCTGCAAATAATGCAGGAGTCACTCCTACATCCTACTTTCAGTAGCAATGAGGTAGGTAAGAACAAAGACAAAGCATTTTCCCCCTAGTTGCAAGAGAAACAAACTCAGTGATAATTCTTTGCTTTCTTTTCTGCTGGAAAGAATAAATAAAGTTGCTTCTTCAAGTGCTGAAGACAAAACAAGTGCTTCCCAACCAAGGCCATGTCTTCACACCCTTCCTCCTCCCACCAGGGTAACCCTAGAAGTCATTTCCCCTCTCCAAATTGCTGGGAAGGGAGTGGACAGTCAGCGAATCTGAAGACTAAAGACATGCATGCATACAAAACACAGAACAACAGAAACAATCAAAAATGTACTGCTTCAAGAAGTCTCTAATTTGGTATTTCTCAAGCTGTGAATAATTGTACTTTCAAAGAGAATGTAGGCTCCCCCTGCACTGAAGGAGGATCAGCACATCTAAACCATTCCTGACACACATCATCTGCTCTGCCATTAAAAGCCTAGAATGGAAGGGATCCTACCACCATCCCAGAGAGCATCTTCCTCTGTTTAATTATCAGTATTCACAGGAACTTAGTTTCTAACACTTTCTTTAAATCTCTGGAGCTAAGTCTCTCATTTCTCACTCTATCTCCACACAACATAGAAAAATTGATCACTATCACCTTTACAGCAACATTCTGTAAGATGTGTTTTTGACTCTTCCCTCACTCCTCCACTCAGATTGAAGTCCTTCACAGGTAATGTTTTTCAGTCCTATCACTATCATTTGTGATACTCCCCTACTTCTGTCCAACTTTCAGTTACAGTGCCTGAGATTCAAGACAGTAATTTAAGAGTAATCAAATCTCACCCATACAAAACAAGGCAGTTATTCTACTCAGCAGATCTTGTGTGCAAACATCCTTAATATTCCTGCACTGATACTCTTACACATCCTTATCAACAAATTTAATAAGCTGTGTTCTCTATTTCATCATCAGTTTATTAGTATAACCAGGGCTACAGGCAATTCCTCTTTCATCCCAAGGTGACAGAAACCCTGTAACTCTTTTGTTCCTCTCCAGACTCTTATCCCTTCTCTTCTTTCCCTGGTCCCACCAATAGAAAGTCAACAATTTAGAGACTGCTGTGTTGAGTTCTTTTAATTTTCTTAGTGGAATCTCATCTGGCCTTGATAATATACACATCTTCTTTAAACTGATCTTCTCTGTTCTGACCCCAAATCCTAACTGGTAAAACTGACTGAGATTATGATCTGATAATAGTGGATAACTCACCTGTGTGTCAACCATTAAGATATCTGTTCTCCTGCTCCATAAAACAATGGTACTTACTCTTCATATTCCTTTTAGGGTTAATGTGGTTATCATAACATGCTTTCTTAGGTCACCTAATAATGGTACATTGTTTTGGATTAATAGAATAGGAAAAGCAAAGGCCTGTATTTCTTCCACCGGTATCTTAGTCCCCTCTTTTCATGCAATTTTTCTGATTTTCTGATCCTCCTTCTGGTACTCTGTAACTAACCTCAATCAGGATCTCTTTCTCCCCTTCATCAGTATGTTTTGCGTTATCCAGTTCATCATGCATCTCAGAGAGCTGGTCTTGAAGATCTCTGATCTCAGTCTGGTGTTTTTCCTGTTCCATCTTCACTTGAAAAAGCCTCATCAGCAAAAATCAGACATGATTTTTTAATTTGTAGAAATACTAGTTTGTTCATTCAAGTACTAAAAAGATACACATTCCCATGTTGCCCACAAGAGAATGGGATATAATGAGGCAGAAAAATTATATGTCAGAGGGGTAAAAATGACAAATCTTCTAAGTAAGTATTTAAGTGGGGAGTTGTATTTTATTTCAGACCTCATACTCTAGCCATTCAAATGTTTCCACATTTCAAACACTTGAACTATATATTTTGACTGTGAAACATTAAAGCGATGTGCACTAAGAGGAAGACTATAAATTCAGCAATCTTTCTCTTCCTTCCAGATATTCTAAAGACGTGACTCTTTTAAATGTAGACACACTTCCTACAGTAACAAATGTCACTCATCTGGTTCCATCAACATATTCTAGAGACACAGGTACTTTTAATCTAAAAGGTTTAAGAAAAGGTACAAATTTCAATGATAACTTTTCTAGAATTAACTCACTCCTCCAGGTTTTGCCTGAGTTCCTTCTCGTTTTCTTCCAGCTGCTTTTTTAAGGCTTCCTTTTCACATACACTTTGATCAAGCTGCAACTGAAGATCTTTCAGGCTTGCTCGTGTAGCATCTCTCTCTTCTTTGGAATTTTGCTGATTCTGAATTTTGTACACCAAAAGTTAAACAAAATAATAGACAGCAGCTACATGAGTAATACAGTTTGTCTCTCAGTCCATGTCTGTCTGGCTGCAATTAACAGATTAACATTTACCTCTGCAGATACCTAAGAAATTCTTTGTGCATGTGCTTAACATTTTATTCACTGCTCCAAACTCCTTCTCAAATACTAAGAAGATATTTGTTACAAAGGGTAACAATGCTATGACCAACCACCCTTTAAATAAAAAGTCTTCTGAAAAAGCATAGGTATAACTGGATTAAGAATATGAAGTGAAAGGAATTCAGCTGGAGGATCAGCGGTCACCTATTTTAAAAAGTATATTTGAAATAGTCAGAAGCTTTATAACAACAAAGTGCTGTACCCTAATTTCCAGATCCAGTTTTTTCTCTAACTCTTCCACTTTCCTTTCAAGTTCTGCTTTTTGTTCCACCAATGCTTTTACTTCAGCTGAAGAATCCGAAACCTGCAATTAAATACAGACATTTATTCCCACAAAGCCAAGATGTTCTTTGAGAATAGTTTCTCTTTTTTTAATCTAAAGCAAAGCTACAAGCAAGACTAACAAAGTGTAGCATCAACTGCCTGAGCTCACCAGGGATTTTTCATATGGGTCAGGACAAGCCAAGATTTTCAAAGGAACCATGATTTGATTTTCATAAAACTTCTTGGTAATTGCTCAAGGCAGGTTGACAATAGAACAGAAAACATACAAACATAAAGAAAAATTCAAATTAGGCAACATATGAATCAAATCATGTGTATTTGGGGCCAGTTGTACTGAGATATCACTAATTATGCAAAATGGACATCAAAGGAAAGCAGGCCCATATGTTAAGACAGATTTTTCAAATACCTTTTTTAGGTAATTTCCTAGGATGTATTTTGCAAATAAATAATGCTATCATTAATAACAAAAGCTACATGAATCTCTCATTCCATGTCCATCTCACTGCAATCAAAAGATCAACATCTATCTCTGCCAATAAATTTTATCTTTACCCAAGAAATTTTATGTCATTGTGCCTAACATTTTTCTTCACTGCTCTAAACTCCTTCTCAAATACTAAGAGATTTCTTAAAAAGGTTAACTGTGCTGTGAGCAACTACATTTAAAATCTTCTGAAAAAGCACAGGTGTATCTAGATTAAGAAGAATATGAAGAAAAAAAATTTCATTTTTACTAATTATACCCCAGGATAAAATAATAAACAATAAGCATTTCATCCTTCTCATGCCATCAAAATTAAGCTATATTCCTGAGGAACTACATGAATAGCCTAAAGTCAGTAAGGGGATTGAGACTCTTAAAACCCTGTCTGAATACTGCACCACTTTGAAACAAGCCAAAGCAAATTAAAAATTCTTTACCTGCGTCTTTCCAGCAGCTCTTGACTTTAAAGTCTGAATTTTCTCAAAAACCAAATTCACCTTCCTCTTTGTTGCATCATCATTATCAGGACTTCTAAAATAGACAGTACAAATAAGCAATGATATGATCAAAGTTACTATTTTGTTAAAATCAAACCAAATTCAGAGTGTCCAAACTAATTAAAGTCTCCACAAAAACCCCCAAAATAATACAAACAAATCAGAAATTATCTTAACTATGATTTATTAAAATCTTTAAAGAGAAGAGTTAAAAATTTGTATTCCAAATGTTTTCTAAAAAGCCAACTAAACAAAAAAGATCACTGAACTCTTGAAGTGCAAATCTCTTCTGTAAGACTGTGGCTGTGGAAAGACAGATATTCAACACGTATATTATTCAAACAGACCAAAAGAAGTAGTTAGCACTAGGCTGTACAAGTCCTGACTGCCATACCATGAAATAACACTTAAACAGGTCCCAGAACCTGCTAGATCAGGAATGAAAAGAAATTTAAATGCATTATGCATTTTTAATTAAACCTTCCTTTGTCTTTCAATAAGTTATCAGCAGAAAATACCAAGAGTTACAGGTGCACAAAGGATTAAAGGCACAGCAACAAGAGGGCTTCTGTCAAACCTCAGGAAATAACACTTTGTTGCTGTTGTTTAAAAAACCCAAAGGCTTAAACTTCCATAAGGTATGATTTGGATTCTCCAATAACCTCTATATCATAAAAAGTTTAATTCCAGATGTATTTAAAAGACAAACCATATTCTGATTCACAAGTTTCAAGTGCATTTAATCATATCCTGTTCAATACCTTCTGTAAGTCCTGATAGGCTGCGTATTTTGAGATCCAGTGAGTCCTTAGAGGACACAGCTGAGACACAGAATTATGAAACGGATATTTCACTTAATTATAGCTTTCAGTTTACTGTTTCACATTTTAAATGTAATAGAAGACAAACACTGAGAAAATACAGTCTCCTATCCAAAACTTAAGTATGTTTACTGACCCTTCCTTAAGGTAATTGTAAAGTATCTGCTTAGCAGTCTCTTCATTTGTTTGTTGTGCAAGATCTTGCTGGCCTTTTAAGAGATCAGGAGTTGCCTAAAAGATAAAGGTAAAATGTCAAAAGATAACAATCCTGTGAGAGTTGTAAATACAAACAGTACAATTGGACTTCTCCATTCTATCCTATTAATGAAAACTATGTACTATGGACCTCAAGTTCTGAAAGATCCACTGGAGTTTTGGCTTACTGCAATAAGAAACTATACTCCACACCAAAAAGAAAAAGAAAACAACTTGATTTTGTATACATATCTTTTCATATTCTACTTTTGTGCATCTATGTTTAAGAATCATCATAACATCATTTACGAGAATCTGTTTGGCCTCAACAGATTAAATCTTCCTTTACCCATACAAAAATCAGTTGTTTTACAAATCAGGTTTTCTATACTTACACCAACAACAACAAAAAATTTGTATTTACGTTTCTCCAGAACAATCCCATTCGGAAGTGTTGTATGATGGGAGTTTGTTCGAATGAAGACCAGAAAAATACACAATTAACAATATGGCAGCTTTCGTATGCTAGAGCGCAAAGGACAGCTTAAAGAACAAATTCACAATTACCTGTATATTAGGGACGGATGGAAATGTTTTCACAGAAATCTTCTTGGCTCCTGATTCAGGTGTACTTGTGATTCGGTTTGGCAACAACAAAGTAGAAGTTACTGTTTTAACTTCCTCTCTCTTACTCTGTCCTGGGAGTGTAGCTGACCTGCCCATCAAGCTCTCAGTATCAGCTCCATTCTGTTTATGGTGTTGCAAAGAGCTGAAACTGCCACTCTGAGAGTCTTTATTGGGCATCTGCAGTTTTCCAATACTTCGAGCAGAAATCTTCATCTCTTTGGAAGCTGACTTTTGATCTCTGGATAACTGCTTGCGAAGGCAAACTTTAGATGGTCTCAGCAAATGCTCAGTTGACTTACCCAAGCTTTTACTGAATTCACCTAAATAATCTGAATTTACATCAAGTCCTAATGACAAGGCACTATCGACGCTTCTTGATCTTTTACGATCATCTGGATGAATTCTATTTCTTTTTCCTGACCTGCCTCTTCTGTGAGCATCAACCTTCTTATCAAACTTTTCAATTAGCTGATCTACTCCTGGAAGTGAACCAGTGTCAATATCACGACCAGTTCCCGGCAAGAATGGAATGTATCTCCTGTTTTCATGCCGGTTAACATTGTCTGCATAGATGGCATACTCTTGGTCATCCAGTAAAAATCTGTACAAGGAATTTGCAGAAGTGGGAGTAGCGGATGAGGACGATGATCTCCGTGAGTCGTTCAATACCGGCCCAGCTGAGTCTTGCCTGCGGAAGGGAAGAACATCTGGTCTAGGTTTTTTTGTCTCAGGATAAGCAGTGGGGCTAACACACGGGGATCCTCCTGCAGGTGAAAATGTCTCTGAAACACACACGTCACTGGGGCTGACCGTGCTACTGGGACAATCCAGCAGCTGCTTATTTGGATCTTCTACTGACCTGTTCAGATGTATTTTTTTTGAATTTGCTTTGGTTGGCTCTGCAAGGTACGTATTTGTTTTCTGTAGGGACACTACTTTAGATGAGGAAATCCAAGACTTTGCTTCAGTTTTTTCATCTGCAAAAGACTTAGATTTACTGCACACAGAAGACTGGTAATTATCCAAGTTCAAGTTATTCTTTTCAGGATCATAAGGCTGCAGAAGTTCAGGATGTCTTTGAAAATTCAACAAATTTGAGGATTTCATAGTCTCATCTTTAAAATCTGGCATTACACTTTCCTTTTCATCCACATTGGTTATCTTCAGTTTTTTAAGCATAGAGGGTTGCATGTGTTGTGTTCCAGCAAATTTTGTGTGTTCACTGATTTTGTCCTCCAACTTAAAAGCAGTATTGGAGTCTGTGGCTGGCTTGTTTACAGTCTGAGGAATGACCTGCTGCTCTTTTCCAGGAAGAGGAGGATTTTCTGACAAACATCCTTCCGTATTGTTCAGTACTATGTAAGGATGTCCATCGATTCCTTGGACTCTAATGCTGACACCATAAGACCCCGCCCTAGAATTCTGGGCGTTTTTAGTTTTTTGAGTCTCTTCACTTGCGAGTTCAAGAGTGACTTCATAGTCCTGCTGCATGTGCTTAAAACCAGCAAAATAGGGCTCCATGTCTATCAGAGGATTATATCTGAATAGGAGAAAAATTACGAAATTGTCATTGTTTCAAATAAGTTAGATTTTTTCATTAATTACTTTATTCCACCACTCAGTGTGACTATGAAGACTAATGGCAACACACAGGGCAATCAATATCCAAGCTCTACCAAGCCCAAAGCAAATACATTGTGATACAAAGACAAATGTCAGACTGACACATTCTGGATCAATGTAATGTTATTCTGTGAATGTTACCTTCACAGAGTTGGTGCTCATTGCTTTGGAATCAAATTACTTCAAATATAAGCAACTCTGGTACAATTTTTTGAGTCAAAACATGACTTTTGGGTATTTCCACTATATTTACTGGAAGACTGTACCCTTCACAAACCAATGATCATTTTAAAGCCAGCATTTAGGACCAGCCATATTAACATTTAAACACAAGCCCAGGACAGCAAAGCACAACCGGGCAGTTTTAGGTTTTATGAGTTTCAGGTAACTAAAGCACTGCAAGGAAGGTCAATATCCTCATTCCTCTGAGTGGTGGTTTTTATGTACTTGGGTTTCAATATTTGTTTCTCATGACATCTGAAAATAAACCTTTTCATTTATTATCTCATTGTCACCCCTAAGAATAAACTTTCCTACAGATTAATTTAACTATCTTCCAAATGCAAGCTTGTTCCAAAAAATTCTAGTTGCTATTTTAAAACAAGAAACTTTGCTGAGCAACAAAAATGGAAAAACACTGCTGGTATTTCCAAGGCTGACCGTGCCTTTTTCAGAAGCAATGGGGATGCTAACTCCAGCCTATATGAGCCAAAACTGTTTCAATCTAGAGAACAATAAATTCAACCCTACCTGTGTTTTTAATGTTAAATGCCATTCTTTCTTTCTTTCTTTCTCTAACAGCTGGGTTTGCAGGCAGTTTTACTTTACTGTCTCATGCAGATTATGAGCCAACTGTCTAAAGGCAGAGGCAGTGCAGTGACAGTAGGAGCTCTGTCTATAAAAGAATGGAACACAAGACTGTGAGACTGATACAAAACCTGGAGGGAATAAACTTTTGAACTGAGCTGGGGAGTTGAGTCATCACTGAGGCCTGACAAACCCAAGATCACTAAACGATGGTAATCAGCAGGAGGAAACCAAAACAACAGGATGTCTCATGGAAAAACAAACCTCTGCAGCCAGTTTCACTCTCCCGTCTATCTCAGCATGAACCACCTCCCTCAGATATTCTAGCCAACAGCAGAGCTCTCATTTTTTCCTGACAGTGAATGAAAAAGTTTGGCTCAATATTCATAGTATACTAATTTCCACCCAATTCTTCCTTCTAGCAGGATAGCTCCCCTCAAAAACGTCTTCCTCTCTCTAAAAACCAGCTCCAGCTCCTCCTCAACAGCGGGCTTGTAAGTTAAAGTCACACATGGCACATTTGCAAGTGACCATGCAAGGAGAGAAACCCGTGATCTACACAGAGTTGGTAGCACTCATCTGTAGGGGATGGATATGTGAACATCGTTACAAAGGCTCTCCACCTGGCAATCCCAGCCAGATTAGAGATGCCACTAAGACAAACTGCTTGGCGTATGAAACTTTACACTACACCTTTGAGCTGTGTTAGCAGACCTATAAAGAGGGTAAAGTTTATCTGAATTTGTCAATAATGGTAACAACCAAAAAATATAAAAAGGAGTCAATAAAAATAAACCTAAAAGGTTAAAAAAAATAAAGTATTTACATCAACCAGCATAAGGAACAGATAAGCAATACATTACAATCTGTCTTTTTGGGGAGACTGCAAAATCAGTGCTTTCAAACTTGTTGCAAAGTTGCTAAAAATATTAAATAACCAGAAAAAAAACAACCAAACAACCCCAGCCTCTCAAAAATAACCACAAAACACCAACTCCCCTACTATATAGGGGAAGCAATACTTAGGTTAATAATCTATCTTAAATTAATACATTTAATTTGTCTTTAAAACCATAAAGAAGTATGTGTATTTGTTTTCTTCACATGCATTGTACCAATTAAACTCTCAATTTTATTGTACAAAAGGATAAAACCTTGTAGAAATAAAAGAGCTAAACCAACTATTTTTTAAATAACACATTTTATCTTCCTGGAACTGTGAAAAAAAGATTACACATATAAATTCCCATGACATCAACAAGAAAACAAGACAGATGACTCTACTATTCAAATATTTGAAGGTTTTACTTAGAACTTCTATTTTATAGGATGTCAAGCTGCATTGGGTAATACTCACATGAACTACATAATATCAAATAGCTGTTTTACAATACACAAAAAAAAGCGGTTTTGCGATTTTGTAAGCATTTTTAAATTAAAGAAAAAGCATTACTGGCTTTCATCACACACAGCCTTTCTGAGGAAATCCTGAAACTATGTTAATTGATTAATGACAGTTCCAGTCATTCTCCTGCACACACAGTCACATCTCAGGCTCTGGCAGGGTTACAACAACAGAGGAGGATAAGAGGACTGAAGCTCTTCCTCTCCCATCTGTTTGCCCCATTCATCTGACAGATGTCACCATGTCAGAAATGAAAACATCTGAAAACTCTGATGGCTGAGTACACACCTCAGTCATGAAAAACTGCAGATTGGCATTCTCAGGTAAATGAAATCAGCCTTGTGCTCCATGCTGTGACCGACTGAAATCCTGACATCTGATACAGTGCAGAGCTGACAGCTGGGGGCCCTGACAGCTACAACTGCCCGGTTTTAATCTTCTGTAAGTCTGCTGAAGCCCTCAAATGTTATGACAAAACAGTCTGTTTACTCTTCAGCTTATGAAAAGAGGTTAGATATTTAAATGGCAGCTGGGAAGGCAATTTCCCTGTTTGTGCAGCTCCTTGTTACATACGTGTAGTTACTTAAAAAAATAAAGAAGATTTTTTTTTTTTAAGAGAGTGATATAAATCCTAATTCCAGGTTTTCTACCAAACTACTACCTTAAATTTTAAACAATGGTCTTGCTAGTAATTTTAATTGCTATCTCACAGTTTAAAAATACAATTTTCAAAAAGCAGAAGTAATGACTCTATTAACGTTTTAATTAGGTGAAAGACTATCATTCTATTACAAAATCAGTTCCTATCTCCTATCTGTGAAACAAGTATCATTACAACATCATATACAAATTAATCAGGACATAAGAAAAGACTACTTCAAGAAATTATTTTCTTTTGAAAATACTCTACTTCCTAAAACAGATAACATAGTCAAGGACACACAGTCATCAGCATCTTGCAATCAGGTCAGCAGTAAGGCACCACGGAATGATGGGATCACCTATTTTGTCAGCAACATGGCCTTGGACTGCTTGAGGTGAGCACAAAATTTCAAACTGAATTTGTGTTTTAACTTCATTGCCGGGGATAGCAACCTTTAAAACCTTCTGTGAACAAACAAAACTGGCACTCAAAGCTGCTCAAGCCTTTCACTTTTGAGATTTCTTTCTAAAATAAGACTTCGTAAAGGTGTTTAAACACTCATTTTAACTACTGACTTCAGTGGGTATGGAAGACCCATATTTTATCATTACTCAGAAACTGTTTCATTTTTCTGACCAATTTCTTTTTGCCAAAAATAGAAACTATGACATTTTTGTTTATAAAGAGAACTTGTCAGCAGGGGTATTCATATCTGAAAATCCAATACTTTGCATGTTCTTCTGTAGCAGTTTGTTGTTCTGTGGTGATATGATACTCTACAAAGAACCACAGGAAACGAACACTGAAGGTTTAAAAGGTCAAAAACTTTTTGTTTAAATTCCTTAAAAACATTTCCTTTCACAGCTATTTTGTAGCTAGCTAACAGGAGCTATGTGAGACCTGCCTTACAAAAAAGAAAACCTCTGTCACGTGGAACCCTGGCTGCTCTCCCTGAGAACATGAGCAGAAAAGAGTGCCTTTGAGAAACACACCCCTGCGCCAGACATGTCTCTTCCCTTCTTAATATTGCAGCATTACAAAGGCATGGAATTGTCTCCACTACCCATTTCAGTTCTTCTTTAGCCAAATCTACAAGCAAGATTTATTCAGAAAAATTGCTTTCCCAATCCTGTTAAATGCCAAACTCTGCATGAGAAGCTTGCTCTCCTGTATCCTGCCCACACACCCTCATTACAAAGCACCTCTTGCTTTGTGCTCCAGCCTTTGAGCCAACCACCTGCCTTGGATGGACAGACAGACAGACAGGGCTGCCAGGACACACAGGCCAGGCAGAGCTGGTGACCAGCACGTGGGGACACACTATCCCACCAATGGATATGTTCCCTGGCCTCCTGAAAGAGCCACACATCCTTCAAAGGTATTGCTTCACATAACACATACGCTCCTCTTGCATACATCTAGTGAGGGAATATGGAAGAATAAAAGAGATCTGACTCTTCTTATGGCACTAGGACTCCTCCCTGGCTCCCTTAATGTCAAAAAACCAGAAATTCCTCCACATCCAATATCACAATGCTGAGTCTCCTAAGACTGGATCACCTGAAGATTTTTCATTAAAGGAAGATGAGGGCATACCTTGTTATCTTCGAAATATTTTAGAAATCTGAAAATTTTAAACTATTTAAGGCTAAATTACCAAATGACATTTGGTTCCATGTAATTTATGTCCAAATTTTATTACCATAAGGAAAAAAATCCTTGTGGCCCATATTATTTAATCAGTGTCCTTTTTGAAAAAGCGGGACGCAGCAGTTTATGGATGTTTACTCCAAATATTTCACATGCACAGCAAAATGCCAGGAAGGAACTATAAAATTTGTTCTCCAGCCTTACATAACATTGAGCTTGCTCTCCAAGCTAAATAATGGATTCTCTGTGCAGCTGACTATTCAGAAAGTATCAGCAATATCACACAAAGACAAAGTGGGTGTTAGGTCAATAATAAATGACAGCGTTATGGAAAAAGGACAGGAAATAACTTTAGGAGAGAAGAGGAAGGAAAACTTACATTCTGTATGGGTAAAGAAAAGGAAGCAGACAGGATAATTCATGGAAAGACCAAAACTGTAATGTTTTTACACTTGATGGAACACATTCTCACAAACATGCCTTGCAAGTATGAGGGGAAACTTCATCATTGTCAATCCTACCTACAATTTGCTTCTGCAAAAGAAAAATGGGGCTGGGTTGCTGTCCCTTTTAGTCCGTGTGGAAGATAGCTCTGGGGTAGGGTAAAAAGACATCTGAAAGACATCTGAAACAAGTTTGGTATCATTCCAACAGATTCCTTATCCCCATTTAAGATTTTTTCCTACTTGAGGTTTTTTTGTCTATATAAAATTATATTTATAGCACATCTGGCAGTTACTCCCCCCAATTATTAGAAAGAAAATGATGATAGTTACAGTATACAATGAAACTGTCACCATTTGTTTTTCCCCAGCACTGTCTGTAAACTGCCACTCCCTGCCTAGTGATCAAAATTCAAAACTTTCAAAAGGCCTATAACAAAGGATTTTCTACAATGTATCATGTCATACTATATCTGCAGGCATCAGTGAGGGGAAAAAAAAACTACTCAGAGATTTATTTTATTATTGGTTAGCTTTTCTGATATCAGCATCAAAGACCTACCTAAAATTTCTATAAATGAAGAACTGGAAAACAAACCACTGAGTTTTCAAATATTCATTCCCATTTAAACCAGCCCAAAAGCTTCATGTCCCACCTCTTCTTCCTACTTGTTGGAAGGAAAGATACTGTGACAAGTTCTATCCTGAAAACAATCAGGAGTTCCTGTGAATCTAAGCCAAATGGCAAGTATTGATCAAAACTCCATATACCAGTCTTAGACTGCAAGGACTTATGCTTGGTATCACACAAACACAAGACCAAATCAAGGCATCTCTTCAGCATCCAAGACAGGGCTGACCTATCACTATAGGCAGAA
The DNA here is from genome assembly GCA_013397055.1 of Pachycephala philippinensis. Classification (NCBI taxonomy): domain Eukaryota; kingdom Metazoa; phylum Chordata; class Aves; order Passeriformes; genus Pachycephala; species Pachycephala philippinensis. Next base: position 430,004 of record VWZT01000195.1, read on the forward strand.
TTAGCCTTACATATTTCATATAAAGCTAGCAAATTATATTCTTCCAAAAACACTCCATCTAAATGCACTTAGTACTCGATGCCATGCACCACCTTAGCTCCAGTCCCCCCATGCACCTGTATTAGCAGGTGCAGTGCAAAGAGGAGAGGACCAGGTGGGACCTGCTGCATCCCGCTGTGGTTCCAGGGCTGTGCATCCAGCACTGCACTGCTCCCTGCAGTGAGATTCACACCCACTGCCAGTCCAAGCTGTGCAAGGGCCCACAGAGGGAAGTAAATGCTGGAGGGCCACACACCCACACGGTAAGTGGGCCATGCAGGCCTCCCTCCAAAGCAGTAATTCCAGCCTCCACACCAGAAGCCATGTAGGCCTGTGCCTTCTATAAATGCAACATGAGTTGGTTTATTTTTTCCTTTGACCAAGCTGTGATTAAATATGGTAGTCATAGAGCTTTGGGTGCATAAAGAAAAATGAAGTCCAGCCAGGAACACTGACCCAAAGAAATACCTTTTTATAGGAAGTATTTCAACATTTCTGAATTAATTGCTTTCATTTTTATTCTGTGAAAAATACCACTCTCTGTTCTGATTTCAGATGGCAGCCTACAGATGAAAAGTTAGAACTTCCTGAAGGATGAAGATTCCAAATAATTCTTTTCTTCCATAGCTGCTAGTGAAAGAAAACAGCAATGCTTCGGTTAGTATGCATTACAGATATTATTTTATCAGTTTCTCCTAAAACGCAGTAGAGCAAAGTGGATGATCTTTGGGTTTTGCTGCCTTAGAAAGCAGAATTTCAGTTTCAGTTCCCCCCAAGTATTAAACAACCTTATTCAGCTAGTCAGCCAATAAAACAGAATATTAGTAGTCACCTTTCCAAGGACAGGAAGAGGCTGTATTTAATAAAGACTGTAGAAGAAACAATTAAGAGCAGTTAGAGTAAAAGATACTGTTCACTTGCTTACAACTTGGTTCATACTCCCTCTGGCTGAAAAATGTTTGTGTGAGGAAGTCTCCATGTTTGAAATGTAAAACATCTTGTTAGTCCTATGAAAGTATGTGACAGATCAGCCAAATACGTCAGCTGTGTGACAACTAGCAGGTTTTGTTGCCTTATTTGTTGGTTGTTTTTTGTCTTTTTTTTTCCAAATGAAAATCTGCTTCAATGGCTGTAAGTCAACAACAAAGCATTTTGGCAGATCCTCAGGTCTCATAAATTTTCAGTTTTACTGAAAACAAGGGCATTATATGTATATCCAATTTTCTTTATATGCTACATAGGAATTCATGTAGTCATAATTTTACAGGATTTATCCCCAGAGGAAATAACACATGACCTTATAACTTTGCTTACTGAGTGCAAAGTAAAGGCCTAATTTTGTTTATGATGAAAATGCTAAGAAACGCCCAAATTTCTCAAGTAACATTCTAAACTATTACCATTGCATTATATACTTTGTATCATTATTTAAAAGCTCTCTTTTTCTTTACTGAAGTAATGTTTTAGATTTTCCCAAATCATAAACAAAAGGGAATCAGAAACAAAACCAGACATTAAAAGTATACTAAAAGAGAAGTCTACTTGTATCTGAAATACAGTTCCAAGAAACTAATTCATGAGATCTGTAGTGAGTAGTCGCAGGTCCTGCAGACTGTGATGGTTAAGGCCCTGGAGGGAGATGAAGAGCTGCACTTGTTTATTCATGGTTACTGTGGTACAAGCTCTGTGTGGACACAAACACCTGCCTGGGTGTATTTGTGCCACGCTGCTGTTTGATCTCCCATACAGGCTCAGATACAACTCCTGTATAAGCTGGGTTTTGCCACTAACAGGATCCAATTACTGGGGTTATCTTGTGAGGATCCTGACACTACTGCACTACAGTTAATATTTATAAACTTCCAATACAAAAAGCAAGGAAACAACAAAACCTTATAAATACTTATTTCAGAGTTGGCGATATACACGTGATACAACCACACTCAATTTTCCCTCATTTTTCTTACAAACTTGCAAAGAAGGTTAAAAACAAGAAAAAAAGAAGTAATAAAGTCATCAAGAGGAAATGTTATTATATATACTCTCTTCTTCCTTATCAAATTCTTAATGTTCGTATCTGTTAAGTGTTGACAGAAATGACAGCTGAGGACACAAGGATACTTACAGATTCTAAAAGAGGCTTGTGATTTCAAACACAATAGCTGGTTTGCATCCAAACATCTGACACGATTACACTCACTCCACAAGAGACTCTGTGTTGTTTCACTACATTTTCCTCCAATTGTCAGTGTTAGAAACCGTATTTTGTTCCAAAGGAAATTATCTTAGTACATCCCAATGATATCATTATTGCTTAAATAGAAGAGGGTATCCTGTTCATATTTTTAGAGGCTTGAGCAAAAAATCTCAGGTTTGTTAAAAGTCTGTCAGAAAGCCTTTCTCAAAGGAACGAACACAGCTAGGGCAACCTTTGTTAAAAAGTTTTACAAGTGCTTCACGAACACATTTATTTATAAAATTATCTAACATAATTAAATAATAAAAGGTTCCTATACTCCAAACATTTTTCCTTCACTTTAAATGTGACATTTTACTGGATCTTCTTCTCATTATTCCCACACAAAAACTATAATCTTGTCTACAAGAGTTACACTTACAGCAACCCAACAGATGCAACTTGCATAACCTTGATTATATACGCGTAACTTATTCCTAAACAAAATTAATGATGAACTATGAATACAGCTGCTTGCAAAGACCAAGGTCTCACCTGGATAAAGACATACAGAGCAGGGTTAATCTCTATGGAGATGCAAGTATTTAAGTACAAAAACTACATGTAAAATAGGTTGTAGGAGTCATATTTACACAGCCAACATAAGGCCACAGCTTCATGTGTATTCAAGCTAGTTATGCCTCCCGTTTTTCAACTGTTAAACTTTGTCTTAATTACATTGTATTCTTTAAACACTTGGCTTCACACCCATCTAGTTTCTTTCAACTAACTCAGCCATGCGTTTTCAAATTTAAATATACAGTCAGAACTGCAGGCCCTGAGCCCAGGCCCCACCAGACAACAAGATGATATCATCACACTCTGTCTGAGAGACATAAGCTGAGTATAGAAGAGGGAGGTTAGAAAACCCCACAGAGGAAAGAAACTCCACAGTGTGCTGTACTGAATCACTTAAAAGGGCTTACAAAGCCTATGCAGCCAAAGTGACCTGGTGTGGGCCCTGCGAGCACAGGTTCAACCAGCTCCCATAAGCTGCCACACTTCTCACCTTCACACTGGGATAGCATAATTACTGAGGGAAATGAGAGAGGTAGGGCTGCTTCTTTATGAAGCTTGAAGTGTTTGTGGAATCATAATGCAATATTAGATGCCAATTGTTCTTGTAAATAAAGGCTGCTACTGCTGAACATTTGCTCCCTGCATATAACAGCTAATGGTGTGCAAATAAATGTGTGAAGGCATACCCCAACCAACTTCAACAAGGCCTACAAAATATTCTGAGCTTGATTTACATCACTGAAAACACTCGCCAATCTCTATAGAAAAGTTTAAATTTTACCCTACTTCTGCATTATGCTTATGTTGAAATAGAATGCAAATAACTACCCCCATTTGCATACCTTTATGTACATGAAATACACCTTCCATTCCAATAAACTCCAACAGGTCTTAGAGATATCTTTCAATAGAATTTAAAATAGGGTTAAAACATTCCTAATGGCTGGTAATTACTTATCAGGCTTCTGCAAGTGTGTATGAGAGTTTATATATACACACATAAAACACAAACACATGTCGGTATGAATATGTAAGCATGGGCAGCCTAGACAATACATCTCCTTTTCACACTGTATTTAGTGTCCGTGTCCACATTTTAGCTACTTTTAAAAGGAGTGTGCAATGCACATGCAACTAAAGTATTATGTACTGCTGCAAATGCCTGGAGTCAAAATATGGTCATGCTCAGACTACTGAGAGTCGTATCTGAGTGCTAATGACTCCTGGCATGCCTGGGGACCCTCACAGAAAGGGGACACTGCGGTAATCATTGAAGCATCTTCCAGTCTTAACAATCTCCCTGGTGGTTTTTTGCAGTCTAAGTACTTTCTGAGACATTTCTCCTATTACATTTATTCCTCATCACTCTCTGTTTTTACCAAAATCAAGAAGAATGTGAAAAGCTATTACAGAATATTAATTTTAAATCTCATACTGTCACAGGCTGATTAACCAGGCGTTAATGAAACTCATAAATACAAAAGACAGACCAATAAAAATTAAAACATTTCGTTTGGCTAAAAATTTAGAGGCATTCTTGGAAAAATGAAACTATATACTTAAAATGTCTGATTATGGATTTTGTCATCCTCTTTATTTCACATAAAATGAAAGGCTATAAGCCTACATTTGAATAAAATCCTCCAAGGAGGCTGCCAGCTCTGTTGGCAGAGATGGTACAAGATCAGAACAAATACAGTGAGCTCTAATCCCAAACAGTGGCAACTCCATGACTACCACCCCACTAAATCTTTAGCACATGCATTCTTAACATGTTAATTTTTGGGGGTTTAAGATTAAATTTTCATACTTGGCTATACTGAAAAATATTACCATTTTGATTTAACACCATTCAGAGTCAAGGTCAAAGCAGTTTCTGAAATGTGTTCATGTTTCCAGATAAACATGCCTGGAATAAACACTCCCTGAACACGTGGAAACACTTTCCCTCATACAATAACCTGGTAATGTAGCATTCTCGGTGAGTGGATTCTACATTCTTCTGCCAATTAAGAACAGAAATAGCAAAACCAACCTATTGTGCTCTTGCACATCCTTCCAACACAGCAGTCAAGATGCATTAAAAACAGAATTACCAAATTATCAAACCTAAGTTCAGGATGTGTCACACCTGTACCACCTTCGTCTGTACACAGTTTGTCGAGACTTAGCAACAAAACCAGAGAAATTCTAATACCTTCATCCTGGCCATTCAAAAAATTTGCTAATCTCAATATTGTAAGGATGTAATCCTTTGCAAAGCCTGCCACTGAATGGTATCACTGAACTGATCAGGTAGAAGATAACCTCCTCCTACCCCTAAAAAAAGAAGAAGTGGGACAGATAAACACAAATTTCTTAAGCCTGCTTTACCTGAACACATGGGCTGTAGGTAGCTACAACATTTCTGCTGCCATTCAGAGTTGCATAGAGAGGGTGTAGAAGTGAAAGAAATGCTCCATTATTTTAGTTTTCATTGCCATTTCCCAAAAATCTATTAGTACCAGTGATCTTGACCAGATTCTTGCCAGTTCCTTGCCATCAATATAGGTCAATGCTGCCACAGGCTGAATGTTGTTCTGTGCTCGATATTAATATACAGATTTCAGGTTACCTCCATAGTAAAAAGGCTATAATCATAATAATGACATCATCATTATCACTGTGACTTCAAAAAGCAGAAATGGTAAAACAGCAGACTACAGAATGAAACTGTGATGGTCTACTTTTGCTTAAATTTTTACATCTGCAGAATTACTTGGCCTGAAAATACTTCAGTAGCTATTTTTAAATAACAACCTGCCCACTCTGATCCAGGCTGAATAAACTCATAGCACATATGTTCATCTTGCATTGCTCCCTGACAAAATATTTAAAAACTCACGTTTGGGGTCATGTCATTTCATCTGCACATTTCAGATGACACTGCAGAACCCAGACAAACCAGTTTCACCAATACTCCCAGAAAGATCAACTTCCTATTACACAATGGAGACCTGAAGAAGGAACTGTCACCAATTCTTTTCTTCAGCTTTGTCATCCTTTTATTGAGGTAAAATTCCTTATACAGGACATACCATAGACTATTTCTGCAGTGAATTAAATTCCATATCTCCCATATGAACCCTGCCAGGGGAACCTAAGTGTGTTCTCAGACATTTTAGTAATGACAGCGAGATCTACTAATGCAATTAACAGAAATTAAAATAAGCTGGTTTGCTTGGAGGCAATTCAGGCAGCCTAAGCAGTCTAAATTCATTAGATTTAAAAGCAAAACTAAGCAACTAAGTCAGATAATGAGAATAAAACAAAAAAACACCAAACAGTTGTGTGATACACTCACAGAGTAGACAGGCTCTTCCAAATATCATCACAAATTCAGCAATCAAGGGGTTAGCAATACATGGCCTTTTTAGTATTGTCACAACATCGGTTACCTTTGTAGTGCGTATTTGCATTTTTGGTGGCATTTAGATACAGTTAATGTCAGTGGCAATTCAAGGTGTATGTAAACCAGCTACGAATACTTTTCCTATGATTAACACTTTTCAGAAACACCTCTATGTTGTAAATACACACATGTAAAAACATCAGTCCCTTTATAAGATACTTCATTTGAAGCACTGCATTGTTTATCTCAGATTAACTTAAAAAAAACCCATGAATATTAAACAACAAACTGTCTGCTAAAAACTATCATCTTCTCTTATGTGAAAGATTATCTTAATATCCTATGAGAATTTTAACAAAACTTAGAAGCATTGCTTTCCTATTTTACAGAGTTTTCTGTTTTAAAAGTGTAGCTGTCTCAGTATAATTGCCTTCCACAACATAACAAAGTTCTACAACATAATGCTTACTACACTGTTAATCGTAGGCTTCAATAATGAATGGAAGTTTTCATTTCAATTTATTATCTTTTTCCAAAAGAAGAGACCAAAGTTCAAACTAACACTCCAATTATTAAAAAGAAAAAAAAAAGCTTATAGCAACTTGTTACACTTTTACATTAATCATCAGTAACCACACTGGCTTAGGACACACTGTGAGCATAACATGAGAAAAAAACCCGAGACAATTCAATGACTATGACACTTCTAGAAATTATAACTGCTAGTCAAACAAGTTCTTACAAAGCATCTTTAAAAAGTAAACAGTAGCTTGTTTTGCCATTTTAATTATATTTTTATAGAAGTTTCGAAGTTCTGCTAAAACCAGCTCTATAAAGAGATTCGTAACTATGAGACATGTGACAGTCGTCAGCATAGGCGTCAGACACTGAATCTATCAAGTTCCCATGGGTATTCCACAAGTCAGGACACACTTAGGGGATTTCTGATTCACCTACAGGATTCACTTCTACGAGTCCACACAAGATAAACACAGTGTAGATGTTAAGAAAAATAGAACAAGAGTTTTCCACTATTTCTATTTTGATAATTATTCAACTTGCACTGCAATAGTTTTTAAAAAATATTTGCATGCTAAAAAAAAGGGAAAGATAAAAGCTGCAACAACTGTTCTGTTAACTGCAAATCTAATGCAAACTCATCACAGAAGTTTTATCGCAGCACTGATCTCCCCGTAAAGTTGTCATCAAATTGGAAGGATATAAATCATATCAGATGCAAAGTTAATTGGAAGAAGAACAAATGGCAGAAACGCCATTCTAAACTTTTCCCATGAAAAAGAACTCACACAATGCGGACACACCCGCTCGCAAAAAATACGCTAATTCGCGGAATAAAAGGGAGATGAAGAAGTCAAGAGTGCCCTCTGCCCAGGAATGCCAGGAATCCCCGGAGGAATGTATGCGAGCAGGCGGTCTCGGCGCCCCGAGGGGGCTCCGGGCCCCGCCCGCCCACCTGGAACCCAAGGCCGGCAGCAGCACCTCCAGCTGCGGCACCGCAGCCGCAGCTCCGGGGCAGCCGCGGCCGGCCCCGCTCGGGGGGAAGACCCCCGCTCCTGACAGCCCCAAAGACAACGAAGAAGGACTCTGATGTTATCGGAGTCTGTTCTCCGGCAGTTCCCTCTCCCCTCGGCCGCTGAGCTCGCCCGCACCGGGGTGGCCCCGCTCCGCTCGCCAGCGCAGCCCCGAGGAGCGCCCGGGGGAAGGGCTGCCCCAGCACGGTCGGCGCTCCGCCAGCTCCCCGCGCGTCACCCGCCGGTCGTGCGGGGAGAGCCGCCGTGGTCTCTCCTCACGCCCGGGAGGGCCCGGCGCCCTCGGCCTTTGGAAAGGCGCGTATTTAACGGAGCTGAGGAAAGCAGCGACCCAGGGCGCCTCGGCGCCGGGAGCCACCGCCACAGCCGCGGGCGGCAGCGCCTGAGGCACCGCACGGCGACGGCCCCCGTGCCCGCGCGCTCCGTCCGGTCGCGCCACAGTCCTGTGCCCGCCCGGCCCGGGCCATCGCGGCAGGGAAAAACGGGTAACGCGGTGCCCCCCACAGCTCCCAGACCGCCCGTCGCCGCTCTCCTCACCCGTCCCGAGACGCTTCTCTCTCGCAGGGGGAACCCCGCCAACTCCGCGCCGCTCTCTTCACCGCCCCGCCAGCCGCGCTCGCCGCCGGAGCCGAGCCCGCACTGCCCGCCCCCTCCCGCGGGGGAGGGGGCGCCGCGGCCCGGCCGGGGAGGAGCCAGGCGGGGGGCGCTCCCGCAGGTGAGCCTGGGGCTTGCCGCCGGTTTCCCGCCCGCCCGCGACTTTTGGTTTCCCTCAGGGAGCGCGCGGGGCGCCCGGAGCCCCCCGACAGACACCTACAGCCTCAAACAGAGGGGAGGCCCCCTGCTCCTCCTCAGCGCAGGCTGCGGGCCGGCCGCAGCCCGAGGACGGAACGGGGTGGCCACAACAGCCCTCTGAAAAAGAAACCCAGCCCCGGGCCCGGGTGCTGTCGGCTCGAGGCCGCCTGACAGTCGGGTTTGTTTTCCCTCGCCGTGTGGAGGCGGCTGGCGAGCCGCCCGCCCGGCGGGAAGGGCTGAGGCAGCACAAGGACGGGGCAGGGCGGGCGCGCCCTTGGACGTGAGGAGGAGGTGAGGGAAGCGCAGAGAGCGGGGCTGCGGCGCTCAAACGGGGCAGCGTGCCCGTGCTGCTCCCAGAGCAGCGTCACAGGCACCTCTGGGCACACCTTGGTGCCTCGGGCACTTTGGGTGATTTCCACACTGTCTTCAGCTAGACTGGAAATATCACAACAGGGTGATTCCAGAATATTCTACACACAGAGTGTGAACTGAAGTGCTGCCATACTGCAGCATGTCTCTCTCCCTGATCCATCAGTGAAGGAAAGGTAGGTGATACAGACTGGAGGCTTAGAGGTGTCCAGAAAAAATCCAAAAACCAATGTCTACAACCATGTCACAAGAAACGGGCCTCAGACAGTTTTTTTCTAAGCCTATAAATTTGTTCTCAAGGTTTGAACAACAACCAAGGGGCATTGGCAGAAGAAAGGTTATAGTGAATCTGCGGGGGGGAAAAACACAACAAAATGTGATATACCCTTCTCTACAACATAAGAATGCTGGGCAGTGAACATGTGAAGGAAAAATTTAGTATATGAGTCATGAAAGTCATGTCAAAGTTGTTCAACAGGAGGAGCATGGATAGGAACACATCCTCTTTTCGAATCCAACAGTGCTGGAGGTCACTGCTCAAATTTCTGTCAGAGCTGCTCTGATACCTGTTACACGTCTGTGAAAACAAGCCCAATTAGCAAACACTACTGTGCATATATATATGGAATCTTATATAATTGTATGGATTTTCTGTAGAGAATGGTCCCATCTTAATTAAAATGTATAAACAGAAGAGGTTCAACTGGAAAAGGCAGTGTTCCAAATACAACATCAGTATTAGCACTGCTGGGACACTGTATCCAGCTTTGGGTTCTGTGTTGGGGAAAAAAAAGGTCAAGTTCTCACAAATCCACACCAGAAAATTAAATGCATTCGAAGAATTTTTTAAAAATATGTATTTTGGTAGTATCACAAGTCAGTATTCCATAAGGATCTATTGAATTCTGCAAGAAATAGTCAAAAGCAAAACAAGGAGACAGAGAAGTAGTGTCTGACAGCACCTGCTTGTGATAAAATACTATATTGCTGCTTAATCAGTAGAAAGAACTGTAAACTGTAGGAATTGCACAAATTATAGACAGTTCTGAGGAGGCAGCTAGTGAGGTGTTTGCAGACAACTGACAGTGTTTGCTGAGAGGATGGAAGTCCTCAGTGTGACAGGGTCTGTAAAGACTTCTGTTCTGGACTTCTGTTGCATGTCTACATAATGCATTAAGTTGATTCTCCCTCACAATGGTTATTGAGAGGAAAGTCATAGATGTATGGAGTTTTCTGCCCTTTGTATTAACAAAAAAAAATGTTCATGAGACAGAACAGCCCAAACTAGTGCTGCCATCTTGATCTTCTACATACTTTGCCATTTAACATTTGCTTTTCGTATGCGTTTTTTCCACATAACTCCATAATCTTGGAACTGTTTAAGTAAAAGATGCATATAGTTTGCTTAGCTCCTTTTCCTGTAGTTTTTAAGAAAGCACATGAAGTTTATCCCCTCATCCCAACTGAAAAAAATGGGAAACAATGAATAGAAAGAAAGTAATTAAACTTCTTTTTCCCTCAGTTGCATGAATTGTGGCAACATTTCAGTTGAACTCACGGATATTATACAGACATTTGTAATGGCTGTATTTCATTACAACTAGAGTGTTAAGAAACATGCTGACAGTTTGTTCAGCCTCATATTGTAGTTTTGTAAGACGTGAAAGAATTGCACTTAATAGAAAACAAAATGCTTCATTAAAGAGGTGTATACACCTATAATTTTCACATTGTTGTTAGAGGTTAATGAAAACAGTATTAATCAGTGATGTTGTACAATAATACACTTTCATTGCGTTTAGAAGCAAACCAGAAAAAGAAAAAAACCATAAAATTAATTTCTTGCTAAAACAACCCGGCTATGATGACTACTAATCATTACTATATAGTCTATAATTATTTTTTTTCATTACATACCTCTCAGGTAACAGCTCAGGAGACAATTCAGTTGCTATCTGTCATGCTCGGCATTAAACAGCTCAGAAAACTGTTCTCTTGTTCTGTGCTGAGTTTCAGAAAAATATGCCAAGGCATTTTTCTTTCTTTCATTTCTTTCTTTCATTTACTTTATTTTTTTGTATCAAAGAGGGGGGGTGAAAAAAAAGAAAAAGGTGGGCAAGCACAATTGCTAAATTAATTGTATTGGCTGTAAGCATTCAAACCGAAGAGTTTTGACTGGATTTTCACAAGCTCTATCCTACACTTCTTGAGCCTTTGAGGAAAGTTTATTTTGAACCTTTGAACCTTTAATATTTCATTAAAACTGTAGTTTAAGCCAAACATTTTGTTAAACAGTTTCTTACAGATCTTTGGCATATGCTAAACATGAGTTTTACAAGTACTTGGTTATACTAATGCTGCAAACATGAATTGTTAGTAAGAGCCATAGTTCAGCTGGAATACTGCAAAAGTACAAGGTTATCCAGTGAGGTAAGAATTTTTTGAAGGAATGTATACAAACCCAGCAATAAGCTAAAATTGCACTGAGGACAGACTTAGGTCATATACAGAATATCATCTCTGTGCAGGCTGCCATTTCCTTTCCCACCCCTCATCCACTGGTTTTTCTTTTCCTTGCCTTTAAGTGAAGGTTTCGGTCCTTGTTTACAAAACTGGCTCGACACTATGATTGATGTCCCTCTGTTCAGGCACTGTATTATCAGGCAGTTGTGAAACACAATACAAAATGGAGTTTGCAGCTAAAGCAAAAACAAACAGTGATGCCCTAGCAGCCTGTGCTGTAGATTAATTCCAGCTGCTGGCTACTCCAGCACACCTCGGGAACTGAGCAGCACTCCTGCATTCAGCTCTGCTTGTGCAGAGAGTCCCACTGTGTTGAGAGCCTGGTGTGTTAGAGCTGTGCTTGGCTCCTAGCAAGATGCACCTCTCTCTCTCTGCTCTTCCACTACACATTTAACTGAGTTTTGGCACTTTATTATAGTCCCCAATTTCCTTTCAGGAAAGGATCTAATCCAATAATCACAGTGGAAAGCAGGAGAAAAAAAGTCTGGCATATAACTCCATTGAAGCACTGCTTCTGACTCATCTCTTACAATAAATGTTGGAAATTTTCTTTATTATCGAAGATTAGATGTCTGTTGCTTAAGAAATAACAGTTACTCTTCTTACTACTATATTCAGTAAGCTACTAAATAGACATTTTTATCTATTTCTTATTTCAAGAAACACAATCTTAAAAATTCAGGTCTTTACTTTCAGAGAAGGAGATGAGGTATTCGAAGAAATATAATTGTACACTCTTATCAGACGCTTTTTAATGTATGATCTCTGGTTTTTCCTCAAAAGACAGCTAACCAAAAAAGGCAGCCTTTCATTTTCCACCTTTCTTATATTCTGCCCCACCCCCCTTCACAGTGCACCTTCTCTCTCTCCTCTTTCTTCCTCTTCTCTGTCTCTTCCTCCCTTCTTCCCCCCCTCCCTCTTTCTCTTTGGGGGTAGCCCATCTTTTACATTTCTCCCATTTCTCTATTCTGCCCCATACAGCTGTCAAACAGAGTACTGCTGACAGAACCCAGAGCAGGGGCTTCTCTCTATCTCTAACCCTATAACACCATGTGCTCTAAAAGAGCCTGAATAATCCTAGCCATATATTCAAGAACATATTTACATTGCAGGAGAATAAGACTTATTAAATAAAATGTATAAAATGAGAGATTAAATTGTAAACCAAGATATTAATATTTTCAGATCACTTCAACGCTGGAAAATACTTTATATTAGCTAATGCATGGTAAGGAAAAACTTAGGAGATGAAGATTTAAATTGTAACTTGTCTTCTATAGAATTTCATTTCATTTTAGTTAGCTCAAGTGTACAAATACTCTTCATGTTGAATGTAACACCGTACAATTATTAACCTTACTTATGTACATAGAAATCAAGAATGAGATGAAGATACCGTTGACTTTAAAAGCTGTTGAGGGGAAAACACGTGCAACACAAAGTGTGATCACAAATAATATGATAGTTCCAATATTCATTTAAGAAAAAATACATAGTCAAGTAATTAAGTAAATAATTAATACTGATACGAATTTAAGTTGAAGATTTTGGACACTGTTCAGCATCTAGCCACGATGAGGCTTTCTGATCTCCAATTCTTCTCCTTGGACAACTTTTGGCTAAATCCATGTTTCTTCCTTCACCTTAGTGACACAGTCTTGCTCCCACTAGTCTTATTTCAGTAATCCCAGCAATGAAAAAAGTGTTTTTTCCAGAAGGAGCCTGCAAAAAGCCTAAGTACTACGAAATGCACCTACATTAAGCTTCCAGAAACCATTGTAGTTGTTACCTGCTCAGCTACAGCTCTCCTTGGCCAAGCCCAGGCTGCAGGAACAAATCGATTTTTTAAGAATAGCATAGTCTGAGCCTCTATTTCCACACATGCATAAAGTTAGTAATTTGTTGGCATTGTCAATGTATTTATTTGAAGAAGGCTTAAAGGGTGTATTGTTTCAGTCATTGCAGATGTAAACATTGGTTCATTTATCACAGAAATAGTAATGTAGTAAATGAAATGGCTTCTATGCTCTTTATGCATGTAGCTCTTATTTATTTCAATAGAGAGGTGAAACGTTAAATTACCTGGGTCTAAACCTAAGCATCACTATCCCAAGTAAAAATTAACTCTTTCTTTTTCTTACAGGTGTGCATGGATGTCTTAGCCTTTACGGTTTGGGGTGGTGGTTTTTTTTTTTACTATTGGACAAAGATAAGGAGACATTTGTGAAAGCCTAAAGCAGTACCCGATCCAAGCCCTTTCTCCTGCTGAGTTTGGGGGGAATGGCCACGGTCCTTTTGTGCTGTGGGGTAATAGCACCACCTGGTGGCCTCGGTAATTGTAACAGTTGGGTGCTTTGAACACTTCCCCCAATAGCTTGGAAATAAAAGACCAGGGAAAAAGGAGTATCTTTAAGATTTTTACCTTTGTTTTTGTTTCCAGCTACTTTTCTTAATTGGGTGAGGGAACCATTTAAACAGTTTCGTGAAGCAATATTTTCGAAGAGATGTAAGCATTTTAGTAATGTCCAATTACATTAAGAATCGACTTAGAGATATTAAACCTTCTCCTTGAAAGAAAACCACTCCTGATTCAGCTGCAGCAACTTAGCTACTGATGCATTGACGACTCAAGAAAATAACTGTATCTTTGTGAATCTAGGCAAAACACAGAAAGATGACTTAAAGACAGGTTTTATAGGATTGGAGTTTTCAGTGCTAGAATGTACATGTGTATAATAAGCATTTCCTGGACAATTAATTTTTTTTGAAATTTTTAAGTTCCACATATGAACTAAGTACTCAATTTTCACAACTCTTAAAAAAGAGTTGAACAAACAAATCAAATGAACTCAGGGGAACCAGTTCATCCTGATCTTTACCATGCTTTGTTCCTCACTATCCTTTGAAAATATCAAACAGTGTATTTTATGTGTTTCCATTTCAGATCCCACAGCCATCCACTGCTTTAAGAGAGGAAGCATACAGCCTAATTATGAGTCAGTACAGAATATATAAGGTATTTTAAATCCTCAAAGATGGAGGCTTTGGTGATGCAATATATTCTATCTTTGGCACTTATGCAAAGTCTGCTCATTTTTACCAGGAGAGATATGTTCATATAGATCTGACACTATGCTGATGAACTAAACTGCTACTCCAGTTTTCAGTTAATACTGTTTTCTTTAAGAACTCTTCCTGGTTAGTGTTTTGTGACTGTAGAGGGTGCTCTTAAAATACTGGAGATGGTAATAATATATGACAATCAGTTTCGTTTTCTGTAAAGCTTATCAATGTTAGGATGTTTATATTTAGCAAAGAACATTGTAGAGCTAGTGTGTTTTATTTTTTATATGGGCAAGAGTCACTATCCACGTTTGCATCCAAAAATGTCCCTGGAAACTTTTCTGGATTTAGTTTATTTTTGCAAGTATGTTTCTGCCAAACAGTGATAGTATCTTCTGAGAAAACTATTGATGTGCTCTAAAACAAGTTGAAATAAATACTAAATAGAGTGTATTTTTAGTTGCAAGGCCACTGAGAGTGGAATAAGAGCTTATTGTTCCAAATAAGCCATTTAAATATTAAAAAAAAATCTTTAGTTACATGAAGTTGATGCTTCCACATTGTGCTATCTGGTATTCTGTTGGGAAGGATTTAACTTTATTTTACTTTAGTTTGTCTGCAGTTTTATTGATTGCCTTACCGTTCTCCCAAGCTATCTGTATTCTTATACTGTTTTAATTGAATTAGCAAGTGAAAAAAAAGCCTAGATGCATTATACTAAACCAAAATATATCCTGCTATACTTTTCCCTCAACAATACAATATTTTTTTTAAATATTAATTTTTATGTTTCCCTCAGTACAGTCAAGAAACAGCTGAGTTAATTCTGTGTGCTTAAGAAATGTTGTTTCTTTCCAGTGAGAGTGGAGTCTATAAACCTCAGAAAGATAAGAATTTTGTTTTAAAAATCAGAACTGCCCATTTTAAAGCAGTGTGAGGAGGACTAACATTCCCTAGGTCAAGACCTTTACTGTGGGACCAAGATGAGGCTGCAGACCTGTGCCAGCCCTGCTCTGAGTCCGGGATTTGGGGAGGTGTGATCCCTGACTGGCCGGGCTGTCAGAAACCCTCTGCCGGAACTGCACTGCGACAGCAGAACTGCCCTTTGTCCTAAGAGGTCATTTTACTGGCAGGAGACCAAACAGATACTACAGAAGCAGGGTTTTCCCAGTTCAAACTTTTCTTAACAACAGCTACTCTGCTTCTTACACTGCATTCATATACTCACCCTGAGAAGGTACTCTTAGACATGAACTCAGTCTATTTTCTAAGACTTCCCCAGTGATCACTCACTTGAGATTCAGTGTCACAAAAGCTGTGACTCTTCACTTTTACAGCAGCTCTACTGTAGGCCCAGTTTAGTGCATACAAGTCAGTGTAGCTTGCTTTGCCTGGGGAAGCCCTCTGAGTGTTTTTTGGCCAATTTCAGCAGCATCTATTCTAGGGAAACTTTGCCAAGACCACTACATTAGGAAACCTTGTAAGCATAGAGAAAGCTTAATAGCTGTTTGCTGGCTTCTAATGAGATGAACTTATCCTGTTCCAGTCTCCAGCTTCCACATCAAATTCATCACTAGCAACTTGCAGGTTAGAGCATGTCCCTGAGTCATACCAAGGGGACTTGACATTACCTGGGACTGTGACTGCAGGCTTGCCATAGTCGAATGAAATTCTGTCTTTGTGAGAGCTGGCAAAAATTGACTATCCCCACATATCAGGCAAGTCTTTTCAACAGAAGAAATGTTGCTGCCTGAGGTCTGATGGTGGAAAATATTTCTGTTGCAAGTCATGTAATAGGGGAACACAATGATTGGCCAGAGACAAGGATTTTGTCTCATAGAGCTCTTCTTCCTCAGGATTAAGTAGTGATTTGACCAAACAAAACCTAGGCCTCTTTCAACCTTAAGTGCACAAACTGTTAAGACAAATAGTCATGCTTAGTTCTCTTTCCATCACAGTTTTTCTGGTGAGAAGTGTTTTCACTTCCCTAGGAGAAACTAGAAGTGTTTCCCCTAAACATCCCTTACGCTGAGGTTCTTAAAATGGAAAGTTAGAAATGCAAATCTTACACCCTCAGAGTCAAGACTCGAACACAGACTTCCTCTGATCACTAATCCTCTCTTCACTGAGCTATTAGATAAAACAGATAATACTTTTTCTCCCATTTTGTAAGAAAAAGTTGGCATAAATTTCTAACTCTAGGAGAGAGTTCAGGAATGTATTTTGTAGATTTTCACACCTCTGCAGCTCACATTAAAGGACCAGAATATCAGAAACAGATGGAATTCAAGACCCATCATCTTTTCTTTATAATGACCAGTCTGGATGTAACTTATCAACTTTAGTCATTCCTGTAGTGGATTCTCTTTTCCTGAAGTGTGAAAAGACCAATGCACTTCATTCTGGGTTGGAGACTCTACTATACAGCAAATATCACAGTATGTCTAAGCTGTAGCCACTTACAAAAATTACAAAACACATTCTACATCGAGTCTGCCTTTACTGGTTCACTTTTTACAGCACATTCTACAATTCTAGAAAATCTTAAAAGCTCAGGGAAAAAAAACCAAAAAACATTGTACAGTACTTGCATATTTCAAACAGCGAGAGCTGTAAATGATGCACATGTTGGAATGACAATAAGACAAATGGAAGCTTTCATTGGGAAAATGCAAACCAGAACACAGATAGTTTGTTTTGCTTTAGGCAGAGCATGAATGCAAACATTTAAACTGGAGAAACTCCCCTTTCCTTCTGTGGCCCCTCTGAGTCATTACATTAATTACTTGGAACTATTTACCTACTTCCCTTCATTTAGGCCCCAGGTGCAGAGACTGAGTACAGAAAATTATTTTCATTCTTTCTTCTGGAGTGAAAAAACAATATGTGGAAACACTCATCTTTTCCTCTCTGAAATACATGAAGGTGAGAAGGGATGGCATCCTAATACATATATTGTGTTTCCCTGTTTTTTCATGCCCTATAGCAAAACACAGAGTGATAGGGGGTGTCAGTGATGTTTCTTTTTTGAGGTACAGTGAAAATATTTGTTGAGTTTTGTTGCAATAGCGGGGCAGCTGGCAGGGTTTGCACTTACACATCTTTAGTACTTCACCGAAGCTATACCCCTAATTCTTGAAGAAAGACAAGTATCTCAGCTTGCAAATGTGCTGACCTGTGCATATGCAGTGGCTTTGACAGCCTCCTTCTGTGATCAGTGTTACCCTGTCTTTGAAATGTGTCCTTATCCAGCCACATTCAGGCATACACTTTTCCATATGTGAAACTAGAGAATTCATGGAGGCATTAAATGTTTAGAAAATAAACAATCAATCACATTAGAAAATTTAAAAAAAATCTTAGCAGAGGATCAAAACCTAAATTTCTAAATAGGCAGCAAAGAGGTTCAGTTTCAGTATCTACAGCTCTTCTTGGCATGATAATGATGTCTCAAAGCTCTTGCTTAGAGTTTCATTTCTAACTTCCCTCTGGAGAAAAAGTGAATTAAACCTTTTCTTGTGCTCTTACTGAGATGTTCTTCTGCTCTTCATTGTTTTGTAATGCAAACAGCAGACGGTGGGACATGGGCTGTATAGATATCTTTAAATAACAACTAACAAAATCTATGGCTATTTTCACAAAATGTAGTCAACTTCTCCCTTCCTAATACAGAGTATCAGTCAGTCCCAGGGTAGCCCAGGTCATCAGGGGGTGGCTACCGAGTCTGGCTCCCCCTGTCACAGCTGCCTGGCAGTGGGCCCACCCTCGGGAACAGCCAGCTGGCTCTGCTGTGCACTTCAGCTTCCTCCAAGTTTGCATGTGGACCTGTGAAGCAGCTGAGTGCCTGATCGGCTTATTTGTTGTCAATCCAAAGAGTTTTCCCATTGCCATGAGTGCTGATGATGCAGTCAGTTTTCAGTATGGCCCCTCCGCTCTGTCATTTCTGCTGCTCTGCACTGGCTCTTCAAAAGATCAGATCTGTTTCACAGATTTTGCATGTTTTCAAGTGAGTTCAGCACTTCTCTGTTCTGATATGGCTTGTCCAGATGCACAAGTTTCTTTTCTCAGTCTGCCAGATTTTGGCCCCAAGCAGACTCAGACTATGAGAAAGACAAATCCTTCCTCTACTTTTGTATTCCAGCTGCATACCTGTGAAACTATACAAGCTATGGGGTGACCCTTCATTTAGAAGATCCTGTTAGAGCATAGATGTGCATGTTCATCATTCATGATGCATCTCAAACTTTACTCAGAAGTATAACTTCCTCACAAAAGCAACATCCTCCATGTTCATCCTCTGATGTCAAAAGAGGGGCATAAGTAGCATCTGCCATAGAAACAGAACTTTAAATTCTAGGGTCTAAATCCATGTGTTCAAGGATTTTCAGAGGCAATTTTAGGATTAATTAAGGAGAGTCACTTCAGAATAAAAAAAAATATTTTGTAGAACATTTTTTTAAATTAAAAAGATTATGTATACCCAATGTATGCAGCACTTTCCATTCCCAACTAATAACGAAGTATTTTTCTGAAAAATAAGGTTACTTGACCTAGTGAACATAAGAAGATGATATTGTAATTCATTTAATTATTTTGTCATATTTTTAATTCCATCAGATCAATGTCCTGTTGCATTTAGCTACCTAGATGAGGGAAAGAGATATTTGTAAAGCCCTGTTTTAATATCTGATCTTTTTTATCATATGCTCTCATTCAATAGGACAGCAGTGAAAACATTGGTACTGATACTCATTGCTGTGTGCAACCTCATGATCTTTGTTACTTTCTGTCTCAGCTCAGGAGCGTGAGTGTTCACAAATCTGGCATAACAAAAGTCTTTTCAGATTGTTTTTAATCACTCTCAATATCTGGAATTTTTCTGTGATTGCAGTATCCTTACTGAGATGTGAATTTGAACGAGGAAAAATGGTCCATTCCCAGATTTCAATATCCAATGGAGATGAATTTAAGACCTTGCCGTGAGTCAGTGGTGGCCTATCTAAGATGGGTTCCTGCTAAGTGCAAGACAGATCATTACTCCAGCTTCAACACTCCCCTCACATTTAAACAATGGTATTCACAGGCATAGAAAGAGACAGTCAGCTGTTAGAGCAGCTATTTCCATTCACTTCTGAAGAAAGAGTATCAGGTGCAGGCATGCTTACTGGATAGAGGCTTAAACAACCACTTAGATGCAGGAGCCATGGCCATCATCATATCTTCACATTGAATACTTCCTCATAAAGGCACCAACAAATTCCATTCAATGCTCTTCCAAACGGCCCTACATTGTCATCTCATTCAGTATGAATTATTTGGTTTTCAGCTGTACTCAAATTCAGCTGCTTTAATTGATTGTTCATGACCTTCCAAATCTTGCTGCAGCTTGTCAAGAGCTTCTTCCACGAGCATGGTCCATGTCAGCAGTTAGCACACTCAAATTTGCTGGCAGGTAAATTTATTATGACAAACCAAGTCAGGATAGCATCTGAGCATGTGTCCAACCTAGGTGGACAGAATTACTCAGATACTTGAAACTACTGATACTATTCCTGCAGAAGTACCTTATTGAAATGGGGCCTTTATCACCTATAAGGATGGGCAGCTGCTGAGATTGAAAAAAAAAAAAAAAAAAAACACACCAAAACACACAAACACCACCCAAACCCTCTGGTATGGAAATCTGTTTTACATTCCCTTCTCGGTGTCCAATACTTAACTAATTCTACCTATACTGCATTCACACATTCTGAATCAAATTCCTATTTAGTATTATGTGTAAAAGCTCAGTCAGGATTAATATGGAAGCGTAAAAAGTAAATATATCTGGGAAAGAAAATTAATTTTAAATTGTAAAGTTGTGCTTGAGAGTTAGTGTTTACACTAAGCATGAAGTCTATGTGATTCATGAGTATTCCTGCTATTTCTGATTTTTGCTTCAAATGAAATTGGGTTGATTATGAAGAATGTTACTAAATTCTTCTGCTTATTTATAAAGGAAGTTGGGATTTTTGGAGGATGTAGAGTGTGATCACTATCATGGTATTTGAGAGCAGGGTGCTAAAGAGTCTGAGAGATCTTTCCTATAAATACAGTGTTCTTCAGGCACAAAGACTTGGGAAGGAAACAATTCCTTCTAATTAGGAAAGTAATTTTAAGCAGAAAAAAAGATGTAAAAGCTTAGGGACTGTTCTTGTCAGAGAGAGATGTTTCCGAGAAGAATTAGGGCAATAGAGGATTATTGTTTTGTTAAGCCTTTGATTGAGATCTCAGACTTTCATCAGTTCTGTAGCAATGCAAGCAAAGAGATCTAAGGCTCAAACGCATCTCCAGAAAAGAGATCTCGGAGAAAGAAATTAAAATAAAATAAAATTTTAAAAACCCCTCAACCCAGACTAGGATTTAGCTTTTGGGTATTTATAACACCCAGTTTATAGCCAAAGGGAAGTTTTTCTGTCATCACCCTGTTACTTTTAAAAACAAAGGGGAAAAAATGTTGCTTTTGATTTCTCAAAACATTGTGTTAGTTACTTGAAAAATTCCAGACCAGAGCATGAAAAATCCTTTAGAGGAAAACTCCAAAGTTGTTGTTTAGAGGCTGCCCTGAGTATAGTCAAGATTAAAGCCCTTAATGAAGGCAAAGCTTACTTATCTGATCAGATTTTAGCATAATGGTCTAGCATGTGATATTATTTTGTATAAGTTACATAACTTTTTGCTTAAGAGCATACTTTACTTTCAAGCAGCACAAACAACATTTTTAACCTGTTCAGATCCTTGAGAAATGCAAACAGATTTGAAGAAAAAAATTATATATTTGTTAACAAAGGAAAATCATTCCTTTCTCTGACTTGGTTAAGATGAAAGCAAGACAGGAAACTAATAAAAAGGATCAGAGGACCTGGAAATAAATGTTGACAGGCTTGTGCACTGGCAGTTTAAAATCACATATTATTAAGCATTAGCTTTCTGCTTAAGTGTTTGCCCACAAGATTGCCTTTCCCTAGGAAAGTCTAGAGATTACCCACAACTCATTTGTGTTTGCAGGTTTTCTGTGAGTGTGTGTGGGTACGTCCTACCATTTATCAGCCACAATGCGCTGAGGTCACAAGTCCCCTGTCTCATTAAAAGACAGTGAGCCAATTGAAAAACAACTCCCTTCTCCCTAGGAGCATCTGGACATCTGGTGCAGGAGTAGTCTGCTTAATTTTGAAACAGACTGATCTGGGAAGAAACTAGGCAGTTAGACAAAAAGTAGGTAATAAAACCTTGGATATACAGAGTTTTCCTGTTTTGACAATAGAACTTGTGATCACAGCTTAAAGCTTTTTAGGATTTCTCACACACTGAAAAATAAAGTCTAAAATTTACAATATTAAATAGTGAGTCAAGAAAAACAAAAGCATGACCCCCACACCTCTGTGGAAATATCTCAGGGCTTAATGAAATCATCAACTGAATATTGAGTGCTGATGGACCCAGCACACCATGATGTAAGAGCATCTATCATCAGGCTGTTTGTTACTGTCAGAAAACAAAGACCGAGAAGGAGAGAAGGTGGTTGCTTGGCTCCTCATGTGCCCAATAGTGCAATCTGTCACATTAAAGAATTGGTCATAAACCACAATGCAGGCTTGCAACAACTGCCATTGCACTACCCACAGGCACGGTGTGAGTGTGCCTGGTGCTGGCTGGTGTCACGCCATCCACCTCACCTTCTGCATTGCCATGAAAGTACAGTGCTAATTCTGCACTTCAGACTGCTTTTTGCTAAAACATTTGCTTCATTAAGCTTTTCACTAATCCGTTCATCTGTTGGCATGGGGAAACTGCTGTTGTATCTTGAGAAAAATGCCATTATGTACAGCCTTTCCCACACCAAGGAACTGCATGCTATACTTCCACTCACCTTTGAGAGGGAAATAGTCACTAAAAATTTTCTATTTGAATGCAAACTTCAAGAGTTTTGCTCAAAATGGTCCTCCAGAGAACACAGTGAAAACAGTTTCTCTTGGGGAAGCAATGGAGAAGCTTTCACCAGCACTGAGGATGCAAACATTCATCGCTTCTATAGCCAAGTAAATGATCACTATTTTGTGACACCATACACTCAATCAAAATAAAATTACTGTTAGTTTTCTTCATTATTCCTTCTTCCTCCTCAAGATGTCACATTCCCTGTTAATACATTTATTCTGGTTAACCAGAAAACAGTAGAGTTACCCAGCTGGGAAAAAAATTGCATTGCCAAATAAAAGAACACTGTTCTACTGCACCATGATCTCCTACTGATGTAAATAATAGAGTAGAATGGATAGCAGCACTCTCATGTCAGCTTAATGCTACAAGTTCAAACTTCTACATGAGGAAAAGGCAAAAAGAATGTTTAAACAGTACTCCTTAAAACTAACTTTCCTTTCTGTCAGATATAAGCTAATTATTTTTTTGTTATATTCTTAACTAACAAGGTGGAATGAGGCTTTGTAAAGCTCCTCCTACCACGTTTGTACAATGAAAATAATACCCAACGAAAAAGTGTTTCTGCTGTTGAAAGAAGGGAGGGAAAAAACTTAAAACCAACATGGAGGCAGAAGAAATTAAATGTATCTTTTCCTCCCTCTGCCAGCTGTACGGAGCTCAGTGGTGCAAAGAGAGTGCCACAGTCAGTTACTTCCTTCCACAACACACCAAGAAGCAGAGTAGCTGATTTTGTTGTCCAGTTCCAGAAACAGATGTGGTTTGAATTTCTGTGCACATGGGCCTGAGTGCCTACGCAGACTGAGGTATACGTACCCTGCTTATTTCCACATGCTCATACTTGATTGAGAAGGACTACCTGTAACTTTTTCAATCACCCATAGCCTGTAAGCTGTTCAAGCACAGCTCCAGAGCCAGGGTTATGCTTTGTCACCAGGAGAAAGGCTGTGATAATGCATGATTAGTCCAAATCCCTGAGAAGAAGCAAGACAGCTGGGACTACTAAACCTGGCATCGCTGGTTTGCAGCGATCGAGTTGTGCACTGGAGTAGGGAGACACCTGGAAGCCATTTCCTGCTTGTGAACTGTTCTCCCTCCCCCTTCCTCTCGAAGATAAGTGTATGCCATGTGGCTTTTGGCCACAATGAGGTTTTTTGGATTTGTAACATCAGGAAGGTTTGCTTTAAAGGCACAAATCCAGGTCTTGCCTTGCACACAAAACTTCAAAAGACTGTTTTTTCCCCATCTAATGCTTCCCCTCCTCTCCCCCCAGTCTCTTCTGACTTCAAATTTCTCCAACTCAGAAAAAGTCTTTGCAATTTCATCTTGAAACTGGCAAATGAACTTTAACAGACTAGAGACTGCTTAGGTACTGGCCTGAGTTTTTCCAGTGCCAAAGCCACTGATTGTTGCTTTCTGACCATCTTTCACTAACATACAACAGGTTAAGGTCTCCACACATGCACACACCCCCACCCTTAAGTACTTGAAGTTTCCTTGGCTTCACAAAGTAAGCACATATTTTGTCCATGAGAATGCCTTTGAGCAGTATCTCTTTTGTCAGTTAGGTTTCTCTTGTGCATTGTAAATCTTCCCAGGAGCCATCTCCTAACTTTTTTCTTATTATTATTTATTTTATTTTGTCTCTGGAAATGTTTCATTCAGCAGAGTGGTCTCACTGTTTTAGCCATTGGGCAAGATATTGTTTCCTCCGAAATCAACAGGGGCCACCTAATTCTAAGATACCAGCATTTTTCACCTCTTCTCTTTAAAACCACTGAAGACTAGAAACATGCAACACTTTGCCAGTTTGAAACTGCTCCAGCCTTCTCTTGATATTTTCTATGGAACTTTTGGTCTTAGAAAAACTAATAGCAGAGGTGGAACACTCCTGTATTTCTGACACAACTTTATAAACAACCTCCAAATAATTATTTTTTGTTGTTGGTTGTTGTTGTTAAAAGAAATCCTAGTTTTCATAACTGAAATATAGACGTTTTTGAAAACAATTTCAAAAAGAGAGCCAAATTTTAGTAGGCCAATAAAAATGGTTTTGTGAAATCTCTTATAAAATGTCACTCAAATGGTCTTCAAGGTTTTGAGAAAATTATACCTGAATTTGTTTCAATGTACAATTCATTAGTATTATGTTACCATACTGTTGCAGTAGTTGTAAGATTTTACTAACTGCATTTCATCTTTTAACCAGTAATCTGTAGCTGTGAAGTCTGAATGCAGATTTAGCCTCCAAGTCTGGCTGGAGAAGTAGGACTTTATAGGAAAGTCACACTCTCCCTCTTAAGAAATAGAAATGGTAAGATAAAGTGGTCAGGTAACAGCAGGGGCTGGCTCCCACGAAAGAAGCCAAACATGATTATTACAGCCAGCATGGCAGAGGCCTCATCAGCCAGGGCCCTGTCCCACAATAGCAGAACAAGAGAGTAGGGGAGGCAGGAGGGGTTAAGCAAAATCCAAGTACCAGGTGAGTTTGCAGTGGCAAGGCAGGTCCAGCATCAAGGCAGGCAGTCTGCAGGGAGGGTCAGCCCAGGAATCATCAGGCAGGACTATACATATGAGAGGAAGCTGGGAAATCAGCCCATCTCGTGATCTGATCAGCAGGGCCAATGGCCAAGCACAGGCACACCTAAGACGTAGCTCAGGTAGAGACTGAACATCCGTGGCTGAGCTTACATGAAGCCCCTGGGCCCATGGGCAGGGGTGTTGGGTAGAGGCCCCAGGTGAGGCTGGTCAGGGCTGTTAAACCCTATTGGTTCATTCAGGCCTCCTGACATAAGTCAGTGGAACATCCAGGCTCATATTTTCATGCATAAGCCAGAAAAGAGGAGAATTATGATTGTGGTTTGACCTGTGCTGCATTTTCTGACCCCTGAGTGCCTGATTGCTCAACCACGGTATTACAGTGATGCTGTGTCTACTCATAGTTTATATAAACACAGAGTATGTTAAACAACTGACTTATGATGTGATACTTTTGTTTCCACTGAATTCTAGGCCATCTGTGTACTAAAAAATCTCTAGACTTGGAAAGATCTGATCTATTCAGTTTTTTCACTAAGTAGTTACAGATACTACCAGAGTATTCTGTATGTCTGCTTTGACATTTATATTTCATTCCTTTTCTCATTGCAGTTAAGCATCTGTTGGATTCCCAGGCTTGGTTGATACTTCTGTACTTTTTAATGTCTTCTTTGGTCATCTTAAGTCTTCAAAATTCTTTATTCATGTGTTGTTCAAATTATGAAAATTAATGCAATCTTGAAGACTTAGAGTTGCTATAGCAGAGTTTCAGGTCACCTGATATCTGAGAAACAGTTTCATCCATGTCTATTGACAAGCAATGTTTTCTTTTTCATCTTTCCCAGCTGAGGTAATACATATTATTACCTCATATTCTGGGACACAGAGCAGGATGTCACCAGCATTGCAAGATATAATTCCAACAGGCAGTCAGTACTTCTTGGAATAACTCCTGATTGGTATTTTAAGTGTCCAGTTGGCAAACTCTGTACCCCGCTCTATAATTTAAAAATGCATGATTCTCCTGTTGGCAGAGAGAAGATCCAAACTGTACCAACGTCTACCAACTTCTCACTTGGTAGCGAGAATTCTGGCAGAAACGATCCATTTCAGTGCCTCACACAAAGGGTGTGATCCCAGCAGACTGTTTCAGTAGTTACTGCAGTACAGTCGTTTGCTTCCCTGCTTCTGTCTGAACCAGGACTAGAAGCAAAAGAGTAACAACAGGCGTTGTTCCAGGTGACAGGAGGGAATATGTAAGAAGTTCAGGGCACCAGTGCTGGGTCAACCCAAAAGCCCATCTAGCTCAGTGTCCTGTTGTGAACAGTGCTCGAGGGTGGGTGCCTTGCAAGAGGGAAACTCTTTTCAGCTTTTCCTTACAAAAACTATTTCCCTCACACCCCTTCTTTAGAGAACCACAGTAGGCAAGACAACTGCATAAAAGCTAGTAATTCATGTTTTATGCAAGATAAAAGGGATCCAGATCTTGCTGATATAAACAGTGTGGCTTCAGTGCCAGTTATCTCTGCTGAGGATATTACCCAAAAATTTTACACAGAAAGAATAGTCTAAATGAAGACATTACTCAGTAGCCGTATCAGACTTCATAATCTGTCTGTATTTTATGTCTTCTAGCAGATCATAGCACTTCTCTGTTTCTAGTCTGACACTTTGTTTTGACTTTTATAAACCTAATACAAAATAAAATAGCAGGTGCATAGCAACACCTCTTTAGAATGAGTGTTTGATGCTAATAACCATGTTTAGCAAGACTTTGCTGAGCCATGGCTTTCATCTCAGTCTGTACAATGTATATATGATGAAAAACTAATTAACCTCTTAGCTTCTGGCTTAAGGATTGTGAAAAGCATGTATAAAATCAATAGAAAAATTATAAATCTGTGAAGTTATGGGAGATCTTTAGGAAAATAGGAAAGATTCAATGTGATCAGTTGACCAATGTCACCATACTCTGTATTTTTGATAGTAATGCTGCCAACACTGGAAAAGCTGGACATGGTCTGAGAATAGACTACTGCATGTAAAAGGAACCAAATACTACAGAGAAGGATTCTTGCCCAGCATAAAAATGAAACAAGAATCTGGGCAGAGACACAAGCAAGCTGTAATTGCATCTAGTGGAAAATTGAGGGCTCACTAAATGAAAGGGTTAAGGAAGGGATTATAAGAATGAACTCCAGGCAGCCAGTGGATTCAATTCCTCTA
Source organism: Pachycephala philippinensis (assembly GCA_013397055.1). Lineage (NCBI taxonomy): Eukaryota > Metazoa > Chordata > Aves > Passeriformes > Pachycephala > Pachycephala philippinensis. Next base: position 457,227 of record VWZT01000195.1, read on the forward strand.
GATTGTTGGGAGAAGGAAAAAGCTGCATATCTTTGTCTCTTGTAATTGCTTTGTTCATTACCCTCCTAAATCCCCAAAACAAACAACAAACAATCCAAGCCTTCCCTTCACACAGGTACAGTCTTGCTATTACAAAGGTTTCACTTGTAAAAACCACTCTTGTCTATTTCTGTGCTTTTTAACATTTTATCCTCTTACAAGGTTGAAGGTCGACAGAACTCACAAAGAAAATATTGTAATTTGTTTTGCTAGCAAACTTGTGCTTTACTGGAGACACATGCTGTATCAGACTGTGATAGTGCAGACTTCATATTTAACCTGAGTCCAGTTTAGAATTCTGAAAAGACAGCTCAGTTGGGCCCAATGATCCCAAAGACCTTTTCCAAGTACCATGATTCTATGATTCTATTATGGGGCTTTGCTACAACAGCTTCAATGTATCATTTAATTTCTCTTCTAGTTTCTGGGGCAAACCCTATACACTCCATTATTATCTTAAATCAAACAACACATAATATAAATTCCCTGCATCGCTGAAGTTTCCAATTTCTCCATGACTTCAGTACTTGAACATTTAATGTCTGTCACTCTGAATCATCAGACTCTGCACCTTCCGATAGGAAACACCAGCAAAATGGCAGATATTAAGGAGAAATCCAACACACATGGCAGAATAAGAGGGATTTCTAAAAGCGGCTTATTAAATTCTGGGGTTTTTTAAACATTGTTGGGTCTTGGTTATGACTTTGTGTTAGAGGTATAATTGCATTAACTCGCAGCAAGGAAACAGAATTTCCTAACACTTCCCTCAGAGCCTTGATTTAGTCTCAGTTTGGACAAAGCTGTTAATAGGCTGAGTTCTGCAGAAGCGTCTGTGATTCCAGTGAATCCAGACACAAAGAATGTGTATTTTACATGGGTAAACCTGAGTATTTGAAGTCAGTGAGCCTAAACTGTGCAGCATAATTAGAGGAATGAGCCTCAGGTTGCTTTGTCAAAACATTCTTTAATTGCTGGATTTTAGGATTATTGGATTAGAAGATTAGATGGGATGCTTGGAAATCTTAAATTGGAGCATCCAGTAAAGTAAGACTTCTCATGAATCTGAGTTAAGATGTATCTGTAAACCTCACGGTTTGTGTAAGTTGCTTTAGCACTTGTTCAAAGATACTTTCATGGTAGGACAATATGGACATACTAACTGTGTTTTCTCTGACCCTTTTTTTGAACATATTTCTTAATATTAAGGAACTTGGTAACTTTTCTTCATGACAATCGGTTGCCAACTTTCATGTAGCCAGGGTGCTCGAGCTGCTCTGAGCTCGCTCTGTGAATCGTGCAGTTTCCTTGTCCATAGGATCTAAAGGAATCCCGATACCAACCAGACACTGCATGGCATCCACCTTGCAGTGTGTGTATTGCTTAATTACATTAGGATCAGTAAGCACAGCTATGGTTTTTTATGGCATTCTTACAGGACTTACTCTGTTGTCAATTCATTCTGCGTTGTACTAACAGTGTCTCTGAGTCACAACACGGTGCACTACAGGTGCTCCTCTTTTCTTCTCAGTGCAATAGCAAGTGTGCAGTCTTCAAACATGGCACACAGAAAGTTATTCCATCATTCCAGCTTATCTCACTTCCGGGGAAGACTTAGTACTTCACTCCTTAAAGTTTCTGTCAATAAAGATTTCTCCAATTGCTGGCGCTTGCCCTGCTTGGTTCAACATATCACATACTGCACATATCAGCTGTGAAAACCACAAGAAGTGTATGTGTGTTCAAGTAGAGAAGTAATGGCTCAAGGATAAATAGATGATCAGATAGGAAGGGAAACTTCAGGCCGTGGTTCATATCCCCCTTAAGAAAATGCAGTGAAGTTGGTCATGTCAGTATTGAACAGAATTGTCTGGTAAATTCTGCTAGAGGTTCTGAAGCCATAGGTTTAGAGTCTGGATGTTTCAAATGGGACTGTTAATGTAACAGTACTACATTGCTCTTGCCTGAGATTGTGTTGTTAGTATTAGGAAGATGACTTTTAAGTAGTGTATTGAAGAGTTTTGAAAGTTAATAGTAGTACTTTGTCATCTAATTTTGTGAAGTAAACAGAAGATGACTTCTGTTCACAAGCAATATGGAGACAGCTGTGCTAGCCATATTCTTTAGCCATTAACAGAATAGTCATCAGCACTTCAAAGTACTATATTCTCATATCACTTCATATTTACACTGCTAAAATGACAGCATCCAAAATAAAAGCCAAAGCACTGAAGTGTCCCAGTATGATGAAGATCATGACTGTCTGAACAGAAGGATCAATATGGGAAGGTGTAAATCACACTCTTAGTTTCTGGGGTCAAAACCCAAAACACTTTGCTACAATTTTGACACCTTTAAAATCAATTGGTATTTTTGTCACTGATTTCCACAAAGCCCCAGCTGTGCTTTTTGGATCTGACAGTCTTGTCAGGATTTAGCCTACCTGAATAAGCAGAATTATATGTAGTCATAGCTTTCATATTTTCAGATTGAAACTGTAGGAATAAAAAAAGATAACAGTTTATCACTTCCTCCTTTGGTAACAGAGCTCTATAAAAAATAAATGCTTTCACTGAATTCCCACTCTTTCAAAAATTTCTGTATGAGGTAGCACAGAGCTCTCCAACTTCCTTTAAAATAGTGATCTGTTTTTCCGTTTAACCAGGGACTGACGAAAATGCTTATATTATCAGGTAGCATAAAATAACGAAATAAATAACTCAGCAGATGTTCAGTGGGGTACATTTTTTCTATATCGTGGGTGGCTGCTCACTACTGTTGAATGGAAAATAAAGTACCTGCAGAGGCCCTCTGCATGCCCAGACTGGAAAGGCAGCCTGACTAAGCCTTGTCCAAGAGTCAGAATCAGGGAGTCTCTATCACTGACAAGAAAGGGAGCTCAGTGTAGGGCAGGCCTTTTGCCAGCACAGCCTCAGCCTGCCAGCAGGGATTGCACTCTTCAGGTTCTATTTTCCCACGTTTTTCACCAGTGGAGCTATACTGTCTTCAAAGAAATTCCCCAGTTTAAGTGTGATCAGAACACAGCCTTTAACTGCCTGTCCTCCTGAAGCACTTATTCCTGTGAGACAATGCAGCAGAAATCCTACACAGAAAGCCTGGAAATAGGGACAGAAGTGGGCATGAACCACTTCCCACCCCCATGCCCACCCCATGCTCTCGCATGTAACTATAAACTGGAGGCCTTGAAATTCCTGGCCTGTTGTGAATTGCTCTCATGGGTAATATTAGCCCCAAAGAGAATGATACCACCCACACATGATTGGGGGTTACTAGAACTGCTAATAACTTTATGTTAGCTTTTTTGGCTTCTTTGCCTCTTAAAAGACACACAAGATACAGTCCTAAAGGTTTTTATATTGCCAGAAATTTACAAAAAGTGAGAAAAGTGTAGAAAGTTCTACAGTAAGTGTGTGAGTCCTGCCATTTGGATTATAGAAATACTTTTGTAATCAAAAATATCCTTGCCAGAAACAGTTTCAGGTTTCTTTGGTATTTAGAAATCCTTTGCTAAACAAAGTAAAAATGAATGATAAACAAAATCGAGTTTCCTTTGAGCCTGATGTTCTTGCAGCTGCACTCCACTTTTAAGAGTAACCTATTAGCAATTAATTTAGAATGACAGTGGCAAGCAGTCCCCAGACTTTAATTAATATCTCTTTGACAAGCTCATAATCTTTCCAGTTAATAAAGTCTCCCTTAAATTAGTTTAACTCTGATTTCACTTACTGTTGTAAGCAATCGGCATCAAATCTAGGGTACTTAACAGTACTTTCTCATTTCAGATGTCTTTAGAAGGAGAATTTATAGTTAGATTTTACAGAGTAGAAAGAGTATTTGATGAAGGTCACCCTCAATCCAGTGGCAGTGCTGGAAAGAAAATCTAGGTTCCTGCATGCCCTTCTGTTGTGCAATTGATTAAGCAATGGTGCTGTCTCCTGTCTTAGTATCTTGCAATGAAAGGATTAAATTCTGATTCCAAGTTACATAATTGATTTTTTTCCTTATACCAATATCAAGATCTTAGGAAGCCCCAGTATAGTACTGTAAATATAATATAGTGAGTCATTGTAAAATTACTTAAATAATAAGTATCAGTATAGGACAATGTAGGGATCACCTTCTTATTTTAATTTATGCTCTTAATATACTTCTGAAAACTTTGCCCTTAAAATTGTGTCAGTTTTCCCCGTATGTCATAAATGCAGAACCAATCTACCTGAGAACCTTATGCAGCCACGTTACCATGTCCTGGGGAATAGGAGATAATACTGTGAATTGGAAAAGATGCTGAGATAAAATCTTTGACTTCTTGGTAAGTCAACAACTTTTATATAAGTGTAACGAAATGTGCCATATGTGTATTATGAGGAAAAAAGAATTAGCTGTAATGAGGTAATTTTTGATACATAAGATCACATCAACCTACCTTTCTTTCTACTGTGCCTGCAAAATAAACTAAGAAGTGCAGAAATTACTGTCAGGCTTTGAGTCAGATAGGTTTTTTTCAGAATTGAGAAAATTCCAACATCCAGAGCGTAAAGCTTTAAACTGATTAAATCTACAAATAAAGGAGATCTTCTCATTTCAAAGGTAATCAGTGTTTTGTATCTAACTAACAACTGTAAGAAATATCTGCGTAAGCATTAATGACTCTGCTGTAATGTACTGCCAAGGGAGACTGAAGTAGGATCTTTTTTGAAGGTAATTTTTGCCAGGTGAGGATATTACAGCCTTAATTTGCTGATTCACAGGGATGGCTTATTTTAATGTTTATTTTTCTTGTAAGATGAAACTTGAAGTGAAAATGGGGTATGAAAACACCAAGATTTTCTTATTAGTCTCCTTCATCTTAAATAAATGTAAAAGCTTAATTTAAAAATCTGTCTCATTAGCAAGGACTAAGATAATTAAGATGGCTGAGAAAGGTCAGTTGTATATGCAACTTAATTGGGATCCCAAGGCCAGGAGACATCTCACCATCTCTAGAAGTCACGAACAGCCTATTCACTCCAAAAGTATTTCTCTAGAATATATAAAACTGAAAATAGCATGTCCCAAACACTCTTTAGAACAGTTTTAGTAGCAATAGGCACGAGGCTGTACCACTGCCTTAGAATACTAACTTTGTACAAAGAAGTTGCTTTATGTTGCTTCTTTGTTTTTTCCTCTTCTTAAGTCAACAGAGGGAAAAAGAAAAGAGATGAAATGGATATTAGCTAGTGAGGAAAAGTGCAAAAAATGTTTTCAGTCAGTAGCATATTCTTCAGCTGAATTTCTACAATTTTTCCTTATGCACTTGCTGCCTCTGTCAGTACTGACATGCTGAACTAGAGGCCTTATTGCTATTCATGTGTTTTTGTGGCAATGAAAATTCCATCCCAGAAGTCACAAATCAGAAAATAGTCTCTTCCAGTGAAACACCAAACGAAACACAACAAGATCTTCCTCCCTTCTCATGCGTGTTAACTGTAAAAAGTTCCTTTGCTCGGAATGTGGCTCTGATTACATTTCTCTATCCCAAAATAAACATGGTGCAAAAGAAAAGGATATAGGGAGGAGGGGAAAGCCTGTCAATGGGCCACCCTCAGGAAACCTCACAAGATCTACTGTCTGTCTGTGCAAGCCATGGAAGAGCTAAGGAAGTGATCCCAGCTTGGTGGTCTTATTCTTAATTAAAACAAATGAGGCTCTTTCAGCTGTTGCAGATAAATATTTGATGAAAAGAGACAGGGACAGATGTCGAAAAACTGTGGTAAATAAAGAATAAGACCAGAAGAGCAAATGTTACAGCAGTATTTTATATTTTAAAAAAATCACTTTACAGATTTCTGTCAAAAGTCTAATTTTACTAAGATCATTCCATAAAGTGGGAAGGCTAATTCTTTTTTTTTTTTTCACAAAGTAGAATTAAAATACAAATGCATATAGAGAACGAAAACATTTTAAGTCAACTTGTTGCACATTATATGGTTAAAATAAGGGTTATTTCTTGGGCCATTGATGAGAGAGAAGACTTCAAAGTAATTTGTACACTTCCATGAGAGTTTATGTTGATTCTAGAGTCATTAGTAAAATTTTGCTCCAAAATTTATATTAAGGATGCACAGTGAGAAAGTGCCTAGCAAAATATAATAGCAACATCCTTGTTGCAATAATCGTCACAATATTTGTAAGTCCCATCCTTTACGAATGGTTAATTTTATGAGGTGAATTCAACCTTTTCCTGTAGTTGCAGTTGTACTTACGAGTACACTAGGATCTAACTTCAAACTCCACCTTGCCCTCAGTGGGGTTTTATACAGGATGACCTCTAAAGGTCCCTTTCCATTTCAGTTCGTCCATGCCTTGACAGCATTGGCTCCAAATTAGTTTACCTTTTAGCAAATGCATTTATAGCGTTCTATGAAAAAACCTGATGTAATGGAATTAACTTAAAGGTAGGCCATAAAAGAAAGCTGAGTCATGAAATAGAGAGAAAATCTCAGTAGCTGGCTCTTTCAACATTAACATTTCATTGTTAGCACCATATTGGCCTGCTAGTTTAAGGTCTGGTCTTGCCATTCCTGGGTAAAAAGGATGTTTCCATTGAGTCCAATGTAAATTACACATCTCAGTGTGAAAGAACTGATTTTATAAGTAAGCCTTACAAAACTGCTGAGAGAGTGTGAACCACAAGAGTTTCAATGAAAATATTTAAAAATAGTATGGTGATTTGGGCCACCAGAAGCTGGATAAATTAGTGTAATATGAATTCTGAAAATATAAATACTGGAGTGCAGAGTGAATGGAGTCCTGAAATATATACCTGACTCTGAAGATGGTTGAGAAGAAAAAGTAAAAAGTTGACTGACTGCAGTGCATCAGGGTCTACATGGAGTATGACAGAGCTGGAGTCCAACAGTAAGTACAGGTGAAAGCAGAGCAACATCCAGTGACATGAAATAAAAATTAACAGGTTCAGATGAGAGATGAGGAAGAAATTTTAAAAACTGAGGAAAAGAAATCTTAGACTGCAACAAACTTTCCATGATTGGAGGAAATTAAATCAACCTAAAATTCTAATGACTGGTTAAATTGATAGCTATGGTCCTTCATAAAAACTACAGGAAGCACTTTTTTAGTTTGCAGAAAGTCAAAATAAATTATCATAATTGTCTCCTCTGGCCACAACACCTGCAAATTTGCAGTGTTCAGCATAACATTGTATCCCAGACCTCTAGAGGTTTTCTGAAGCTGACACAAAACTCCTAATCCACGGGTCATGCAAAAGACCTGCCCTTTCCATTGTTGCAAAATTCAGACAAAACCAGGTAGTCTCAAGTGCACTTGATAGTCTCAAGTGCACACCAACGAGACAGGTAGCTTTTAATTTGAGGATTAAACATAAAGAACTCAATAGCAACCTTGCTTGGTGCCAATTTACTTGTGATCTGATGGAACCAATCTGAACCCAACAAGCTCCCAGAGATAACAGTTTGTCAATTTTCCATTTCAAAGGCAGCATGATAACTGAAAGCTTCCAGATGTATCACATGGAAATCAAACTTGCAGCAAGCAGCAAACTTTCTGATAAAGGCCTAAGACTAATTTTATTGAAGTCAAGGACAAACCCCAGCAGATTTCAATAGAAGTTGAGTGAGGCTCAAGGTGAGAAAGAACTCTGAGAACACTTACAATCAACTCAAAATGTGAGAGGATTTTTTTTGCCAGCAGTGCACAAGTTGAGAATTCACAAAGAGTGAGTTGGTTGCAAGGATCTGTGACACTGAGCATTTTAAGGGACCCTTGCAGAAGCTGATAGGATTTGGCCAGGTCAGCATGTCCCCAGTTAGTGTGGTATTGCCATGCCCAGTGAGAGCTTACATGGAACCTGACAGCGTTACCCTCTTTATTTAGTCCCAAGCAATCTCCAGACTGTCAACAGAAGCTGCAGCCACACTGTTGTACTGGAGCACAAACACACAGAATGTTGCTGATGAAGCAATAAATAAAATGAGTGGGCAACAACTTTGCCTCTTCTCTCTAAGCAAGTGTAAGGACTGCAAAATGTACAATGCCACATGTATGGCATGCCCAGTGCAAGACATGAGAGAGGCAGGGAATTGATACACATCTGCCTCTGTATGTCTCTGAAGCTGGCTGCAGCTAGAATGTGATTCAGTCTCAGATCAACAAACAGTGGCTACTCTGGATTCCCATGCACCATTTGCAAAAAAACACTCAAAATACCTGTATACTGGTTCTGTGCTACTGGAGCAATCTCCAAGCAGCATTGTCATTCACATAGGCAGAAATTGAGCAGTTTCTTTGAGGAACTTCCCTTCAATTTTCCAAGTGCAAAGGAAATGGATGGGAGACATCTTTGGCATTCCTAATCATAAGTGACATGTTTTATAGAGTCTGTAAAGACTTCTGTGATGGGTGAGAAAGAAGCATGGAAGAAAAAAACATTTCTCAATTTCTTGTTAAAAAAAGGTAAGGAGAAGGCTCCAGAATAATATTCACTTCTTTGTCTCCATTACAGAGCAGGTTAAGGCAGAAAAAAATGAAGACTTACCAAGGTTGTGCTACACAGTCAGGATTTAAACTCAGAACTTCTGAATACAACCCCAGTGCCTGAGCTACACATTCATTCTCTTCTCTGTATTTCCCCACAATCTTAGGCCATGTGGCCACTGTTGGTGAAATGAAAAACAGGTGCAGATCCACGAACAGATGGGAGACCAGCCCTGGCTGATCTCTGGAGGATAATACAACGTTGTTTTCCAGCAAAGAGGATTCCAAAGAACCACAGAGGCAGCACCCCTGCCCTAAAACTAAAGCTGCTCTGTCTCACACTACATGTTATCTCCACCAGCCCAGCAAGTGGGAGTTTTGAGGAATGGTCTGTTGTCTGTCAGCAAAGGACACTGCCTCACTGACCTCTCAGATTTGCAATATTGACATCTCTGTTTTTCAGGCATGCCTGTAAAGATTGTAGAAGACTAATTGCAATTCCATTCTTAGCAGTAAGTGCAGCCAATGTTTCTAAGTTGCTGGAACATGAAATTTCTTCCCTTGAGTAGACATCTTTGGAATGTCTAACTCTCAAAAAATGCCATTAGTCATATGCAGCCTCTTTCTCTGGGAAAATCACTAGTGGGATGGGACAAATCTCCAGGTAAGAGGAATAATATATTTGTTCTGAATCTGTAAGGAGAGATCTACTTTTTGATTTCCAGTTCATGGGGAGCCGATGGCTTATTCCACGATAAGTGGTTAAACAAAGAACTTGGACTGCTTTCCTAAAGGGAGAGTGATAGTAGATTACTAACAGGGCAATTGCCTGGGCCTAGTGGTTGATTTAGGTTGGGCCTAATGGCCTAAGCATAGGATGGAGTGCAAAGCATTCCCTGCCTTGTGTGACCCACAGTTACTGTCCCTGCAAGTAACCCATCTATTTCCCCTCCGTGTGTCACCTGACACATCAGCCAGAATCCAGAGAGAAGGCAGGGCCGTCCTCACTTTGCACAGAGCATACCCCAAGAGGAAAGCCCATGCAAGAGGACAGGGGGTGTTTCTTAGGATCATAGAATAGTTTGGATTGGACAGGACCTTTAAAAGGCCATCTAATCCAACCCTCCTGGCTGTGAGCAGGGACATCTTCATTTATAAGGTTGCTCAGTGCCCCATCCAACCTGACCTTGACGATTTCCGGAGATGGAGCATGTATCACCTCTCTGGGCAACCTGTTCCAGTGTTTCACCACCCTAACAGTAAAAAAATTCTTGCTTATATCTAGTCTGAATCTACCCTCTTTTAGTTTAAAACTTTAAAACTTTAAAACTTTCCCCTTGTCCTGTCACAACAGATCCTACAAACATTTCAGCTTAGATACCAGTGGGTCCAGTCTTCTCATTGTTTTTTTTTGTTTTGTGCAAAAACAATCCTGTAGTGCTGTGTCTGAGAGAGATTATTTGTCCTTGCTAAAGCTGCTTTTACAGCAAAAATGCCTGTCCAGTTGGGCCAAGACATTTGAAGACAACCTGTTTCCTTAGATTCTATTTGGGGCACAAAACCTGATTTGAAAAAATAGGCAAAAACCACACTGCTGACATGCATGTATTCTGCTCAACTGTAAATCAAATTCATTGGGAAAATCTATCTTGTCCAAGTGTTAGTCAGGTTTTGAAGGGAAACATTCTCCACAGATGACACAAACAGAATTAAACAAAGACCACCCAGGACACTGGGAATTTCAAACTTCTTGGCCTCAGTTTCTCTGATTTGTTCTTCCCAGCTTCATGTGTGCTCTTTGAGATAGAAAAGAGCATTTCCTTCATTTTGAACTAGTATTTCTCTTCCAATGAAACATTCGTGAAAGCAGCTGGTCCCAGAGGTGGAATGTTCCAAAATCCCATTTTGGAGCCAAGTACGTACGTTATGGAGTCAGTTGTGACACCACTTTATAGAGAACAGACAATGAATTTTGGAACTTTTGAGTACCTTTTCTCCCTGCAAATAAGTTCCCTTCCCCCGTTCTTTTGGAAACATCTCAGTCTGTATTGGAAACAGAGGATGTAATTTATTTTTATCGCCTTCCCTGTCAAACTGGCCAACTGCCACAGGGTTCTGCTTTCAGATGTAGCAAGAAGCAGGAGAATCACGATGAAGAACCATTCATTTCAGTGGCTCCTCCTCTGTTTCTTTATCTTATTTTGAGGCTACCTACTGTGCTGTCTTATCACTCTTTCTAATCCTGCAAAACTTCTCTGCAACTTGACCCCTCTGCAGAGAGAGCTGACCTGCTTAGACCTCCCTGCTTCTCCACTCCTGCTCCCATCCCCACAGAGCGTGTTCCTCCTTCCTTTGTTACTGTAGGGCTCCTTTTGCACTGCCTGTCTCACCCCTCTCTCCTCTTGTTCCTAGACCCTTACACTGCGTTTGATTTCCTAGCTGAATGTACATACAGCTGTGTGGCCTCCTTGGGCTGTGCGCAATTCCTCACTGTCCAGCCTGCCCTTTGATGTCTGCTGGGGAAGGATACATCTTCTTTTCCATCTCTTCACATGTGCCTATTAATTACTCTCTTCAGAGGGACTGTTTACTGACTATCACTCTGTTTACAGTTGAATACAGCTAAACATTTGGTCTTCACAGTTCCCCTTTTTCTACACCACCCACCCAGTTTCTTCCCAATTGTTGCAAAATAGATGTCTCCAAAGTGCTTTATAAAGGCATAGAGACAACGTGCTTACGTTGCACACCCAGCCTCCCGCTCTAAAATACGGAGTTTGCTTCACTTGCAGAGAAGTACAGAAAGGAGCTGTGTTGGTGGTTTTGTCTTCAGGCCTCTAACAGAAAAGCAGCAGTGAAGCTTCTGCTGCACAAATTCCTAGCTCGGGTGCTGTAGAAAACCCAGAAAAATCTTCAAGCATCAGATTCATGACCTGTGAAGAAACAATACACACCCAGTATGAAGTACAGAAGTGTGCCCACTGAAATGAGAAGGGCTATCCTATGCATAAACTGCATATCTCTTTGTGGGATCAAGGGCCCTTGGGCAGAGGGAGTTTTAATAGGCTAGGGAGGAAAAAATTACTCTAGCAAATGTGCAGAAGAATTATATGGTTATAATGTAGCAGTTCAGATCTAAGATGAAAATTCCTTCAGATTTCCTTCTTATTCCATATGGAGCTTAAAATATTACTAAATAATATGAAAGAAATTAAAAACAAATGTGGGATAAATTATGGGTTTTTTCCAATGAACAGATTATTGTCACTCATAGAATCATGGAATGGTTTGAGCTGGGAGGAACTGACTTCCAACCTCCCTGCTATGACAAGGACACCTTCCACTAGACCAGGTGGCTCAGAGGCCCATCCAGCCTGGCCTTGAACATTTCCAGGGATAGGGCATTCACAGTTCCTCTGGGCACCCTGTGCCAGTGTCTCACCACCCTCTCAGGGAAGAATTTCTTCCTGACATCTAATCTAAACCTGCCCTCTGTCAGTTTAAACCCATTACCCTTTGTCTTGTCACTACATGTCCTTGAAAAAGTCCCTCTGCAGCTCTCCTGGAGCCCCTGTAGGTACTGGAAGGTGCTGTAGGGTCTCCCCAGAGCCTTCTCCAGGCGGAACAACCCCAGCTCTCTTGGCCTGTCTGCCCTGGAGAGCTTCTCCAGCCCTTGCTCTTTGTGGAAGAGGCGGCTGCTGCTGCTTTACCTGATTGAGGCAGCCCCAGCACTCGGCCTGGGAGGAACAGAAGATTTAAACTTGCTCACAACCCATAGTTTGGAGACCACAGCTCATGCAACAGAAACTAGAGATGGGGTGGGGCAGGGAAGGGCCAAGGAAGGAAGTTCAGGAGGGCCTGTGGAAGCATGCACAGCCAGCTGAATTTACAGAGCCTTCCTGCTGAAAAGTTGGGGTTGCAGAAACATGGGAATGAACCTGTGTGCAGTTATTTTTCATCAGTTATCCCAGATCGGCAAAAACAGCCACACCAGAAAAACAGACGGCAAAGCCTGACGTGTCAATTTTGGTGTCATTCACACTCTTTTCCCTGATACTCCTGTAAATGCAGAATCTGCATTTATATCCAAAACACTTTTTAATGAGCGCTTTATTGACACATTTGTTCTACTTCTATATAACAGGATAATGACGAACAGCTGGCTACAGATAATGACAGGCACTAATTTATATTGGGTTACTACCTTCAGATTCTGTAGGCTGTTACCCTTTTTTTTCCTTTTAATTTTTAGCATTCTTGCCCTCTGTTGTACTTGCATTTTATGATGCTCACATTTACTGTTCTTGTGTGCTAGGAAAGGAATAAGCATTTTAAAAGCTTTATGTTTAATTACACTTTCAGCTATTAATTAGACACATAAACAAATTAAATGTACATTTAATTAAATGTTACCCATTTAAATGGGTAAACTGGAAGCAGAGTCCATCGACTTTAAAACCAATATTGCGTGCATTTATCTTAATTAGTCAGGTAGTGTTAGGGATTAATGAACTTTAACTGTTATATTCATAATCAGTTGCATTAGCATTTGTGTCTTTGTGGCACACAGAAGATGAGCTCAGATGCTCACGTAGCTCTCTCCTGCTATGTATTGTACAAACAGAACGGGAGGTGCATCTGCAAGACTTACTTTCTTTGTCACCTTGAAAAGGAAATACTGATACTCTCTTCAGCTTTTGCAGGTGTGAACTGAACATTCAAAACATCATTCCAAACTTTCCCCTACCCTATCATTTCGTATTTACACACAGGAGATTTCTCTTCCACAGAGTGGCTATTCAGTATCTTGAGAAGTGGATTCTCATTCTGGCACATCCAGGTTCTAGTCTGAGCGAATAAAGCTGATGAGGAAATATTAAGCCCTCAAATGTCCTAAAGAACTCACCTGATTGTGAAAGCAGTTATTTCAGCAGTCAGGGAAAGAAATTTGGGAGCAGTCTGGAGCACCTGATCTGGCTGTGCAGCAAACAATTGGCTATCTGCTGTCTTCCCAGCAAACACACAGCAAGGGCTGGTGATCAATTCTGCTTCTGTGACAAGCTAATGCTTCTGATCATCTCTGCTCATTTACTGGTGCCGTGAAGTAAAATGCAGAGCCATTACTCCACTCCTCAGACATTTCATTCTACAGATGAGTTTATAACTTCAAGTTTGGAGAATTTATTTTTATAGTTGATACACTCTCATTAAAGTTCTTGAAATTTCTTAAGTTGTATTGGACCATCACAAGTACTTCTTTTTCCTTTCTGCATCGTAGATCGAGAAATTGTGCATTTAATGCAATGTTGTGTGTCAGAACTTCCATGGGCGTACGGAACCACTTACCTTACTTGTATATATAGAACTAATCCAGCAAACTGGTAAATCAGCCTGTGCTGGCATTTCCAAGTCTTCCTTTGACATCAAGATACAGTGAAAAAGCATCAGCACAAAAATAAAGTAGAGCCAAAAATCCACTTTACTAAGTTATCAAGACATTACTGTGTCCATTTCGTATAAGAGTTTGATTCCATTTCCTTTGAATAATTTCCTCCTGGATTTTTTTTTTTTTTTTTAAGAGCTGAAATGTAGGATTTTCCAAAACAAATAAAACCTGGTATGGTATTCAGTGCTTTCATGAAAAGAAATTGCTCCAGCTATAGGATCTGCATTTCGTATGCTTTTCTGAAGTCCACGACTAGCAGGGCTCTACATCTAACACAGACTGAACTTTGAGTTATATTGTAAGTTATTTTCTCATCCGTTCAGTTGGCAGCAGTTACTGCTCTGACTGATACAGTTTACATTTAACTCCTTTTGTCTCTATATGTTTAGGTGATACTATTAAAACTACAGTAGGTCTTTCCTGAAAATGAAACAGCCTTGGTATTCCTATTTCTCTAGTTCACCTGAAATAACCAGAATTCCAAGTATTTAGCCCAGCCACTGACTTTCTAACAGAGCTGTCTCTCCAGGATCAGTTATGGTCACTATTTTGAGAAAGATTTTTATCTCAGCTGGTATAATTTTGTTTAAGATTTTTTTTAAAAAAATCAGGTTCTATTTAACAGATGTTTTTAATTGCATCAAAACATTTTACAAGTCAGGATTAGGAGAGAATTGAAAGGGATTCTGTTTACAGCCCAGACAATTTGCAGTTTCAGAGCCTGGTCTGGACAGGTTCTGACTGATACAAACAACCTGAGGTGATGCAGTCAGCAGCTGAAGCAGCTGAGGTACTGAACATGCACACGCAGTGCTTGTGGGAGCAGTTGAGCAGTGTATTTGTATCTTAACCAGGAAATAACTCTCCCTGTTTTGCCAAGGCATCCAGGCTGACAGAGGGATTAACTTCAGTACAAGAAATGAAGGATAAACAGTACAAAACAGCCCCCAAATGGCACCTGACTTATCTGCTCTGTGGCAGCACAGACCTGAAGGGCAGAATGGGAAGAAAGGATTGTAGCAGTCTCCTCTCAGCACCATTCTCCCCCAGCCTGGGAGGCTTTCACCTCCTTGCTCCGGGCAGATGAGCAGCAGGAAGGCAGGAGCTGGGCCTGCCTTGCCCCAGGGACACCCCTGCAGCCCCGGGTTGGTGATGCCTGGGAGTAGGGAGCAGGGCACTGGGAGCGGGGCAGCCACAGCCTGTGTGCAGAGGCAGGAAGGTGCCAGCCTGCTCCTTCACCCCTGCTGGAGACCCACTCTTGATACACTGCCAGGCTTTAAAGTGCTTTAAAGTTTCTTCCTTTTACAGGACATTTTAGTATCCACAGGAAGGGGTATTAGGATGCAGAAGGTATTGGTGTTACAAACAAACAGCAAAGTTTACCACCCACTATCTTGGCTGTCTTCTACAGATGGTTCCGTTTTACTTTTGGTCTGCCATGATTTCCAGATGCTGGGGGAAAATGTTTAATTCTTGGGGAAATGTTAATTAATGAAGAATCCAGAAGCCTTTTAGCAGCAACTACTCAGTAGCTGGAGGAAAAAAAGATAAAGTCCATTTCAAGACTTTCCTAATGCTTTAGATTTACAGGAGAGCTTTTCTACAATATTCCAAATGCTAATTCTAGAAGAACTACATTTAACAAAGGTATCCCAACGTACATCTCTTACACACACACACAAAAGATCAAATGGAGAAAAAAAAAGGAAACATGGGAAAAAAAGATGAAGGACTCGTGATCAGAAGTATATGTAAACAGGACAGCAGTGTGGTAAAAGATAAAGATAGGCAAATGGCCATTTTCACTTTCTCTGAAAGAGGTGACAAACTAGTAAGTCTGATTCAGAAAAGGGAAGAGGAGTATTGATGGATGTTCAAAGGCTGGATTTAGAATTATTACTGGAGTAAAGTCCAAATTGGGAATGTGTGCTGGGGAAGGCACTGGGCATCTCTCCCATCGCTGCTAAAGCCATTCTAAAAGGCAGCCTGACATGGCTGGGTCTGACCTCCCGTTTGGCCAGCCCACGTCAGAGCCTTGTCTCTGGTCCAAGTGCTGCTGTAACAAACCCGTGCCTGGAGCTGCACGCTGGGCACTGGATCTCAGCGGGATCGGAGCACTTCCTAAGGTTACCAAGGACTGAGGCAGGAGTCGGAAGCTGTGCCGAGCACAGCGGCTGTGCTGACACCCCACATTCAAACATCAGCACTGCACACACAGAGGAGCTCTATCTGCTTTTGTCTCTGATGTGCTTGAGCTACAGACTTTTCCCCCCTGTATTTCCACAAAACGTACACAGATCACATCGATCAGTTCGGAAGGGACTTGGCACTGAACTTCCCTGCACAAAGGGGCGCAGATCTGAGAACCTGTCCTCAAGACAGGCAAAGGAAAGGAGTGAGCCGTAGAAGAGGCTGTGCCTGGGGGATCAGCTGCTCCTGGTTTGCTGTCTGCCTGTGCAATCCCCTTTCTGCTCTGCAGCAGCAAACGCAGCTCAGGCACTGCTGCTCCTCAGGCACTGGGCGTTGCTGGCCTGGCTTCACAGGGAGGAGCAACAACACTTCTTGTGCCTGCAACGTGCTCTGCTCCTTGAGAATGGGTCAGCCTTTGTTCTGATAAAGGCAGAAGAGAGTTTTGCCACTGTTTTTCAAGCAACACATTGCCTATGAGGAGAGAGAAATTTAAAAAACTCACTGATTTACCATGTTAAAAAAAGATGGCACATTTATTGCTACATAAATGTTATATACATAGTGTTTTCTGTTACATTGACAGAAATTTTTTGAACTTCTTGCTGCTGGTTGGAAAGGTTTATCAGCAATACCTTGAAATTTGACACAGGGTACAAATCTGCAATAAACCAACAATGGAAACTGGAGAACAAGATGAGAAGCAATTCATCTCGGACAATTAGCTCTTACAATACTCCATAGGTACTACACGGTATGCTAGAACCCTACTATGGTCTTACAATGCTATTGTAAATTTCTGATATTAATGAACAGGTTATGGTAAATAACCCTACATTTTTACTACCTAATATAGTAAAATAAAGTAAGAAACTTTTTACTGAAAACTTTTTTTGATTTCAAAAATCTAGAAAGAGTAATATTTAGAATTCAAGAAATTTTCTTACAAGATTATTGTATAAAAGACTAGCTACAGTGAAAAATAAGCCAAATGTTTTTTTCTTTCTATTTTATGAAGGAAAGCTTCTGGGCATACTGCAAAGTCTAATATAGCCAAAAAGACAACAAGCTTAGAAGGAAAAAGGCCAGGCAGTGGCACGTGATCACTTTCACACGTCATAAGCAACAAATTCCGTTTAGCTGATAAACACTGAAATGAAGAACAAGGCCACAGATATAATCAGGTGTTATTTGATGATATATGCAAATTAAAGTAATAGAAATGAGTCCACTAATTCCACAAACTGTTTTGTTAGGAACCATCCAAAACATGATCTTAAATTCATTAGTTTATTTTATCAATCCATCTTTTGTTCTTTCAAATTAAATGACTTCATAAAAATTATAGTTTTGTTCCTGTTTTGTGAACCAATTACCAGTGATGAAAGATGCACTATATAAACAATAGCTCAGACAACCTTGGCTTAGGAAATTTCCTCCCATGGTCATTGCAATGGAAGACAGTTTCCATGGAAGTTCAAAGGGATTTTAACCATTTCAACACATCTGTGACAAAGGAATACTTATGGACACTGTTCTGGTGGAGAAACATTTAAAGGTTTAATGCTAATATGGCTTGGGACGGGGGTATTTGCATTTGATTCACACTATTTTTTCTCCACTGACAAGCCATACAACATGACATGATAATTAACGTGTACAGGAAGGAAAAACTGGTGACCATTGCTCTTAAGATTCCATTACGTAATAAGCCCACCTTGCTGGTGGTTATATCATCACACTACCTGCCACGGTGAATTTAGGATTTTACTATTCACCAAAGTTACAGCCTGAAAAAAATCTCCTTTGTATTTTAATGCATTTTGTGCTTACATACAGCTAACACTTTACATGTACTATATGTAGTACTTACTGCTCGGAAAACAAAGCAACTCTAACAAAGTAGATTCTCCCCACCCAATTTACACTTCACGTTACAAGCTTTACTATGAAGCCTAGAAGCCTAAAAAGGTTTTGTTTATAATTAGAAAAAAAAAAATGTTTGAGGAAAGTCTGAGGGAAAATAAAAATCACTTTTTAAATCCAAGAAATGTTATGGTCACAGTATTGCTCCAGCCTGCAGCCTTCATGAGGCCTCTGAGTGGCTTGAGGCACAGAGCTCAGTATGGAAGGGGAACTGTGACCATAACTGTTTAGATTACCAGAGATCAAAAATAACATAAAAAAAGCTATACCAAGGAATAGTTTCCTATTGCATGGAAAACACTAGTCATATGGCAAAAGGAGAGGAAAGGACAACAAAAGACTTTTCCCTTCCTTTTTTAAGACACTAATAGGTATGCTGGGAATGCTACGGGTCGACGGTTGTCACTGCTTTGTTCTCTGAATGTGAACAGCTTTAGTAAATGCTGGCATTCAGCTGAAATTTTATCAGCTTTTAACATGTTAACTTTTCCCTTTATATGTAGACCTTTACAGTTCCATAACAATAAATAAAATTTGTAGTTACAATGCATTTGTCAATTCAGTTTAGGCACAAGGCAACTTCCACAATGAGTGGAGAGATCACAACAGTCTCTGATTGTGCAGAAGCGACACACTGCTTGCAACAGAATGATATGTTCAGAGTATCTCATGGGCTGAAATTCTGTCTGAAGATCTTGTATCTTCACTCCTGATGCAGGTGTTGACCAGTAGCTTTGATCATAAGATTGCATTTGGGTTTCTTGCTTCAAGTGTTTTCTCCTGTCAGGTTTGTGTCTTCATATAATGTTAGTTGTCTGTGTCCTTGTGAAGAAAGGTCACCTTCTGTGTATCCTACCAATAATTCTGGAATTCTAAAAATTTAGGAGAAAAAAAAGGTTATTAGGAAAAGAATAATTTAAAATCTTAGTATCAACACTAGAGACCTAATTTAAACTGGATTTGGTGGCATTTTCAGTCATTTAGGTGCAAAAGAAAATCACATCGAGACACCCTGAAATCCCCCGTTCCAGCGATATCCGTATTGAACATGATATTTTGAAAAGATTACTCTTGAAAAGAACCTTCTGTTGGGCCTCTGTGGGTATGGGAGGACGAATAATCTGCACATTTCAGACCTTCAATTTGTGTCTGACTTTGCTCTCCAAACCAAGCAGGAGACAGTGCCAAGTTCACTACCTCCTGAAGGTAAATTGCCACATTCCTGTACAGCCTTTTCTGTCAACGTCATACTTCAGTCAACCCACAAAGTTACTACTGAACAAAGCCCAAAGACACCAAACCTTTGAAAGTGGTTCTATATGACACGAACAGACTAAGTTTGCTGTAAATCAAAAATTATCTGGCAATTCCAAAGTAGCCTATTGCTCTGGTATGAAATAAAACAAATCAAAGAAATTCAAAGCATTAAAAATTATAATACACACAACAACAAAAAACCTCCCAAAACATAAAATTTAGTAACATTCTGGATTAAAACAAGGGCACTGAACCCAGTTATTTATTCTTTTTGAAAGTGGCAACAGCTCTACTGGAATACTCCATTTTTTCCTTTTAAAATCAAGGTTTCCCAACTATTTAGAAAACCAACCAACAACATGAATAAACCCAAAAGACTGATATTCCTGTAGGGCCTCCCCATCAGCGTATTTATATGAGACGTTACATACTGGGCTACCTTGCAAAGCTGAAAACATTACTTTTAAATCTTAACTATCTTCACCGATACAGATTGTGACTTAAGACAGTTCCCAGTCTCTGCTGGGCAAATGAGAGGAGTTAGAATGACTGGCCTTGAGCCAGAGAGTAAATCTCTCTGGGATGAGGAGTCCCTGATACTCTGTATCAGCACCAGGAAACAATAGGTGGATTTTTAAATGAACTAATGTGATATTTAGACCATTTAAAGATGTATAATTCATCTCTATTAAGCTTGGCTTATCTAGCAAGCTGTTCACTGTTGCTCTGATGTCATGCCAAGAAGGCCACCTGAGCCAAGAGATGTAGCCATTGGCAACAAGGCAGAGAAATAAAGAGACTCTGACGACAATTTCTTGGGGTTTTATTATAAACAGAAACAAATCTGCAGCTTTCTGCTTCTGCTCAGAGATGTGAAAGCACAGGGAAGTTTGGTGCTGCTGGCAGCTCAGGAACTGAACCCCACCATACCCAGGTGTCTCCCCCACTGCAGCCAACACAAAGCAACAAGAACCATCCCCTGACGTACCTGGCTGGTGTTCACATATGACCCATAGGGTTGGTAGTTTCACTCAGGCCAGGGTGGCTTCCTGGGTGTGGTGTTGGCGGCTCTGCCGATACGGCAGAAACTTTTTCTTCTTCCCTTCTCTTAAGGCAGGCTGCTTTAGGGTTTAGGTTTCGTTCTGTAACAGAAAAATCAGAGTTCTTAATATCCCATACACTGACGCCGTGGGCAATATCGATACATTAACCCTGGAGTAAAAACAGCTCTGCATCCTCCCTGTTCAGCTGCTGACACCCCGTGTTCACCCGCACGTGTCCAACGCTGCAGACAATCACTACTGAGAGTTCTGCCAGACAGCTCCTAAACTGGTATTTAAAAAAACCAAAGAGACAAAAGCCAAACCCAAACCCTTTCAGCTGCCTACATACACCTTCAGAAACTTTCAAAAAGCACCTCCTTTATCACCATAAGACACTGAAGTGCAAAATGAGAAGTGTCTGTAATTTACAACAGAATAAAATGGAGATTTATCCATTTTGTTGGCAGGCTGAAGTCTTACCAACCTTGCTGACATCACACTAGTTTTAGTAACGTTGCTGCTTCTTTCTTCTCAGTAAGTAACAGCCAGCTGTTAGGGCAGGGGAGGCAGCACACCCTGAATGGATAGCTCTCAACAGCCTTAATCTGTGAAATCACCTTGTGCCCATCTTGGTTCAATCAAAAGACTGTGATGACAGTCACATACAGCAGGAGCATTATTTTTTTTCCAAACCCTATTTCCTCTCACATTAAAGTCAGTACTTTATAATAACCAGCTGTGGACCAGCTATCAAGGTATTTTCATCAGTATGTTTCCACTTCCCCACTTAGCTTCAATAGATGTAGATTTGGATCTCATTTCCAAATAATGACACTTTCTAGAAGTCAACTGTTTCGGTTCTTCAAAATGGCTTTTTGTGAATCAAAATATAGAAGATGAAAATCGCAGGGGCCCAAAAGACACACAAAACCCATCTAATGTATTCCACTGTTGAATTTAATCAACATTTTAAGGTATTTTCTAGCTGTCAGTGAATTCTATTTTGCAGTAGGAGATGGCAGATACAATTATAACTGCAAGAAGTCTGCCAAAACTGAACAGACAGCACAAGCCCTTCTCTTGCACTGCACAGGCACCCCTCTAGTAACTGCAGTTTACTGACCCCTGTGCATTTTAGCTCATCTGACAGAGACTATTTTGGATGGACTTGATAGTTCTGCTGTCACCGAAGTCATTATCAACAGCCTCCTACTGCATTTCCTTAAGGATGAGCACTCATAAAGATTCTACTGGAAAAAAAAAAAACTGCTAACTTTTCTTAATCACAGTTTTCTTTGTCTAACTATGGCTTGCCTTGAAGTTTTCAAGATTTAATTACGTGGAAACTTTGAAAGGAAGTTAATTTACAGTGATTTAGGAAATGGAGATAAAACCCCTGGCCTATGCTGAGAGCTTAAATCTGAAATGGTTCATTTTGAATAGCACCAATCACAAAATGAGAAGCTTCATTACCAGCAGAGAGAGGAAATTGTTTATGCAATTACATAATGCACTGTGCAAGCTCCTGTGGGTGTCACACAAAGCTGCGGTCACTCACTCACAGGAACAGGTGCAAAGGGGGACGGGCGAGACAAACGGGAGCCAGGGCCGCTCTCCAGGAGGCCCCGAGCACTTCCCATGGCCTGCCCCGGACACACAGAGCACACAGGGAGATGGGAACTCGAGGGAGGGAGAGTTCCTCATTGACACTGCCTGCACAATGGGGCCAGCTTAGCTGTTAGTACATTGAGAAAAAGATTTCTACCACAGACGCAAGGGTTGGAAGTTCTCTGACCAAGGCAGAAGTGATTTTATTAACATGGAACTTTCTGTGAATTACAGAATCTGAGAACAGGGAGATGGACTTGATGCTTTTTAAACATCAAAACCCATGCTTGATTAATGTCCCTCTGACTTCATAATACTCAGCCTTATCTTCTAGACCACAGCAAGCATTTTCAGACCAAAACAGTGCCCGAGATCTAAGCCTCAGAGATGCTAAACTGGGTTTTACAACGACCCCA
Organism: Pachycephala philippinensis; assembly: GCA_013397055.1. NCBI lineage: Eukaryota > Metazoa > Chordata > Aves > Passeriformes > Pachycephala > Pachycephala philippinensis. The sequence goes on from VWZT01000195.1 coordinate 479,666, forward strand.
GCTGCCGTCTCATCTGCAGAACAGTTGCTCTGTGCCTTGGAAGAGCTCTGGCTGGAGACAGTGTGTTTCTTTACTGACAACTGGATCACTAAAACTGCCTGAAAACACAGCATCTCATCCTTACAGCAAGAAGTAGGTAAGTTTGTGTTAGTTATTTAGTCACTTTCAATAAACTTCTAACTGCTGCTTGGATCTTCTGTGCAAAATGCAAGCAACAAATGAGAAAAAGGAAGTAAAGATGAGGTACACAAAAATAAACCATTGTATAAGCTCAGTGACATCAGTGATTCAAAGACATAGTGCACTGAGCAAATACAACCATTGACGTATCCACATCTCAGACTTTCCCAGTCACTTGATGCACGTCCATCAGTGAGACCCTAAGGAAGACGGCTGTTAGTGAGTCCCGACCGGCAAAACACGAGGACACTCATTTGGGAAGTGCCACCTCCACAGAATGAGACTACTTCTGTTGGAAGGGACTCACAGCCACCACCCAGCCTGAGTGCCAGCTGACTCGGGGCTGACCAAAAGTTACAGCAAGGTGCCCCAGAACTTCAACAGGTCTTTGACAAAAGTAGAAAGGGAGATTAAAGTCAGCTGTGGCTTCACCAACTCACAAGAACAGAACAGCTGAAGAACAAAACACGATTCCTACAACCATTTCTCCTTACGAGATTAAAATGGCACAAAGCAGTTTTCCTTCTACACCTAGCAGCAGGCGTATTGTTTGTTTCCTGAAAAAATTTAAAGGAATCAGGGAAAGAAGATTCATGCAAACCCAGCTCTGATTCAATTATAGTAGAAGTAAGTTTCCTCCCTCCCCAGTACATGTTTAATGCAAAAACCTAAGTAAATACAAACAAATTCACTGCATTTTAATATTTCAATTATGTGGGTTCATCTTAGAACAGATCTCTTATTGTTGATAAAGCTTTTCTCCTACTAAACAAGTGCTTGTTACAATTTAAAGCAAGATGTGTCAACATTTTAATTAATCAATTTACCTTGAAAACTTAGGTGAAGAGATGACTAATTGAACAGGAAAAAGAAAGGGCAAAGTATAAACCTTATACTCACTCCTTTCCCATTTTTTTTTAATGTAATTCTTTGCTTTTTCTAAAGAACTTCAGCATCATTACAGAACAGCAAACACACTTTCACAGCAGCTCATGGATCTGGTTGTGCAGGTTTCAAGAGCCCCACAGTGCTCCATGGACAAAGCTGCCACAGGCCTGCTATGCAGAGTCTCCAGTCCCCGGCCCCAAGGCTACTGACCTCTCACTTGCTGCTCCAGGCTGAGGATCACAGCCACGGCCTGGTGGAGGATCAGCAGCTTCGTCTGCGGCTTCTCACTCTTCAGGTGCAGCTGGCACATGCGGCCGAGCTCCTTGAACGCCTCATTAATGTCTCGCACACGCAAACGCTCCCGGGCGTTGTTTGCCATTCTTCTCTCCTTTTCTCTTTCTATTTTCTGCTCTGGGTTTAAATCCTCATCTTCGTTAGTACTGCTGCAAGAAAGCAAACGTAGCAGTATATTGAAATATCACTGGGATTTCAAACAAGTGATCCTGGTGCTGGCTCAAAATTTTTGGATGATGAAATTAAACTTTCCACTTAATCCATTTCATATTGAAGTATATTTGGATAACTAAGAAAGCATCAGGTATCAACGCTGAAGTTTTCAAGGAAATTCTTGTTGTTCCTGCCTTTTCCTGAAAATAAATGTTGAGTGGCTTCTGCCTGAAGAATATCCACGGAATATTGTCTAGAGCAGGTAACCATCTCTAGGAAAAGTTGTGGCAACACACTGCTGCTTGAAGCAGAAGATGTAGCCAAGCCAGTTAAAGAAGTAACTCAACCACCTTGTCAGGCGAAGAATAGATAATTTTCAACACAGTTTTTGCTATTTTCCAATACATCAGCTTATATAAAAATGCATTAAGGAATTTTCAAATTCATGTGCTTATTTAAAAGTTTTACTTTTGTTAAAGACCACACTGGCCAATTTTAGAACTATTTTTTCTTCTGCTACTCAGTGTAGAGATAAACAGTTATATTTAGAATTCTTGAACTGCCTCAAATGATATCAAGTTGCATAGCCTTTTTTAATACAAGTCTGTCCAATTTAGTCTAAAACTGTGAAAAACCTCTGTTCTACTAAAATTAACACACTAAAATGCCATTAAAACATGTGTTGATACAGACTCTGCTGCCTGTCATTGCAAAATTCTGATTGTTTACTCTTACCCAAATTTCAATGCTTGTGTCAGGCCTGTCAGGTGGATCCAGAGGCATTTACCCAGTGTCAGCTTCAGTTTTGTGTCTGTGGCTTGGGAGGGGACAAAGTGTTTCAAGGGATATTTAGCCATGGTGTTCACCTCAGCCTCCACTCAGGAGCTGGAGCTCTCCACCGCCACAGACTCACATCCAGAAGTGCAGCCCTGGCCCAGGTACAAAGTATCACAACTTTCTGACATTGTCCCATCCTCTGTGCTGGGCAGGGCCCTTTGAATCTTTTGCTGCTTCCATGTACAGGCAGACATTAGGCATGGCACTAGTGTAAGGGAATGCACACTTGTTCGGTGATTTTCCGAGCAAATCCTCTACCTTGTATTTAAATATATACAGACACTGTAAACTTTTTCTCTCTTTCAGCTGCCTATTGGTGTATGCAGTGCAGTAACACAAAAGCCTTGCAATAAATTTATCAAATGTAAGGACAACGTGCTCCTGAGCATTATCAAAACACAGATTCTCCAGGTCATGTCAGCAACGCACCTTGTTCTGCCTCTGGATGAGACCTTGATATCCTTCTGGGAGGACTCATCATCTGATTTCATGTCATCTGATGAGGGGGGTTCATGGATATTTTCATCCTTCTCCTTATGTTCGGACTTGATTTCTGTTGGACCTATAGCCACAGACTGGCTCTGTAAGCCACCCGACAGTGCTGCAAGCAACCAGAGAGCAGGGTGAGTGTCACAGCACTGAAACATTGCACTGAACCTCAAACAGATAATGGCAGTGAGGGGCCGGAGCTGAGCACAGGTCTGGGGAGACAACAGGAAGAACTAACAGAAACAAGAAATCCTGCTAACACTGCTGTGCTTGGACATGTGTCATGGGTTATAAAGCAATCACAGCTCACAGAGCAGCTTGATTGGTAACAGCTTAGTCTAAGGAAAATACGGTTTAACACAAAAGGACATTGAGTGAAGTAAGGAAATTTGCACCTGATGTCTGTGCTGCAAATTTAAATGCAGAGCTGCACTGAGATCAAGGCTTGGGTTTAGGCTGTATGTGCAACACCCCCTAAATGGTGCTAGCACACTAATAAAGGAGCTGACTTCTACTTTCTGCAGTTTACTTCTTTAGCTAAAAGTGGAAGGAATGGTGAACACTGGTGTGGAATGACCTCCTTCCATTGGCTGGGCTGAACTCTGGTCTCAGCCCACTCTACAGCCCTCCTGGCCGCCTGGGAAATCGCTGCCGCTCTGCAAGCAGATCACGGCCCCTTCAGCGGGAGGGACGTGGCCGTAATGCAGCCTTCTCTTGAAACTATACTGGGATAATTCTTACACAAGGATGCCCTCAGAATTGTTGCAGAAGTCCCTAACAGTGGTGGTACACTGGATTTGTTATTAACTTTTATTTTTCAACATTATCTATGCCCCTATCCCTGGCACTGATGTCATTTTACCAAGATCTACAGCCTCACTGGCTCTGAACTACTGCAGACCCCATCCAGCATTTAATCCTGGAAAGTTACCTCTGTAGCTGTCCTGTGTTTTATGATTTAGTTCTGTGCTCTGAGCGGAAACTGTACTGGGAAGAACTGAATGGTTGCTGTTGAGGCTGACACCTTCTTCCCGGTGAGTCCCAACCTAAAGCAAGGCAAAGCAAAGATTTCTATTAAAGACGTGATTTAAAGAAATAGTCCAAAAATAGAAGTTTAAAACACCGAAAGTATTTGCTGGATTAGAGACCAGAGTTAAAATTCTCGCTGAGTAAAGGAAAGGTTTAGTTGATAGATGCTGTTACATTAAAATACCTGATTACACCTTGCTTGACTGGGCCGTGTTTCAATGAGTGACCAACCCTGTTTGGAATAAAATAATCCAGGTATCTAACTATTCTTACCACTTATTTTCTGATCTGTTCCTTCATAATACATCATGATTAAATTTCTGAGCAAAAATCATTGAGATGAAGAGTCTTGAAAAATTCTAATTTTGCATAAACTTGAATTAATGATACTTATGTGAGACAGCTATGAGTGTGCATACCTAACTTGAAGAGGCAATTTGTTAAAAACCTGCTGCTCAATACAGAATACTGTCATCAACTTCTATTAAAAAATATTTGTTTGAGAAAAAAGAGGTAAAGATACACTGCCTGTATTTAAATAATTTGGAACATAGACCATTTAAAGCTTTTGATTTCTAAAGACACAAAAGTCCTTAAATATTTATAATATAACCAACATAATACAATTAAACAGTTAAAAACTGAACAAAGACAAGGGATTCTACTATTATTTGTATAGTTACAAAAACTGGCTACAGATGAAGCTTTTTATTGGAACAGTAGCAAACATGTCAACTAGAAGATTAAGCCTTTAATTAAATAGGTTTATTGCCTGGAGTTACACATGAGAACCACTGTTTTTCAATAAATCCTTCAATCCTAGTAAACTGCTGAGCTTTGAATCCCTCTTGAGTAATTAATGCAGCTTTTACCTTTCATGTCTTAGTATGGGTTTTACCCAGAGAGAGATAAATACCCTTATGCAAGTTTATCCTTTGTTTAATATACACTTGTTCCTGTAAGCTAATGCACAGGAACAAAAAAAGAAAGGGGGAACCCCCCCTCCCCGACAACCCACAACTAATATCAGGTCATTCCGGGCTGCTATTTGTATCCATTGTTCTGCAGAAAATCTCCTCTTGTATGCTGTGGAATATCTGTTGCTATTTCAAGTATATTTTATCTTCCTCTCCTTGTAATAGGCTTTGTTTGTGAGAAGTTCTACTCTGGATACAGTTGGCCCAGCTCCTGCAAGAGTCATGAACTCGCTGGGAGGAAGGAGCCGAGCGTAGGTCTTTCAGCCTAAGAGAAAAAGCTCTTTACAACTGGAACGTGAAGCTCATTCTCACTCTGAACTTTTCAAAAATGAGTCTTTTCCCTAATTCTGCCTTGCAGGTTGTGTGTTTTATTTTCTTCTTCTGGTCATGCTTAGTCCTAACACTTGAGGGTGCTTTTATTCAAGCTACAGACTATTAATTGCTTCAGGGCCAGGTTTGTTCCGACATCTACTTCTTAAAAAAGGCAAAAATTTCTTAAAGCTGTGTGCAAACATAGCAGCTGCCAGAACCCTGGCAACTTTCAAATCTAGAGCTAGTATAAAGGCCTTGGATTAGCAAATCAGTTCTGATAAAGGCAGAGAATAGATGGGAAATAAAACCTGAATTCAAGTCCATGTTCCAGTCCTTTGAAACCAAGATGTACAAATTAAAAGCATACAATTTAGATTAACAGGATTTACACAGAAATCCTAAGAGCTAAAATGTTACAAAACTGACCATAACAATGATTTTTATCTCTGATCTATGATATACTAGAAAATTCAAGCTGGCAAACAAAAAAACCCAAACAAAATGACTTGCTGAAAGTCACTGCATCCCATGCGGAGGCCAACAGCTCTGTTTGCTACATTACAACTGATCGGTGGCTGCTTCAAGCTACCAAAGCTTCAAGTATCTTAAACATTGAGCTCCGAAAATTTAGTTTGCTCTCCTTTCACTGCACTGCATAGAGAAAGGGCTCTCCCTCTCCCCATCTGCATTTCAATGGAGCACAACCTCGGGCTTCCTTTAAGTCTTCTGAAAGGCGTCCGGGGCCATCAGCTCCGCGGCGCTCGGAACAAACGAGCTCTCGACATGTTTTATCGCTATTATTTATAAGCGGTTCCCAGTCAGGCGCTTCCCTAGCGCCAAGGGCCAGCTCCGGGGGCAGCGAGCTGCGGGCGGCTCCCGCGGTGCCCCGGTGCGGGCGCGGGGATCGCGGCGCTGCCGCGGCTCCCGAGCATTCCCCATTTCCATACAGCTGCCCGGGCCGGCAGCGCGGGCTGTGCCGCGGCCCCGGCCCCTGAACGCCGGCCTGCGTGACTCGCGGCAGTTCATCGCGAAAGCAAACAAACTCCGAGTTAATTCATTCTCTCCGGCGCTAATCCACCCTTGTTTCCATGGTCCCTCCTCCCAAGCAAAGCCCGAAGCTCCCCAGGCACACAAAATGGGAGACAAACAGAAGGCCGGGCTCCGCCACACCGCAGCCAGGCGGAGCGCGCAGTGAGCGGGGAGAACGCCGCGCTGAGAGGCACCGGCGCAGACACCGCCTCGGGATCTGCTGTGAGGGGCAACGGGGGCAAACACCGCGCTCG